>JAODUP010000349.1:187500-453998 GCA_025642065.1 Paralvinella palmiformis | reverse complement strand
CAGTACAATAAGCCATTAGAATATGTGTTGTACAGTTGAGCCATAGTCGATCTGTAGAAGATCTTCGGTTTCTGGGCAGAATACAAGAACAGCGACCGCTCTGCCCACCAGCTCCTCCGAGCATATGCTTGCCTATATAGACAATATATAGTTTTATATTGATATTATTCCAATAGACTACACTGTATAGGCCCTATGAATATATATATATATATAATTATACATATATAATTATATATCTCTCTCTCTCTCTCTCTCTATATATATATATATATATATATATATATATATATAATCGACATGGGCTGAGATCGGCAACATACAAACATGCATCTACAAATTACACTTTAATGCAATATGGGCCGAAATCAACATACATTTATAATTTTTATGATACCCACATCGATCTCAGCCCATTGGCATTATGGTGTGAGCAACTATTTTAATGTTAATCACTTGGAATACCTGGGGCGAGATCGAAGAGGACCGAGATTGACAGACCCCCCATAACCCTACTGGGAAAGAATAAATCGGACTTAACACCACATAGATCTACTGACATAGATTTATGGTATGTAATAATGATAGATATAATCACATTCAGGCATAACCCCCACTCACAATAACAAAACCTAGAATATAATACACAGTATTGCTTTTTAGAATCATGTCAGCGGATTTAGATCCTATCTATCAGTATCATCACAATTTGGTCAGACAGACAATGTATATTTGAGCTAAATAAAGGTTTGTTCTTGTTGGGGTGTAGACTGTGTTATTTAGCCACCAGTCAGTGTGATGGTTGATTCACAAATCCCTCCTGAAAATACCTCATATTACTTGAAATATACTTGAGAAGCACTCTCAAAAGGTCTGATCCAAAATTTTCTTGGTGGGGGTTATAGCACCCCTGAAACATTTGGCTCACTGACCATACCACTCCCCCATTCAAGGCCACTAACATCGGATAAGGGCCACTAACTTTTGAAAGTTAGTGGGCCACTAACTTATTTGTCCTAATCTGTGCCCCTGAACTGGCCACCCATCTTAAAACCAAAAGGCTTGTGATGTGGTTGCAAAATGGGAAGGTCCCATTTTTAAACAGCCAGGGTTGTGAAATGGTCGGTACATCTGTCAGTACAGATAGTTAGTCTGCATCCAGATTCTTTGTATGGTGTTTTGCAGGTCTTTCACCTCACTCACTCGCTAGTCCTCAAGTTGTGCAGTAGGTCTAACAACCTGAGGTTGATCCATCTGGATGCTATCTATTGATCTCCAGATGGTTGGGTGGACATGTCCAATTAGTTTTGCAAATGCACTGCTACACATTCCACATAAAGGGTTGTAAAAATCATGATTTTTAGATATAAATTTAAAAAGATTATTTTAAATTGAATCAGATTTTTTTCTGATGACAAGTCCCTGCTTTTCTTTGCCATATTTCTTGCAAGTTGTCCCACATACTGCTTTCCCTACAAAATATAAACACACAATCCTGTTTTCTGCCAGAAATTGTAAAGTTGACAAGTATCAATATATACTGATAAATAGCCTGGTAACTGGTTAAAACACCTTCCGGTCAAAACCCCCTTTCTTGTAACTTGTTTTATAAGAAATAACAAGAAACTATTCAATTAATTGACACCAAAGATATAACATATTGGAGTTTATTTATGCTTGTATATGATATAATTTAGTTGCGTAGAATTGCCTACTAGCTGCGACAGGATTTGGATTATGAGTTTGTGGGACAACGTGTATCACTGTCTGGCTCTCAATATCCGTGGTCACTGCTACCTTGCAGGAAAAGGAAGGCCTGTTGGAGCAATCCCATCGCATTGTGGACTTAGAGGTCTTCTTTTTCGTGTACATATATCCTTCATGCAGGAGCTTTTGACCGCCTTTGTGATTTTCTATAACTTCCATGGCAGTCATAAGAATGAATGATTAATAGACCTGATATAGTTAATTACTATCAAGTTCTTTCGTTATAGTGGTCAAACCTTTCATTTTAATTAATAGTGACATTATATGTCTACTATTGTCATATTTTATATTCTTTTATGTGGTTTGTATGTTTTATTGTATATATGTGTGTTTCTTCACTCTGTGCAGGTTGAACAAAGTAAATATATTATTCTATTATTTAAGGCTTCCCATTTATATTAATCTCTTCAGTGGCCCTAAATCTCCAAACTTGGAACTTCATTGATATTTAATTTGGACAAAAAACACACAAAAAAACAAAACAAAAGTATTAAACATATTGCATGATCACTGTCAGTCATTAGTAGACATGATTAGCGTTCATGCCAGAGTCGTCAATGAAAGTCGTCACCATCTTCTGTCCTATTTCATTGTCATCAAACTGTATAGTCTCATCTGATTCTTCATTTATCTCGCCACTCATTATCTGGGCTGATCACCACCATCTTACTACCAGAGGACATATTAAATTTGGAAAGATGGGCAGGGTGAAAGAGATGTGCTATTTTATTTATCCCTAAGACAAGTCAGTATAATAGTATCTATATTAACAGCTAACCTACCTTTGAATAACTCTATCTTTAGCTTATGCCATTCTTCTGTAGCTGCTTCTGCATCAACACCAGCAGTTGAAAAGTATTTTGGTGTTGTGCTTCAGAACGAAATGAATACGAGTAAACCCTGATGTGAGTTTAATATAATGATATATCTGATCTTAGAGGCTACCAATGATCAATGATGTGTTATATTTAGATTGAAGAATTAATTAATTGTCATAAAACTATGGTAAATTGAGTAAATTAAGCCCTACTCTTAGTGTTACTCATACCTGATCCTGAATACTGGATGAAGATGATTGGTATTTTACGACAACTTTTGTGCACATGGTAGGCTAAATGGGCCAAGCGACCTCCAACGGTAATGATGTGAAGTCAAAGATGAAACACCCTTCAGATATGCCCACTCTGAGACTCAAACATGGGTGGTAGTGATCTGTGATCCAACATGCTACTGTTAGACCACGGAGGTGCCCTCCTGATTACTGGAATATAACAACTAACTATAATGTATCCACTATGAACATCAGTAAAAGTATGATAAAACCATATATCAAATTGGACCAACTGATGCTGACAAATAAGCTCAATGAGAGCTGAGTCAAACTTCCCACCAAAACAATCATCAACACCAATCAGGCTTATAAAATAAGGACAGTACTAGTCTGCATATATATGTGATATGTCTCTATGATAGAGTCTATCTCAATCTTAAACTTAAAGGTGGCATGGATTTATGTAGGATCATAATATTGACAATATTACGTACTGGTAGATGAAAAAATTAAAGATTCAGTCAAATCATATCTGGTAAAGAAAGCACTATTTAATAGTTATTGGTTGTACATCCAGTGTAATTAAGATGATGATGATTGATGTTTTACGGCTACTTTTGTGCACATGGTAGGCTAAATGGGCCGAGCGACATCCAAAGGTAATGAAGCGAAGTCAAAGATAAAACAACCTTCAGATATGCCCAAGCCGAGATTCGAACACGGGTGGTAGTGATCTGTGGTCCAACACGCTGCCGCTAGACCATGGAGGCGCCTAATTAAGACAATGATGTAGTGGTGTGTATGTACTATGTAGTGGTGTGTATGTTATGTAGTTGTCTTCCAGGTTCCAAGATTTAGCATCTAATATATTACATGATTATACTGATCTCTACATAGATTGTCTTTTATATTTGTAAATAGTGATATCACTTTTATCTCAAATGCTGGTGAATTTTTTTTTTCTTCAAATGACCAAGCAAATTTAAGAAATTAAAGTTGTATATAAAATAGGTCTATTGTAAATTCTAAATTTAAGCAGTAAATTACAGACCCTATGCATCTCCCTCATTTCAGGTAGCTAAGCCACGTACAAACTAAAATAACTGTCATTTCAGCGCTTTATTATTATCAATTTTTTACAGAAGTCATAAACATTTTAACAATGAAACATATTTGTTTGATTAATCATGTGTGCCATTCCGTGTATCAGAAATATTTGACTCAATTGAAGATTCTCATTGGATAATTAGACACTAGCAAATCCCTTATACGAATAACAAATTGCATAAGGAATTAACCCTTTCTGTATACTGTACATACAAATGAGCTTTTATTTATGTGTTTGATTGATGTTAATAAATATACTTACAGTAATACTGGTAAAGCTTTGGCAGATGTTACAAAACAAGTGAAAAATATTCATCTGTACTGATCAAATGATTTTATCAAAATATGATGATATTGGAGAGTTTTCAATATATAGATTTTAATGTTATAAATGTAAATCATGTTATTATAAAATCACAGTCTGTAGTCAACTTGTTAGGGATTAATATTGATTTTAAATTGTCCTTCTGTTGTCATATATTTAAGTTATGTTACAAAGCTGGATGGATGGATGTTAAATGTTTTAGAACGATTGTGATCGGCATAAGAATTAACTAAAAACATCATTGGTTAACTAACCAATGATGTTTTTAGTTAATTCTTTTATTGTTTACCAATTCAAATTATGTCCCACTGTATGGCATTTCTTTCAAAGGTTGGACTTGATTAAATAGAAAACATACATTATTGTGCTCTCAAATATGTATTCATTTATTTTCCTGCCTCTTATACAGAACTACATGAATATTTTAAGACACCTTTATTATATGTAAATAGCCCAAAAATTACTTTATGTGAAATATTTAAATGTATCATGTAGTCAGATCCCAGATATTTACACAAACTGTCACTATATGGAGAAACGTGTATAATAGAAAGGGTAGCTTTAAGTTGGAAGCTTTAACTACCAATATGTTAAATTTGAAAAAGAAACCTTTTCATTCTATCATCCTACTATTTTAAATAGTAGGACGATAAAATTATATTTAGGGAAGATCTAGTTTTTAGACAGTTTAAAAAGAGAATCAGTTTATGGAATGGACCAGTATGAAAATGTTCTTATTGTGATTTATGTTCTTTTTAAATAAATCTATTAATATATTTGTTGTCTTATGTATCTTTTTTTAGGTATGTTTAAATTTGTTCGCAAGCTTTAGGGTATGATATTATAGTCTTTCATCTCATCTCATCAGTGTGTACTGGTACTTAGTTCCATCTCATTTTTATTATATTGGTCAATAGCAAAATTTTCTAATGTTTCATATTTTGTGTAATTGTAAGTATATATATATATATATATATATAGAGAGAGAGAGAGGTTTTAACCACAGGTTCAAAGCCAGAGATAATGGGAGTGTTTGGAACACTACCATCTAATAACAATATGCTACTGAAATATTCGGTATAGTGCTAAACATGGATCCATGAAAGTTTAGAATGTTCCAAAACAAATTATTTGTCAATGCAAGCGACTGATAAGTATGCATAGCATTCTATCACTAAAATAACCACACATTTAGCGATATCAGGATTTATGTTCTTTGTGGTGAATAAAATGTTAGCTTTTGAAGGAGAAAAAAACCTGAAGCTATTCAGAGGACAATAAACAACCAAGTCCAGTTTTATAATCATTGCATAAATGAAATTGAATAGTATATAACGATGAGACAAAAGCACGTAATGACATCTGTCTTTTCGTGTGTTATTACAGTTGTAGGAAGTGGTCAAACACAACTGCTAAAATAACAAAGCTTGTACCGGTAGCAGGATGTGAATTAAGCCTTTTCTGGGATCACAGGCTGGGTGAAATTGCTGCTGGAATGGCAATTACGATATCGGGCAGCTATGTGTCCATTTAGGGAAATCCTCACACACACACATATATATATATATATATATATATATATATGCTATGAAACGCATTATTTGTTTTCATCAAATTATCTATGGTAGTCTGTTCAGTAACCAAACAACGATCAGTCTGGTTAAAGTGATTGTAATCTGAAGAAACACCCCCCGCTGGTGGAAGATGTGATTCTTTACTAATGTGAGAGCATTCTGAATCCAATTAATGTGAAAAGTTTTGGTGGCTCTTCTGATAGGAAGATATCTCATTTAGTGATATATCATCATATCAGAAGAATCACCAAAATTTTAATAATAGTTAATATATGTTTGTTGAGTAGAATATTAGGTTGTTGTTGGTGTGTGTGTGCGTGTGCTGAGATAACTGGCTAGCTTTTGTAAAGGCAGTTATAAACCATCTGATGACATGTCAGCTGTTGTTGTTTTGGTTAATTAAATTACTCTGCTCATAAAGATTGTGAATATCATTGTTAACCTCACTGGATTTATTTTCTGTTATAACATGATATGTTTCTAATTCAGGCAACTGAACACTAGGTAATGGGCATAATTAAAGAGGCACTTTTTACTATTTCCTGGGGTATTTTTTAAAATTTGTAACACACAAAAATCTGGATGAATAACTGATGGGTCATATATCTACTTATAAATCAAATCTGTTGAAATGCTGTGGGCTTTTATTTGTTCCACAGGGAAAAAATGTGTTCCAATGTAAGCTTAAACGTATAAAGTATTCCGGTCTAACAGTCAGTGTTCATCTCTGATTTCTTTATCTTTCAGAATGTCATGAGAGTATCTGGAAAAGCCTTCAAGGAAAACTCACAGGCAGACAATTTGTAAGAACTATCCGTAATTAATCCATAAAATGATTTTTTATCCAAATCAGTATATGCAGTTTTATAATTTTTTTCACTGGCTTAATGTGCTAAACCCATTCCTTGTGTTACCATTTACAGAAGTTGTATATCAGAAGAAAACACGGACAGGTTGGACCAGCATTTGGAACATTTCTATTCTCTTTGTGATCAAATTGAAATGAATCTGGTAAGTTAGAGGTCATGATTAGATGTCAAACGTTCAAATAAGATGCAAGGAATTGGTCATCACAATTATTCCAGGATATATATTTGATTGTAATTCAAATTCAGCAAGCAGTTGTGAAAATTGCAATGATTCAATATCGTTTTTCTTTTGTTTAATACTGGCAGAAATTGGCACTGGAATGTGCCCAACAAAGTATGGAGAGTTCTAAGTATACATCTGTGCCTGTTAACAGCCCAGTCTGTAAACAGGAAGCTCCTGCAGGTGTACCTCCACCAGAACATCAGTCCTATCACCAGTATCTGGCCACTGTCCAGGCTCAGATTGCATGTGTCAAAGAAATCAGAGATGCCTTCATAGATTGCTCTAAAAAAATAACTGACCGGCAGAGATCTTTTACTATGCAGCAGCAGCAGACACATCAATTACAACAACAACAACAACAGCAGCAACAACAACAACAACAACAGCAGCAGCAACAACAACAGCAGCAGCAACAACAGCAACAACAACAGCAACAACAGCAGCAGCAACAACAACAACAACAGCAACAACAACAGCAGCAACAACAACAAGTAGTTCAGCAGCAAGGTCAGCCATTGTCACAGCCACAACAACAGGTGAACACATCACAACAGCAGTTTATGCAATACCAGAACTAATCATGTTGGATGTTATTGTGTGTGTGTTTGTGTGTGTCACATGATCTTTTGTGAACACAAACTATCAACATGTTTGGCCACTTACTTCTAAGACAGGAGTTTAAATGTCAACAAATATTTGCTATCTTTGGAAGCCAAGGGGATTGACTCATTAATCTAGCATTGTGCATAAGTGTCTGTAAATCAACACCATTTCACATTTATTTTCTGGAACAATGAATTGTCTTCTGCAACCTAATTCTAGTATTAATAATAAGAGAAATAAACATGTTTCAGATTTGAGTTTACTCAATGAAATTGATTCATTTGTAAACATGTTATTTCATAATCTGAACAACAGTTGTGTCATAGTGAGATGGCAAGAGATGTTGTAGGTTTTGAAATTCATTTTCAGTGCAGATGTGACTTTTGCTGTATGCCTTGCTATGTTTCTGAATGTAGCCTGTTTAGAAATAAAGATGGCAGTTCAAGTTGTGAAAAAAAAATTTGCAGTGTGTTAGATATAAACTTAGTTATTACAATTAATGGGCCAGTTGCCTATTGGTTTGAGCCTGAATTAATGTTAAATTAACAAAATATTTCTCTGATGCTCAAAAGAGAAATTGATGTGGGTTTTCTCTAAACCTGAAGTTAGATCTATATTTGTTTACGTTTTTGGTAGTAATGGGTAGGTGATGGCGTAGGCAAAACGTGGTTAACAGAATACATCGATTTTGTTTATGCTTTTCTTTACATGATAGTTGAAAAATAAAATATTGAACTTCAGTGCCATTGAATTGTTACAGCATTGTACTGCCCAAAGAGAACAAATTGTAATGGAAAAAAAAAACATCATCAAACAAAAAAGTCAATAAAGCCTGAAAGTTGCCATCGTTAACACATATAATTATTTGTGGATAGGGTGAAAACAGAAATCTTTCCATTCATTATGCACCAATCTCATTTTTGAGGGGACTGTAAATAATTCATTTTGAATGAAACCAAATGAAATCTATTTTTAGGGTGGTTTGCTACTGGTATCATGGTTTTCTATCCTTTTCTTTAATTAAGTATCCAATACTTCACTGTTGTTGTCATCTAAAGAAACAAAATATTACTGGTATATTATTTTCTTAATTAGAAGAAAGCCCTTAAATATAAACCTATTATTATAATAATTACTTGTTTCATTTGCTACACATACTTTGAAATGTATTTAAATACAAATACTTTTCTTTTGGTCAAATACATTCATTTGTAAATGCATTCAAATACTTTTCAAATGAAAAGAACAAATTCATTGTTTTTCCTTTGCTTTTTATTCTGACACACACGTTACATAACATCACAGCATTAACTAGATTTTGTTGATTACACCTGAGGAATATAAGGTGTTCAAAATTTGTGTAGGAATATCAGAGTGTATCAGCTGGAATGATGAATGATATATGCTGGAATGTTAGTCCTTTTATGGGAAAGATGAGATCTACTCATTGGATTTACTCACAAGATGTTTCATATTATCCTTTGATCCCTTCGAATTATACTACATATAATTGAGGATAATCTCCCTTTGATTGACAAGGAAGCAAGCAGAAGTCATTACATCAAAGATATCATTAATTGCAATTCCTTATGATCACAGAGAGAAAACAATTCCTTCATGGTTGTGTGTGTGCAATTCAGTGATCAGATTATTTCCTGAAACAAATCATATTGGTGACAAAATATTCAGATCAAAACATGAACTAATTTTAGAAAAGAATTATGTATTTTTAAAGATGTAAATCTGTTACATCCATAGAATTATTTATTGTCAAGCGCCTTAGAGTAACCTTCTTACAGGTTATATAAGGTGCTATATAAATTTTGTATCTTATTATTATTATTAATGTATTTGAAGATTTATTTGAAAAATCAAATACGTTGTGAAAGTATTCAAATACAAATATGTTTCTTTGTGGTAAGCTCAAATACTTGAAAAAAGTTTTTAAATACTTTCAGATACAAATGTATTTGACCCTATACCTGCTACATACTAAAAGTTGCACTGACACACTTCTAAAACACAAGACAAAAATTGCTTTTATAATAATACAGTCATGAAAAAGATGATTTGTGTGGTACAGATTGAGGACTAAGTTAGTGTATGGTTTAAAGACGCATTAATACATTATTTCATTTAACATCCCCAAAATTTATTTTCATGACATCACACTGGAGGGCAGTGGGTCAGTTCTAAATGCTAAATCCATGATGGGGTGTTAAATTTCCCTGAGCTACAATGTGGAATCAAGTTTATATGTTTTAGGAGATAAATGACAAAATTGTGGGCAATTCTTCACAAAGGAAGAAAAATATATATTAATTGAACCAAATTCTGAAAACGTTCCCACCTGACCACTAGATTGTATTAATTTTTTAATACATTAACTACCATGTATATGATGAGGCCAGGCACAAACATATTTTGAGAGTTACACATGCCATGGGGTACATCTAATTATGTCGTTTTTGAAATCATGCCTAATTTTTATCCTTGTTTGAACCCTGGTAACTTTTTAATTAATTGGCATAGAGACTATATCAAACTGCTATAAAATTAAGCTGATAAATAAACTTATGGTAGCAGGTTAAGTCAAAATCTGGATTTTATCAAGTTGAATTTTATTTTCTACCAACTTTACTAACTATCGTGGTTCTGAAGATATTGACTTGTATTGTTCAATCTGTACAATTTCAATCTCTGTACTGTAGAGTATTAATAAAATGCATGTCAAGCATGCACATATAACGTGTTCTTGTAATTGAACCACAGAAATCTGAAAATAATTATGTTTTGACTTTTTGGGGGTTGTTATTGTTCATATCAGCATGTAGGACAGGTGTAAAATGAAATCTAATTATGCCATATAGAAGAGTTCACTTTTCTCTAAAATTTGAAACCAGACTCAACCTCTAGCCATGTTTCCTTCCATACTACATTTAATATTCAAAATATGCATACTTTCAGACTCGAGACATACAAATTGATAAAAACAACCTTGTACATATACATGGTGCAAGTATTTATTTGATATGGACATATGTTTGCCTGCATGGGCAATAATATCAAAATGTTCCAGATAAGCATTTTCAAGTTGAGGTACTGGTATTCAGGATGCTGACTTCCACTAGAATGTGTGATGATGGCATCCAAAATTGATCCTTTCATTTAGGCCAAGTAAAGTATCTTACAGGTTCTTTTGGATTCATCAAATCATGGTGAAAATCATCATTATCACTTGAAATTTCAAGAACATTTTCTTTTAGCATAAGATGACATGTTTCTAAGACTCATCTTAAGTAAGGAAAATCCAAGAGTTCTAGCACTGGTGTTCAATGCTGAAATATCGCCAACTAGTTCATAGTAAGACTGGCCATCACTAGACACACAACTGCCATCAATAGTCGATGATATCCTGGACATACATACATCAAGAACAAATTTTCTGACCTAGTTTGATGTTAGTTCCTGTAGTAAGACTTGATCGTCTCTGCTTTGGGAGTATAAGGTAAAAGTGTATCAGCTAATTTTTACTGATTTGGTATGCCCCAAAAATGGACCACAACATTTCTTCTAAAGAAAGTCCTATTTATCCAGAAACAACTTCTTGTGATGTGAGCAAATTGTCAAGGTTCCACTATCTCTTCCTTTTTTTACAATATGAAGTTTTGTGGCAAGTATCCTCTGTATGTTGACCAGTTATGCAGGGTTTAAGATCCATTTTGATATCTCCTTACAGGAGTAATTGCTGTAATTATCTAAAATGTTACTTAAACATTAGTAATATATATATATATATATATATATATATATATGTTTAGAGAGAGAGAGAAAGAGATAGCAGAGGGGATAATCTTTAAAGAATGAAACATTCAGTTCAGTCTTTAGAGCAGGATAAAAACATCCCATTAGCATTGGATCTGAAGGTCTGCAGTGTGTGTGTGTGTAGCATCGCTTTCGTTGTTTTATGAATGTAAATATCAAGCATCCAAAGGACTTCATCCCTTTCTTTCGGATTGGACTTGGATATGCTCTGATAAAAATTATATTAAATTTTATGGAAAGAAACTGAATGATGATGATTCATAATTTTTCGGTATTGTGTGTATGTGTCTGTGTGTGTCCACACATCTATTAATAGGCATGTTTAATAGATTGAATGAAATGTTGTCTAAGTTATGGTTCCATAAAAAATAGTTGGGTATTTGGTCTAGGGTATATAATTTATCATAAATACGAGTAGTGATTTTGCAGAAATGACCTCTCTCGTGACCGTGGTCTAGGGGGAAACCCCGATTATCCAATTATGCGATTCCAGCTAATCATTAGGATATATATACTTTCGATGTTTGTTGATGTATTTGTCTGCGTGTGTCACTGCGTACGTGCGTGTGTGATTGCATTACCTCACTGACTTTCATCTCTTCAATAATTAAATAGATGCCCAGCGATTCAGAGCAGTATTCAGTAGCTAGCAGGCATATTCTCACTTCTGATACCACAAGAGGGGGGTGGGAGGTTATTTTGGATATCCAGTTGAAACCATCAATAAAAAAATGAGAATAAGTACAATGTTAGTATTCCTATGGTGATGATAATATGACGAAAATACGAAGGTCATTAAGGGAGTTCTGGGAAAATTGCTCCCTGAATTGTTGTTGTTATTCTGGAAAATCTGTCCTATAATGGCACCATTCAGCTCGATATTTGTAAACTACACATATCTTATATTTGGGTTGCGATTAAAGCACTTCTTCCCTAATAAAGGACAATAAAAGTGCATTTTATTGCATGATATATATATATATATATATATATATATATATATATGTTACAGTTAATCTGTATGATCAAGTAATATGTATATTACCTGAAATATTCAGGTAATACTTCTATTGCTAACTGAGATTTAATGCAGATTACTTCAGGTAATATACATATTACGTGGTTGTACAGATTAACTGTAATATATATATATAAATATATATATATATATGACTGATTAACTGTTTGGATTTGCTAAACGCTCTGATTCAATTAACTGTGGCATCTCATTATTGCTGATGATTATAGTGTGATCGCGATATAGTAAATCCAAATACTTATACCATGAAAGTGTATCTAGAAATAAATTATTACAATGAGAAAATGTTTTGACCAATTTATGCGTAGCATGACGTCATTTCTCTATGCAAACTGACAGTGAAATTAAAGGCGTATCCATAAACGCCACCAGAAAGAAAGCTAAGACATCACTTAATTGTACAGTGAGATTATTCAACAAAAGATCAGAATAAATATGTGGCGAGACCTCTAAGTAAAACCAACAGGCCACTTTCCCGCAAACCGTCGGTCTGAGATAATGAATGATATTATTCAACTCAAACGTGCGCGCGCAATGAATCACGGGTTAGCGGAATGCCTAAACTATGCGTATTTAATGAAAGTTTTAAAATATATTTCTAAAAGTACTGTGATAGGTGGATGAATGAACATTAGTTGTTCAAACAGCTGCCTGGATCAAGCCGACATACATTGGTCGATTGGATAAAATGTCTAGTTTACAAACTAAACTAATAAAAAGTGCTTCGAAATATGCAGTAAACCAGCACACGACATAGTATTAGTATGGTGACATAGCAGACATAGTTCGTCTTTATTTTTGGTGATTGCCAAATTAGGTACATGACTAAATATGGAGAAACAGGATACTGATGTATAATCACGTGACATTCCGTTTGTTCAACTGTCTCATTTATGCACTATGACGAGCACGTGACGGACTAAGCACTTTTAGTTTAGTTGTAACCCAGTCAGCGCGTGGAAAAGTAGCACTTGACAATCACCAGTATACATAGCTGTGAGTTTAGACCGTTAATACAACAATTCATACGTGGCAGATTAATCCCGCCTTCATTTTAGTTGTCATCCAATTTGCTTTAAATCGATTTTATTAAATTAATTAATATAATCAGCGAATTTGCCATCAAGTCGCAGATTAATTATCCCTTCGATCTATTTCTTATCAAATCAACGACGGAAGACAACTGTAATATGGATAATTGTATCTTTTATCCAATGATCGATGCAGTAATCAACACGTGGTAGACTTGCCCGGAGATAGCCATTTATCAATATTAATTGGTACCTGGATGTAGAGTCCCATGACATGGCCTGGCCCTAAACATCTCCTGAAACATCCACATTTTGTGCTGTTTATATGTCATTTGCATTTCTGCAAAGTTGCAAAATTGCACGAAAGGCCCGACCATCACTACCATCATTGGATATTGCATATGGATACAATCTAGTTTTGTTATTTGGCTGGTTTATCTACCTCATATGATATATGTCTGATATTGTGATCGATGGAGCATTGCCACTAACATCTGGCCAATCTCGCAGGGCTTGAAGTCACTTGTTGTTGGTAAGGCCAACTTATTACGTGTCTGTGACCTCAGGTACAAAACCTCAATGCTCAGTGTTGTGGGAAGGAGTTGCTCTGATGCCATGTTAACTCTACAAACGGACAGGACTAAATACAACCTCAAACAGCTTATTATACCTTACACCACAACCTGAAAAACTTCAAGAGTGATGTCTCCTCATTGCCTAACGTTGGCAGGTCTCAACCCATTGAACTAAAGTGTGACTCCGCGAGGTGCCACATAATACTGGAGCAAGGACGTTTCAGCCAACTAATCGTCATATTAAAACGAACATTCTTCGCAAGATATATAAGGTACCAATCAGTTTCTCCGGATCTGTTGTGTGAATCCCAGATAAGTCAAGAGCAAGAGCGTCTCCCTGTGTCATTGTATGCTATCCAACGACTTTGATTTGGTTGCAGTAACCAAAAAACAGGGCTGGAAAGTACTGTTGATAAAATGTGTATCAGTGAACTTATTTCCAGTGGATATACCACGAAACATGTCCCCAATACGTGCCGACAAAGGGGTAGTGTGGCCTTTATATACTGTCATATAACTCCGACTCATCTTATCTAGCCGTAATGGTATCTTAACACAATTTGAATACATGCATTCTGATATGGATTTCAATGGATTAGCCGTACATCTGGTTGTGGTATATCGAGGTATGACACAATCCACAAATATAGTCTCATCGTCGGCGACATGAACTTTCATCTCGATGTTAAAGATGATCGTGATGCTATTGCTTCATCATTGTTCTGGAATCATGCGGCCTGGAGCAGCAGGTACAAGAGCCAAACACAAGTCCATGGCCACACCCTCGATGTGGTCATCACCAGGGATACCAGAAATCTCGGGCCAGACACTGACGTCACCGACCCTAGATTTTGTGATCACGTGGTGAGGATGACGTAAGATTTTTTCGCCGTGAGCTCAGCAGCGAACATCGCCAAATCAGCTCCAAGTCGGATAGGTAGTATCTTCCCAAAAACTACATACCATGGACGTTAAGAGTTTTAAAGCCGATATTATAGCCTCTACCATGCTACACAAATCTGGCGTGTCCGTATTGGTGATTGTCTACGGCAATGGATTGAAGTCTCTGGAATCAATAAAGGCTCCTCTCCGAACCATGACTGATTGTTGTTGATCAGCAAATAATTGAAAGAATGGAAAGTTTCGTACTACCCAGACGAAGAAAATACTTACGGAACCGATGCAGAATGCATCTATCTGATAGCAAGCATATCCTGGATGAGACTGGAGATTCATCCCTACCAACTGATGGAACACTGAAGGAACTAGCAATGTCCTACCTCTCTGAACAAGCATCGTAAATAATTCCACGGAGGCGAGTTGGGTACCCGAAAGTGCGTTCGTACCACGCCACTCCGCAAGAAGTAAGGGCTGGACAGTGATACATTACAGTATAATCGGAGTATTAGTGACCGGTGTCCAACGTGCTGTTTACTTCTAAGGTGCTGGAGAAGGTTCTTGGTGCACACCTGGAACGCCACCTTGTGACAAACTCTGTACATAAATATTCATAATCGGCATACAGGAAGTTTCACTCAGCCGAGTGAGCTCAGCACAAAGTCCATACAGTCTCTGGATCATTGTGTTTCTGTGCCCGTTGTGCTTGATCAGTCTGCCGTATTTGATACTCTAGACCGCCTAATGTTCTTGCATAGCCTTGAGCTCCTGGTATCTCGAGAAAACACCCTCTTAGATGACGCCGTATCTCAGACAGGTTCCAGACAGTGTGTATAGATTATGAACTGTCCGAACAGGATGTGATAGAACACAGCGTACATTGAGGATATGTAGTAGGTCTGAAAAACTATGTTACCTACACTGAACACTGATCCACGAATTACCCATCACATCTACACGCTGACGATATTCAGTTGCATCTAACGTTGAAGCTGAAATATGACATTGCACAGCGTCAGACTCTGACTGGGATCAAGAGCTGCCCCAAAGACATCGACGACATGCTCAAGTTGAATGCAGACGGGACATGAGTCGTATTACTATTTAATTGCTTCTACATTGTGGGTGAAGGATCTAGGTGTTGTTTTTAATTCCACCCCGACCATGGAACAACACCTGAACGCTGTAAGAAAATTAGTTTATGGTCACCTAGGGTCTGTCAGTTATATCAGACGTTACTCGTCTAGAAAAACTACAAAATCGCTTGCGAACGGAATCGTTACGTGTCCTGCCCAATAACTGAACAGATCAATCACAGCGCGTCCAGAATACAGACGCGAACATTACCACCAGAAGAAACTTCACTGGCTAAATATGCACTACAGGATCCAATACAAGATCTCGAATCACTCGTTTGATGCCCTGAAATCCCCCCCCGCCCACCCCACCACTTCTAGAACGTCGAAATCTTAGAATTCGTTGACATTATGAACAACTTGGATATGAACTGTACCTGATGGTAAATTTGTTTTAATAATACCGGCCTAAGTTTGTGGAATGCATTTCCTAGCAACGTCAGAACAATATACGCATTCAGAAAGCCACTCGTTTTAAATATTCGGTATGTTTTTTGTTTGTTTCCCTTTTGTATAGTTGTTGCTTTATATGTTTATTATCGGATGACCATATGAAGATGTTATACAATGCTAGGGAGACAGTGATATATACTAAATAATACAATATAAAATAAATAATATGTAAAAGATAAGCATAATAAAATCGTGAAAGCGAACAAAAGCCGTACATTGTTAATAGAACTGAAACGCTTTTATTGTGGAACCCTATATCAACAATGATAATGATGATGAAGATAACGACCACGATTACAATGTTTATAATATTAATTATTATTATTAATTACATTAAGTGCCGAAATACTGAAAATGTGATTTTTTTTTGAAAATTAAAACATCAAATTATGGTTAATTATACAAAAAATATAAGAATACAAACATTTATGGGGGCAATATAAAGTCTTAAGATAATAAACTATGAATCCATTCTATGTGGGGTGCCTCAACGATCTATACGGGTGCTTCCGTGGTCTAATTGGTAGCGCGTTGCATCACATATCACTACCATCTGAGTTCAAATCTCGGCGTGGGCATATTTGAAGCTTGGTTCATCTTTGACTTCGCTTCATCACCTTGGGAGATCGCTCGGCCCATTTAGCCTACCAATGGCACAAAATTGACCGTAAAACATCAATCTTCATCATCAACGATCCATACTTGCTCGTTTGTTATATCTCATCTGTTTTCTCATGATGACACTATATATATATATGTATATATATATATATCCGAAGAAGTCAGATTGATAACAAAATCCAAAATATATTTGAAAGGGTATCGTTTCTATTTTTTTTAAACCAGATTGTTTTGCGGTTTCTAGTTTTTCAAAAAGAAAGCTAACATTAATGTGAAAATGGGCTCTCGAAATCAACGGAATTGAATTCGTTCCTGTCAAAGATACGGTTTATATGCATCAGATATTTATGTAATAGTAGCTGTATACGAATATTGCTTACCGCTGAAATCGATGACTAAGATTTAGTCAATATCTTTTTCGGGTCATCACCAGTCATATTACTTTTCCTATACTGCAAATGCCAAATAATACCTATCTTTTCTCTGGGAACTTTGTATTCACATGGTCAGCCGAGATTCCTGAAGTCGGACACCTTTTGACAGTGTACATAATATGTTATAACCGTTCCCTCTTACAGCGGACAACGATGGAAATATGTTTTATACTTTTTGGGGTTATCCTCGGTACCTTTTATATGTGCAATATTTATTATATAATCTTTTGTGCTGAATACACATTTACATACACGCACACACGCACGTACGTACACACGCACAAACACACACACACACACACACACACACTGAGAGAGAGAGAGAGAGTGTGTGTGTGTGTGTCAAATTAATTAATTAGAATACTAATGGTAAAGACTATAAACCGCCAAACGAAAATTCAAGTGGTATGTTTTGTGTAACTCGGTTGTATCAAAATTCTCTTTATTCTATCTATATTTAAACTGCTATTTTTCTTACCGCGAAGTGAATGAATGAGTAAGTGAGAGAGTGAGTGAGCGAGCGAATGATTCTTGTTTAATCTTAGCACTGGCCACATCTGGGACATGTGACAATGGAAATCATTTGATCAGGAGATCATCCCACAAACATGCCTATCACTGATATTTAAACCCATAGCCGGTTGTTGCAGAGCAGCGTCCTATTAACTGAGCTACGAAAGTACTTTGTCTAATTGAGGGGGCGTGTTTTTAAGAAAAGAAGCATAAATGAAACTTGTCAGATGATTCCCATCTACGCTAAAAAGAGTGGTTTCCGGTTTATATATATATATATATATATATATATATAAACAAACCATTTTTGTTCTCGCAGGAAAAAGTTCAGTTACTTATAGAAATACAGAAACCGCAAACCAATCTATTTTACGTAGAAGGGAATCCTTTGACAAGTATTATTTATACTTATTTGCCTTTGAAATGAGTGGTTAATGTTGAAGAAATATTTTCCTGGTGGTGAACAGTTAGCATCACCATTATACAACGTTCGACCAACCTCGGCTAGAATATGAATAAAACTCGAGTTAAACGGGTTATCCATTTTACGCCTATGCATTTAATACGTTAATTAGTCGAAATCGTCTGTCTATACATCCGTGCCGTAGTCTTCATGTCTGTCTGTTCGTTCTCTATCTGCCTATCTTCGTTGTCCTTTTAAAAATAATGCATTATCTCTTAGTAATACCAATCTTGGTAAAGACACCATCGGATGTCCGTTTAAGACGAAACGATAGCATTAATATATTGGCCGTGTTAGCACAAAGCTTCGTGGGGTAGTCTCGTGGCTGATTGTAAGATTCCAGTTCTGGATAAACGTGCATCATACCGTTCGCGACCATTCTCAAAAAGGAAACAGCGGATGGGGCGGGGAACCCCGGGTCTTTCCCGAAATGTTTCGGCTAAAATTCCTAGAATTCCTCGATCGCTTTCGATTTTGCTCAACTCTGACGCGATTTAATGAGAGAGAAAGAGAAGAAAACGGTAACATATAAATATGGCTGATGACGACCGAATACGAATAGAGTCAGTCGCGTGTTAAGAAAATGAGTCCTCTCACCGTATCGGGTTCGGATGACCTGGCATTGTAGTCCGATCAGATTGAAACGCCTAATAACCTAATTATAATATGCATTTGAAATATGTATTTATTTCGCGCTTGATGATTTCGATTGTTTTGACATTCCAGCGCTGGCCGTCTATTGGCTGACAAGCGTGCTGAACCAGAGTGCGGCGATTAGACGCGACTCCAGCCTCAGAGAGGATTACAACACGGTGATAAATGTCGAGACGACGGCGATGGTAGCTTTACAGAAAACCAACGACTTATTTCGCTTTTACGTAAGTGTACATCGCGAGCGCTGCAAATTGCCGATGCAATAACCGACCGCCGCGTCCCGCATCTCATGCGATCCTCTTGCTTTTAAGCAGTGCCACAACGTCCACGGGTCGCTGCCGCTTCTGGATTTGGCGATTGGACGGGATCCGTTGGGGAAATGCACATTTTTCGCCTCATCCCCGCAGCCTAACTCTGGCGTACCGGAAGCGCGTCCCGTCCGACAGAAGAAAAGGCTGAGCCTGGTAAGTCTACAGAGTTATTGATTTTACGCGGAGACCTCGGCTTGTGTGTGTACGAGTGGGACAGACTGGGTATTGGTAGGATTGATTGATTGGTTGATGTTTTACGGCCACTTTTGTGCACATGGTAGGCTAAATGAGCCGAAAGACCCCCAAAGGTAATGAAGCGACGTCAAATATGAAACACCCTTCAGGTATGCCCACGCCGAGGTTTGAACTCAGGTGGTAGTTATCTGTGATCCAACGTGCTATCAGTTAGACCACGGAGGCGCTCAGGCTGGGTATTGGTACGAGACAGAATAGGTAATCCAGCCCCGCTAACTGTTATTGAAGGGGTAATGAATTATCACCCTCCGGCCCCTCCCCATCTCCAGAATCTACACCCATGCCGATACGTCTATGTGATTGGTCATTAAAAATGGCATCGGTAAGAAACAATCATTGTTCGTGAGTTCGATATATTCACTGATACTATAACTCAGAGACTGCACAGCTTCTATAGACCCCAAAACGATTCGCAGTTATTATCATTATGATCACTATCATAATCACCATGATCATCATCATGATCATCATTCACCATTAAAGCTATTAATTTGATAAATGTTTTTATCCTGAATCCAAAACTAGCGTGACCTACAGCGTGCAGCCGAAAACATGCGTTTCATGTCTATGCTGTTGAACAGCCTCATAGAGGAAGGAACAGCATATCTGATGAAATACACCAACAGCTCGTGTTCCGTCGACGATGAAAACAGCTTCCCGTCTCCCTGTCAGGTCAAGTGCCATTATCCGGAGGAGACAGAGAGGTTGACAATGTGTGCTCTTCAACAAGAGATACAACCACAGATAGAGACAGTTCTAGTCAACTTGGAAGTGTTCCTAGAAATGAATGTTAGTACAAAACTATGTCATTTGTTATAGCCATATCGTATTTGAACTGAATTTATTTTTGATGGAAGGAAAAAGAGTACATAATACAAATTGTGGATGTACAAATATAATGATGAAAACAACGAAGAACAACATTAATAGATATACATAATTCATTATTAACACGTATGACGTCATCTATATTCCTCTGTAAGGGAACCGTGTATCCCAAAGTCTTTCCTTGCTTTTTTATTTCATACATGGTTAAAATCATGAACACCGTACAAAATTGTTATTATTCTCCCACTAATTATTGCTATTATTATTATTATTATTATCGTTATTTTCAGGGGAAGTCTCTTGCACCTGACGAAAGCCTGTCGCCAACACTCAGCTTCCATTCGAAAGGTGATCTACGACTATATACAATGATTTTTATATTTCGTTTATCTAAACATTTGGATATAATTCTTCACAATGTCAGGCAATATCATTGTCAAATGGCGTGTCAGGATGTAATGTAATTATGTTTAGAGAAAAAAGTAATGACTACCATGTTTTCTCTCGGTGCGCGCATGTGTGCATATCATTAAACGTTCTATTATAATTATTTAACCACTTCTTTGCCTTTTTCTTCTGCTCATGAATTCATATACAAATATAACATAATTTCAAAGTATCATTATTTAAAGTACACACACACACACACACACACATATATACATATATATATATATATATATATATATGTATTATTCAATTGTGTAAATGGTGTGTTTATGTATATTTGTATATATGTAAGTACGGATGCAAAAATATATTTCAGATAGCTTTCCGTATAAATCACTCTTGCAAAGAAATACTACTACTTTGGATGTTCAAATATGCCAAGTAAACTATCCTTGTTTTTAACGAATTAACACTTCGTTTACATGTAAAATGATAGTGATATACACATTATAACAACAGACCGTCGCAAGTATTTTCATAACATGTATTTAGTCAAATAAAATAAATTAGTGGCGAGAAAGTAATAAATTATAGGACCAGTTTTGCAATAAGCGTGTTTGTCCACCGACCATCTGAATAAAACAACGTTTCATATTACACAGAGAACATGGTTTAATTGAATGAAAACACTTGCAACAAATCAACTGCTCTTTGATGAAGCATAAACGTGTTCCCACACACAGGGATTTTTAAGTCGGGATTGTACTTCTTCAAGAACCGTGTGCATGTGTCTTGGCCATCTTTGAATCATGCTAAATTTAACGGTTTCTTTTTTCTTCTTCCGGACACCAATCGAATCCACTATAACCTTTTCAGCCTCTGTTAAGTGCCCCCGTAGAAATACTAAAGCTTTCTGAACGTGCAAGTAACAGCAACCCAGCCACAGCGTACAGCCTCGAGTACAATGACTATAAGATATCAGCTAAAACTGACAAAATAATGTTTGACGGGCGTTAACAAATACTTTCGCCATAAAATGGCCAACTGAGACTCCCGGGTGGGTGTCGTGATTGGTGGATTAATGTCCCTCTTTCAAAATAGAAGGGGTGGGGTGCTTCTCTCTTGGCTTAACAAAAAAGTGGGGATAAATTATCACAGCCCGCTTTAGAGAAAAATGGATGTCGTTCACGTGACACATAGATGCATGCATTTATACATGATTAATCCCCACCGCCCTCAGATCGAGGGATTGATAACTTTCCGAATATCAGTTATGCATTATATGTGCATCAAACTACAGTTATCAGTGAAAATCGTTTATGCAAGCGAACTGATTTACACAATGACGACAATTAAATAAATCCATTTTTATTTTTAATGATTATATATCTATAAAATGTGTCAATGAAATACATAAATTATGTTTTGTTGTTCTGGGTATTATAGCATACAATATAGTAGTTTAGGTTGTTATATGGTCAATCTATAAATAAAAAAGAATATATATATATATATATATATATATATATATATATATATATCAACTCCCAGTAAACGGTACCATACATGATGCTTGGATACCATTACTACCTCACAACGACAAGCGATACAAGGCCAGTAACAGGTCAGTAATGGACAGCCAACTCGAGATGCCAATAAAAGTATAAGCTCTAATTTACACATATGTAAAATGCTGCATCAAAGCCATCTAGTGAATCCAATGCTACTTGAGTGCCATCTAGTGAATGAAATATTCCGCGAAATTCCTTTGTTGGCAAGAATAATCAAGACGAATGTTAGAAAAAATTAGTGCATTTTTTCATAATTTAGTTTCAGAGAGTAAATACATTGGTGTATTGTAGTGCATTTTTTTGTGTGTAACATAACATTTGACTTGAAAAAAATTAGATTATCAAATCAACAATTTGAATATTTTGACTAGCATTTATTTACTTACACAGTATACTGTCAGGAAGAACTCACTTTTTGACCAGACACAATGAGAGACACAAGGAGAGGCAAAGGATACAACTACCAAGTAACAAGGTGTTCTACTTTGTATATATATTTAATTATGAATTTAACATCCCTTTTTAGTAATGCACGTGTTATGTGAACCATTTTTCAGATTGTCGTCTCTCTTTTGTTATTTTTTATTACATTCATACATTTTGAGATTATACCTGACGCCATCCCAATTGGCAATATAGTATTTGTGAAATTAATTAATCAGTTTTTCGTTATGGAGGTTATATATTATGCGTGTATAATATATTAAAAATATATTCGGTTCTAGAGCTAACTTCAACATATATTAGTGTAGTATTCTAATAGTTAAGGCTATAGAAGATAGGTGCTGATAAGTGTTTGGGGTGATGGTGTAAACATTTCACTGCTTTTAGTTTATGCCATGTACTGATTATATTCTTATTCGTTGTTGAAATAAAGACTTTAGAATGCGTGCTTATTTTTATTAACTAAATACCATTTAATTGTAATTTATGGGGCCAATAATTAGTGTTACTCTGCCAGAACTAAAACAGCGCCAAATATGGATTATTGATTGTATTACTGGAGTAATGGGGCGAATTGGCCCAGTTACTGAATTGTAATGGCACATTAGTGGGCCGATACCGTAATGGCGTGCCGGCCCCGATGCCGGTCCGTAGAGATGTGGATTTACTGGCACGATACAGGGCAGCAGTGGCCAATTAACGGCTCATTATCATTGTCTCATACCGGATCCAGTATCGGCCCGCTGTGCAATCCGCATCTAGTCGATACCGGCTCAATACCGGACGGAAAAACAGGTTAGTATCATAAGTAAATATTATTATGTACCTCTTGAAATTGACCACGTTATGAGTAGGTGCATTACGTAATGTGCCCAGTGGACACACTTGGCATATACAGCTTAAGGGAACATACGATACAGGTAACACAAGGTTTCGCATACTAACCTGGAGATTTACAGCAGTGCAGAGTCCTACCGAGTACAGCACACTGCTCTAAACGTTCCGGCACACGTGATCACCGACTCCGCTATGAATTTAATCCACTGGGTTATAAAACAATTAAATACAATGCCCGTAATTATCGAGTATAGACATAGAAACACGACACCACATCGCAGTTAATGAAAGTAATTTCTTACAAGCTATCGTATACACGTAAACGTATACAAATATATAAAATAGTACCAACATTTCATGCGTTGCTTTGAGTGATGATAATTCTAGGAGCTGATTAGGTGATGCGTGTCTTAATAAGAAAACTCGCTCTGGTGATTTATCCAAATGTTGATTGATGAGCTGTTATTTTCCTCTCCGATGCTTTTTAACCCGCTGCAACCCCCCCCCACACACACATATTAATACAATTTTAAGCTTATGATATGCACTTTGCAAGTACAAATGGTAAGTCGGTCCGTGTTCCTCGGTTCTTAATGATGCATATATTGTCTTAAGAAGAATTGTTTTAATGCTGTTCTTCTCAGAAGAGTCGGAAATCCTGAACGACTAAACATTAAATGAAAACAAGAAAAGACTGAATCACTGTCAAATATATAGGACTAGGCTTAAGATCCTCCTGAGATTGCATCATTTCGGATTCTTTACTTCCGGTCGCTTCTGTTAAGTATTTTATTTCCAGGACATGTCGTTCGTTATAGCTGATATGGTAACTAGGTCACAATCTTGAACCGCGTTGTTTCTTGCGCCAGTCATTCCTTATACTCTGAACCGGAAGCACACAATTCGACATTTAACTACTTTCTTGTGAATCATATCTGTTGTGTGTAGCGTGTCACAATCATCGTGAGTAAATGGTTAATTTGTCACAAATTACTGAATATTAAATAAAACACTTTACAGCTAAGGAGCCATTAAAATAGTAATACACCAAATCACGGTTCTGGGACCATTTTGACCCAGTTCCAAAGTTCGGGTAAATAAACACACGTGGCGAACGGTCTTTTCTAGTACAACTGTAGGCAGCAATATCTGTGTATAACTGTATGTATGTGAATATTTATTCCACATAAGAGGCTAAGTCAGGAAATGATTCATAGAAATATCTAAAGCTGTGTGTGGTCAACGATGTCAGTATAATATGACCGGTAAACAATTAAAGTAAACATTGATTGACAACAATATATAGACAATGGCAATGTACATGCTGTTTTATATCCGGGGGTATCACTCTACGCAGATAAATCATGCACGCACACTGGTTGGAGGATTACTAGAGAAATATACTCGGTCATGACAATATGTGTTTTTATAGCCTAGATCTACATGTAGTGGAGTATGTATGTGAGAATATGGTGTCTTTAAGTTGACAAAGATGTATCTCCCCGACGTCTACTCTTCGTCAGTTCGTGTATTAGAGTATACATGAAGTCATTTATTTGCACGTTTATGTGTGGGTATCTTACCGTTAGACGTAATAGAAATCATAAAAGAAAGTCAGTGATTAATTTCTGTTTCCAGCAAAACATGTATGCCTAGTGTATATATTGGTAAAGGAAAGGAACGTGGCCAAGGAATGTCTGACAGTCCGCCAGTGTTTTCTTAATATGAGAAGCAAGTCACTGGATGGAAATTTTGAAGAACTTGCTGTCAGATGATTCTTAAAAGGTATATATGTTAAATTTAATCTGCAATGCAGACATAGGGTCAATTCCATTTGATCAATTCCAAATTCTGCATAACCAAGTAATATGTATATTATGTGAAATATTCAGGTAATACGTCTATTTCTAATACAGATTACCTATTTAATACAGATTACCTGAACATTTCAGGTAATACACATATTACCTGATTATACAGATTAACTGTAATATATATATATATATATATATATATATATATATATATATATTCTATTAATTAGTATTATATGTATGCACTACTAGCACTTGATTGGTAAGTGATTTATTTTTTAGGCAACAATGTCTTAGTCAATAATTAATTCACTATTAGATTAAGTATATGTAGTCTGAATGTCATGTAAATTTACATGTATGAATTAACAATATAGCTCTGTAGATGCATGGTGGCCATGGTGACTGGGTTAGCTTTGGTCATTTTCTCATTGCTTATTGTTAGTGTTGCTCTTGGTCATAACTATAGTGATGATCTGGTGAGTTTCAAGTGTCTTTTTTTGATTCATCTAAAATTGAATAAAATTAGCTAAATGAGATATAGTTTGCCTCAAAAAAACCATGTCACAGTAGATATAGACAAAGATCTTAAGCTGCGAGCAAAAATTAAAAAGAATTATAGAGATAAACCCTTGAGGATGGCTGGTTTGGGGGAGCAAAACAACAGCAGTGGCCTAGCCTGTACATAAATTATATTGCAGACTGTTAAAAGATAAATCCCCTAAGGAGTTATATCAATAAAATATGGTGGGTTCTAGAAAAGTGTGTAACTTATTGGGTTATGCTCTGTTTATTGCTTTTTCCATCTGTACTGGCCCTCATGCAGGATCCCTCATTGCACCCAGAAATGGGTAAAGCCTGTATTAACGTTGAACATTAGCAGGATCGAATAACATTTCACACATTTTTATGTTGTAGTGCATTTACATTATTAAAGCAAAATTGTATCATTTTAATATATTGTAAATGAGTCAAAACCATATGCATAACATATTGAACATGGTTAAATGAAAAGAAAATAGAAAGCTATTTAGAAATAATTAAATGAAATGTCATGCTTATGTCCAAGGCACCAAACATACATATAACTATAATAATAATGTTCATAAAAATCCATTCAATGTAAACAGTTAATTCAGGTAGTGTTGCATCTAATGAATATCAATCTTTCAAAAGGCAGTCACTAGCATTCAGGTAGACAGAAATTGTGTAATAATTATGTCACAAACATGTGCATAATAGTGGTTTTAGTTAATTTCACATTAATGTTAATATATGGCATAACATTCATACTTTATGTTTCAAATCAAAGTAACCTAATCCACATGGATTCTGGTTTAAAATGATAACTGACCAATTTCTATGAACATGATTCTAAATTCATGTTGGGAGGAAAATGACTATAAAGACAAATGGAAATAAATTGAAAACAATATTCTGTTTATGGTGAAAGTACGAGTACTTTATGAATGTACTTGAGTACAAGTACTGAGTATTTCCCGTTATGAGTAAATCCGAGTACTTAAAATTGTGTACTTGAGTACGAGTACAGGAGTACATCGGCCACAAGCCTGGTTGAGATGTGTTCTATGTCATCCATGGATGATTAGCAAACAATTTTGTTTATAATCACATTGATCAAAAATAGTAATGCATGAATAAATGTATTGAAGTTGAATAATATTTGTATTTGTAAAATTAAATAGTATTTGTAAAATCTCACAGTAAACATGGTAAATATGTATTTCTGAGTCCTTTTTTTAATATAATGGCTTTGTACTGGGTGGCATCAAAATCGTCAGTTATTCTAATTGCCTGTATGGATTTGTAAAATCTCACACAAATTATCACAGGCGCATTTCCATTTGTCCACCATTCACATATCTAACAACACCCCTTGTTTCAAGGGGAGTGGCCCCTTGCAAAACAGTTACCTTAGTATAGTATATATGATGATCATGTAGGCAAACGGTTTGTAAATGGTGATCTGATGACGTGTAGACCTAGCGTGCTTGGCTTAGAACAATCCTAGTATAATTATATTGAATGGTCTTTATAGACGAATGCATAACCCAATGAATGATATAATGTGGTAAATAACTGGTGTCAGAAGGACCACGTGCGTTTATTTACCCGAAGTCTCGTTTTCGCACATTTGGGTCAATATGGTCGACTTCCTTATTAGGGATAACCGCGTTTTGGTGTATACCCCTACTGTGTATTACATACAAAGGTATTCGTTGACTTGCTACCTACGGAACTTACGACTGTTCGACTTTACGACCGGGGTACGACTTAACGATGATTATAATATGATTACACAGTATCAAATAAGTACGGTAATTACAACATAGGCCGACTTACAACAAGATCAACTTACGACCTAGCATCTCACACGGACAAATATGCCACAGCTTTAATCGAGTATCTTCGGAAAACTTCGGAATGTGACGTAATGTTTGACAAACGTAAACGCAAAAAACTCCACGTGGCCTTGTTTATCTTGTGACAGCTGGTGGTTAGAATTGTTTTGTGTGTAGTAGTACAACTGATAGGGAATAAAATAATTGTATGTTACGTTATATTTACTTCGAAATGTGAGATTTCCTTTCCCGTCACCTTTAAGTAATGTTGCTAAATAACACTAAAATGCTAAAAGTTCATTTCCAAAGTAAACACAATGTCGTCTAGACATTAAACATAAGGTCCTATGAACATTAACACAATTAACATATCAACCTAGGCAGACTATCCTCTACATTCCGGTTTCCGGGTATTTATTGCACTTTAAACGTAAACGATAACAACCTTAAATTCCGTCTTTCTATCCTTAGTGATGGCTTAGACTTTGCTGAGTATATCACTTTGAGTGGTTTATGGTCGGCCAAAATTGACGACCGTACAGATACATTCTGAATCGTTCACATCCCCGTACCACCATCAACGCTTCTTTTTCGGTTTGAGAGTTGCGTCTCTCAACAGAAAAACACACAGGACGGTATACTTCATCAGTTTGCTGCTGATTCAAAATTGCTCCTAGCCCCCACGAGACTAGCATCTACTGCCAACTTCTGCTTGATTATTTGGTGTTCGTTGATCAATGATCTCTTTCACTGGCGACTCCGTAGGACCATTTGTGATAGCAAATGTCCCTTAAAGGTAAATTTGTTTCTACCAAACTCAAATTCCTTCTCATCTAGTGTCAGTCCTTTGTCACTAATACACTGTAGTACACGTTCAACTCGGGCGTACAATACTGTCTGAGTCGGTGCCCAAACAATGAAATCATCGGCTATGTTTCGTGCACCCTCACAATTAACAAGTAACTGTTATAAAACATGCTGGCTTAATTCTGGGGCAGACGTAATTCCGAACATTAATCTTTTATATCGGAACAGTCCTCTGTGCGTTACAAATATGTGATGTAGCGCTGAAGTAACAGTATCTGTTCTCGAACTGTCTGTACAACTATCTTCAAAATGCCTAACTGCATTGCGGTTTTACGACTAATTAAAGTCACTGCATCAACATCCACTACAAATATCTCTGGGTCAACAAAGTTTCCATATTTCGTCCCGGAGACTTGAGCGTTGAAATATTCACATATTTTCATTGCCTTCTTCGACCTGTAGGTCTAATTCGCACGCTGACATCGTTGTAATTATGCTCTGAAATTCTGTGCCTTAAATTCTTTCCTAATGTTTATGTCTACACCAGCACCAGAATCAATAATCGCAACCACTGATTTTCCATCAATAAAAACTTCATTAGTCATTTGTTCATGTCCGTGCACTGTAAAAATACAGTCGATATTGTTCTGGTCAAAATCAACATTGTTAATTTGCTTCATCGTTTTATTTGACCGTTTATCACTAACGTACATTGCCATCTTTGTTTACATACTTTTGCATATTATCCGACACAACCACATTTATAGCAGGTTTTACCCTTTTGATGGCAGTCTTTCGCCACATGACCACCTAGTCCACTTGGATGCTTCGTACTATCATAATTTAACCGTGGGACACTATAATGCCCAATGCCGAAATAGTTAGTTCCTCCGGGAGACAATATATCCTTATACTTCGGTTTTGTAGGCATACAACAAATCACTAACTAAAACATAATATAGGATGGACATTATCACAAATGCATACTTCTAGGAAGCAAACAGATCATGTATGCACATAAAATATATTTATTAGCAAACCTGCATACGGTGTGTTAATCTAGGAAAAATGTATTATAACTAACTTTGTACGTGGCATAACAAATGAGACTACGGGAGCATTTTATATACAGATACCATATTTAAAGGGGGAATATTAGTACGAATTAAATGTCAAATATACGATTATTTCTGGAATAGACCTCACACAAAACTTACCTTTCATAATTATAATTTTATGTTTACATACATTTTATTAATCTAGCACAACTAATCCAGATTTTGTTCAGTATTTCCTCAACTAAGTATACATATGACTAATTAATCAGGTAAATATATAATATATTACAGATTATTAGCGGTTTTAATTTACGAAAGTAAGCTTTAGCCTCCACCACAGGTTAGTTTGTTATCCAAGGGATATTTTGTCAGTGTGCATAAAGAAATGCATCCCAACAGGTTTATATATGGGCCACTACCAACAGCCATATAATAAATAAATATTATCACTTTGATTACCATTAATCACCTCCAAACCGGTCGTCTTCAGCAGCGTGGCGCCCTCCATGGTATGCCTCATTTCGAAGTCTAGTGCCGGATGTTCCTCGCTGAGGCTCATCAAAATCTCACGTTCCGACTTCCAAGGCGCGGATTTCATCACCCGTATGGTGTGTGGATTGTGCTGTGTCCGTGGAATAGATTGTGGCTTCTCCATATTCTGACGTTTGATTCGGTTGCCTAGAGTTGATTTCGTTTTCGGGGGACTGTATTGAGGCGACATGTGACGAGACAGTTTCCCCCCAATTTACGGTCTCCAGGATGTCGTAATCCGATTCCGGCATTTTTTATTACAATCAATACACGTTTGCTAATAAATTCGTATGGGAAACAAGCGCAATCGTTATAATCCAGATAATGAGTAAAAGTGGTACAGGGTAGGACCTGTATCAACTCAATCGACTGTGTTGACATGGCGTAAGGCTAATCGTCTGATCCTATTCAACGAAAAACGACTAAATGAATGACAAATAATGTTGTTTGTTTTAGATTTTCGGGGAGAATCCCGAAGCTGTCGCTTATTGGGCACAGCCTCTATGTTGGAGTGGTTGAGAAACCTCCTCCCCCACCACTCACAGGGGAGCAGTACGGAAAAATGGAGCCGAAATACCCTGAGGGTGGTCACTGCCAGAGTGTTTAACGTCCTCCTTTATTTTTAATAATCCAGTACAGACGGCAGCGCCATTTAACGTGATCACCCACCCACAATGTTGTGAGCCGAGAAATTAATCTCTGGAAAAGTTTCGACCTCTTGCTGGGATCGAACCAGTGACCCTTGACACCAAGTGCCGGGATGCTTAACCGCTAGGACACCGGACCTCACTTATGGTGATTATGAACAAATAACTCCAATTTATACAATTTCTGAGTTTACTTTAATTGGTAATTACCCCCGGAGTATTTCTTGAATTTCTATGAGCAAGGCATTGGTAGAAGAGTCCTGCATGTCCGTTCGAGTCCTGCACGGGTTGGAAAGCTGAACGCATACCCGACCCAACCCGCAACTACTCAACCCACACCTAACCCAGACCAATAAATCTCAGCCCGAACCCAACCCGAACCTGTACTAAAAATATATTGAACACGTGCCCAACCCATAGGACTATAACCCGTACCCAACCTAACCCACAAGAATGGAGTTCGCGCCTGAAACATTAAAAAAATCAGTTTTTAAGATAATTTATTGAAAAACTAACTTAATTTTTCAATTGTAACTTATTCACATTTTTTAAATTAAAATCCTGTAGTGTCTCATAGTGACTATTTAGTTAGCTAGCCGTAAGTTTGGCAGCAGCCACGGTTATCACTAGCAATAGTTGAAATAAAATCACGTCTATTCAAAACATAAGAATACCTCCAATCAGTTAGAATACGATAAATGTCTTCAATAAAACACAATATCTACTAATATCCAATAGCAACAAATGTCCCACAGCATGTATCATCAATGAGAGAAGGTTGTGTGACTGACGTAGTTTTTCTCATATCTTATAAAACAAGATATGTATTGCTTGATAACATTTGAACACAACAATTAGGAGTACCCGTAAACATATATAGGTAGTCAAACTACTTACTAATTAACAGCTGTACTAACACATCCAAGACACTAACTATCTACTCCTGTTATTATAACATGTTCCCTTTGAGATGTTCAAACTGGAGATAGATAGTTAGCTTTATAAACACATATTGGATCAATTATGTGACGGGTGGGATGGTATATATATATATATATATATATATATATATATATAAATGTACAGCCTAATCTCACCTTTATGCCAACTTCGGGATCTGGTTGAAAGTTTGCGTTTTGGTGTGGTGGCTTTAGAGTGGGGCATATTCGACTGTCAACGTTGTGGGTGGTTAATTACAAGTGGCTTTTGATCCTTTGTTAACCCCAACTATCACTTTATTTAATATATCGTCAATCAATTGACAGGTTATCAGAATCATTTCACGGTCAGTGTGTGGTGGTAATAGCTTGATAGCGGGGAGGGTGAATTTATATGGCAGTGTACGTATTCGTATTGCGTAAGCATTGAGGGTGGCTGAATAAGGGGAGGCGGGTGAGAATATATTTCGATTTAAAAATAACTAAAACCCATATTTTTTTCAAGCAACCCATACCCAACACACAAGACAACAACTAGAACCCAACCCACAAGATAACAACCCAAACCCAACACGTGACCCGAGGAAAAGTTTCAACCCGCCCAACCCAACCCCGAACGGTTTAACTCAACCCGTGCAGGGCTCTAATGTCCATGGTGGATACATTTGAACCTTTTACAGAGACTGATATCAGACAGTTGCTGGAAATGCCATCTAATGCTTTCTGTGCCGTTGACCTTATGACTGCATGGCTTGTGAAAGATTTCTGAATGTTCTGATTCGTCTGATTACAATTATAGTAAATACATAATTATTTTTGGGTGCCCTTGTAAAACCATTAATAAAAAATACACTATGGACTATAATACTCTAAACAATTACCGACCTGTTTCAAATCGTACATTTTTATCTAAAGTTATAGAAAGGGAGATGTTTTCCATCTAAACAAACATTAATCAATAATAACCACCATGAATCACTACAGTCTGCATATAAAAGTATTCCCGGCATTGAAACAGCGTTGGTTTGGCTATAAAATGATATTATGCTGTCGATTGCTCAAAGTAAGCCAATATTACTTGTTCTTCTGGACATGTCTGCTGCATTTGATAGAGTTGACTATAATGTACTTTTCTGAAGTTTAAATCTTTCATAGGGTTTTTATAGACTTATTATTTGGGGTATTATTATATTACATATATTATTTGTACAACGCCTTTGAATGGCTCCTGCTAGTAAGGACGCTTTATAATATATATATATATATATATTATTATAAAAGACAAGTTCATGTAAATTACATGCATGGTTTCGATCCTATCTTGAACAACGCTTCCGGAGAGTGTTTGTTCATGGTACGTATCTGACGTTTAGTTTTTGTTATCTGATGTCCGACAGGGTTCAGTTCTTGGTCCTCTGATTTTCACAATGTATACCCGTCCCATTGGGATCATTGCGCAGCGATATGCTAATGACACACAACTGTATATATCACTGAATTCTGACAATGAGTTAAAATTCTCCTCTTCCTTGAAGAATTTAGAACATTGCATTGCTGATATTCGGCTATGGATGATTAAAACAATTCTAAAATTAAATGATAATAAAACAAATATTATATAATTGGCATCACCACATTGTGTTAAATTCCTAAAGACACCAGCATTACAGATGGGTGCATCTTCGATTAATTATAATGGATCAGTAAAAAATCCAGGGGTTATTTTTACAAATGTATTAGCATGCATGGACATGTCACATCAGTATGCCGAACTGCCTACTACCATCTTAAGAACATCCACTGTTTAAAAGCACTCTTGACACAAGAAGCACTTGTAACTGTAGTCCTTGCCTTTGTTACAGCTTGTATAGACTATTGTAACTCCTTGTTATGTGGAATATCTGATTATAACATCAATCGTTCAAAGTTGACCACAATAGAGTACTCGGGTCTTGTACGTTCTAAATACCATTTTCTTTTGTGATACAATTGATGACCATTATTGAAAATAAAACATGTCTTGCGTGTCTGAAACTAGTGTACATTTACAACTGGATCATAAACAAAAATGATAGGAAACTTTGTTATCATCAATGTTACTTTAATTTTATATAGCAATGATAGCCATACCCCAGAAAGCTCACAGCGACGTTATGAGCCTTGTCTTATTAGCTTCAACTGAGTTATTGACCTGTGGCAGTTCAGTACTCAGGTAATAGTTCTTTCGTATCATGCTAAGAGGTTAGCTGTTATTTTAAACCCGGGTTGGCATTATTTTCATTGCGATAATGGCATTGCTCTGACAGCTCAGTGTTCTAATTTTTGTTCTGTAATATCGCTTCCACATATTAATACTATTTCCGGCAGTCCAATGATACAACAATCCAGTATTGTGACACAAACGTTTCGATCCGATAGCAGAGGAACTGGATGGCCCATTTAGCCTACCATGTGCACAAAAGTGGCTGTAAAACATCAATCATCATCATCACCGTCACAGGAACTGGACACAAAATAGAATGCGTCTGTGCAGTCGTCGTTTTTTTTAAATCCATCTTATTTATGGTTATTAAATTATTATTAACAGTGGAAAACACCCACAGACATACTCACTCATTCTGTCCTCTCTGGGGACTTCGCCTCAAACGATACCGCGAGCTAAAATGCTGAGTAGATAGAAAGGCAGTATTTAAAGGGCATTTTGGAAGGATATCAGACAACTTCAAAATTAAGCCTCATTATCAATGTTGTGCCGCCATGTCAGTGACACTCGTTTCTCCAGTGGGGTTTAAAATCTGTCACAGCAGCGATATATCGGAATATCAGGTTGTTGAAATAATGATTTGGCTGTTCTAATTAAGAATACATGTCGTCTTCATTAATTGTCTTTTTGGTTCATGATATTCTCAACATTCGTGTCAATAATTACATTCCAGTAGATTCTATATATTTATTAACTAAACTGATGGGTAAGTTACTGGGAAATCTTAAAATAATCAATACAGTAAATATATAACAGCTGTATAGCTATGTTGCACTCATCATTATCTAACCATGGTAGTTAATGGCGAAAGACAACTAAAAGACATATTATCCTGTTAAAATCAAATACATTCTAAATATAAATAATAGGAGAATAATATACCACAGCTTAATATATCACAAGTTAATATATGGTACCCTGTTGTGTGGATCTAATCACGCAACCCACTTGCGCAGATGAGACATATTGCAGAAAAAGGCAATTAGAACCATCTCGAAAATGAGTTATAATGCCCATACAGAACTCTACAAATTCTCAAGGTAAAGGACATATTTACCTTTCAACTTTCGAAACTAATGCATTTATTCCTTGATGTCACATTGACAGAATCCCAGATGAGCATAATCACTGTAAATGGTATGCTATCCACTTACACGAAACAAGACACCTCTACCAGCCAAATGTACATTATAGAAGAACAACGTTTTTTATCAAACACCTTTATTTATCAAACTTCCAAAAGACAGTTAAGGTTAAAAACAGTTTCCATAGATCAATCAAATATTTTCTTATACATGCTTAATGACAATGTTTTAAGTGAAGCATATTTATTATATTATATATTGCACAACATCACACTAATTTAACAGTTGGATCAGCAGACATGAACGGCAGACATAGACATCTAAATATGTAATTATTTGGGCAACCACGCCTCTTCATATTATTACTTGCCACTCTCATATATAAGTTTTCATTGAAGTTTACAGCTTATTAGTTGTCGGTTAGCCTTATGGTATATGCATGATAGTATTTAATATGAATGTATAACTTATAAGAGTAGTGTGTATATCATCAGCTAAATTTACTTACTTATATATTATGCGTTACAAATCGTTGAGTAGTTGGGAACAATTTGCAGTTTATTCTAACAAAATTTGATTTCTATTAAATACATTAGACTGAATCAACGATTGAAATATATGTTTAATACCATGTTTCTACACAACTATCTACCTTGTAAACTTATGGAGACTATTATTGTTCCTATTATAAAGAATAAAAAGGATCGTATTACCGACAAAGACAATTACAGGCCTTTTGCCATTACTAGTGTTGTTTCCAAGATATTGGAATTCTTATTGTTGGATAGACTACAGTGTCAGCTGGAAACCTATAGTAATTAGTTTGCATTTAAAAGTAAAAGTGGTACAGACATGTGTGTGTACTCTCTCAAGCAGATAACATAATAATATAAACAACGCTCTAGTCCAGTATTAGTCAGGTCAATATATGAAAAATAAAGCCCTAACCACAACAAAATTGCAACAAAAGGTTTTTTGGTCTTAAGTAGTTTTTTGGTCTTTAACACCTCCATAAAAAAGTCTCCCAAAATTGGAAGGCGATAAATTTGCGTAATTTCAAGATGGCGGCCCGCCATAATTTCAATGTACAGGAAACCTTTTATGCTTCAATTTACACCCCATAAATGTATTACAAACATATAGAAACATAGTACCAACATACCAAATAAACATATTTACAATGTCCTATGACGTCACCATGGTGTCAAAATTACGTTATGTATGTCGCGACAAACCCCTGATGCACACTTGACCATCAGATGCACAGGTCAAATGGAAAAACTGATTTTTCTAGCGATATTAACCCTCATCATTATCCCAAAGTCATTTCATGAATATTTGGGAGTAACTGTTAAGAACTGACTGTTAGGTAATAAATCAGATGTGCTATTTTCTTAGTCTTATTATTGTAAGATGCGATTTCATGAAGCAGTGAATGTCCTTTGCTGATTTCATTGAAGATCAAAGGTAAGTCAGGCTTTTTTGTTTGTTTAGCCTTCCATACAATGAGTGCTGCCATCTATATATTTCTAATTAAAACAAAAGAAATTGATTAAGCCATGCTTTCCAATTTCTATCAATTTACTTCAAAATGACAAGTTTACAAATAACAATGTGTAGATAATGTGAAAATAAGGTACCTGTTAATATCATAAAAACATCAGATAAGTTACACAAAGAAAAACATTAGATCATAAGTACTTTATAAGTGGGTTCATTATACACCCCATGTGTACGTCTTTTCACATGCTATTAGTATATGATTGTTCATTAATTTCTTTCACTTTTTACAGTAATGTTTAATCATCAGGAAGCTAATATATATGGACTCAATATGCGTATACATAGAGACTACCTTTATTTTAGGGCTAAAGTCATTGTGTGTTTTTTCTAGCACACCTAAAATGAGTGCAAGTGACACTGAGAGCAAGGAGGATGTTTGTCTCATCTGCAAAGAAGAAGTTGATGATGATGACAACAGAAACATTTCCAAGCTCTCCCAGAAAGGTGCTGATACGATAAATGAATCAAATAGAAAGCGATATCAGGAGGATATAGTCGCACGAGCCGGACAAGGGGTATATAAGCTTTGTCGGAATACATGGAAAAATACGAAAAACAACAAACATGCTTTAAACTAAAGTCAGGGAACAGGTTCACCAATAAAAAAGAGAAGTGCTAGAGTTAGTATGGGTCCCTACAATAATAAACAGACTGCTTGTTCTGTGGACAAAAGGTTGTTATGAGTAGTCATGGTCATGATGTGCCTGCTAATGAAGTTCTAACTGATTCTTTCTCTCAGACTGTATTAGGACATTGCGAAAATCAGGCAGATGAGTGAGCATTTACAGTCAAGGGTCGAATTGAGTATTTTGGAAACGATCTCCTTGCTGCAGATTGTAGAACTGGACGAAACATTCCTGAGCAATTGAAAACAGGATCATGAGCAAAACGAAAGAGTTTGGGTCAACCTAAGAATGAGGACCAGCAGCGGGCTTTTTTTAAGAATGTGTGAATATCTAGAAAGAAATGACGAAGAACAGTTGACAATATCGGATCTTGTGAGCAAAATGAGAGGCTATTTACTTGAGGATGGTTCTGCTCCTTATGGGAACCAATATATCAAGAAAAACCCGAAAGGGCACTTTGATGATTCAATATATGTAGCTGAAGGACTGCCATAATGACATTGTCATATTGAGAGAAACAACATCCAAAATACTACGTGATTACTTCAAAAGCGCCCAAGGTGAGGATGAGCAAAGTCAGAAACGTGCTATCATCAAAACAGCTGACGTGTATTAATGCGCACTGTTAGTGCTGAAATATTTGTGAGTTGGCTAAAACCTTTAAATGAACATTATCAGAAGTGAATTATCCGCTAAAATTGGGACTGCAGTTCAGTGAATGTACATGGAACCTGATGTTGAATTATAGTGAAGTCTGGATAGCTGTTTAATATCTGGATTAACCTTTAGATATCAGTCATTCATTAGACACTTATTACTCATTGTCTCCATGGCAACCCTGGCCTACACCAACAGTACTTTGAAGTATGTGTGGAAATCAATGAAGTATTCATCACTGCCCAGTGTGTTGTTTACAACAATAAAGAACTTGAATATAGTGAGGGGGTGTCGAGCAGAAACAAAGCGTGGGAGGTATATTGCTGTAATAAGAACTCTTAGAAGTGGATCGTGTACATATCAACATAAACAAGCCAGTGGACTGGGTGTAAACAAGAACAATTTAGTAAGGATTAAATGTAACTATGTTCATGTTCAACCTTTGTAGAAGTCTCTGCAAATATGTTGCCTTAACCCAAGATAAATCTAGGACAAGGGTTTGTCTCTGAGTGACTATATTGTTACACAGGACTATGATAGTGTTGCTCTCACAGACATGGCTGGGGACATCTGTGGACAAGAAATGCATTGCCGAGTTGGTCCCTTCTGGATATAGCATGAAGCATTTACCCTACCCCGGTAGTAGAAAGGGAGGTGGTGTGGCTTTGCTATAAAAGTCTACTATATTATTTCGCCTTCTCGGCTCCAGTACTACTAACACTGGACTGGGTTTTGAATACGGGACAGATGATGGTGCGTCTGGCTGTCGTATATTGACCCCCACCCTCAAAAGATAATTGCTCGACCATTCCTGACTTCTTGGACCAGTGGTCTACATTTTTCGCTGGATACACCACCCACAACAATGAGATTATAATTGTTGGAGATCTAAACTTTCATGTTGATGTAAAAAATGATCGTGATGCTCAGCGATTTATGGATCAACATCTCTTCCCCAGACAGGGTTTCCCAGTGAACTAACCGAGATGTTCAGCTATTTCTTTATTAATAAGATACAAAACATCCGACGTGACACGGTATTGACCAGGACGTCGATACCTCATCTATAAATACACCACTGGAGAGGTTTACTCACGCCTCAGAAGATGAATTGAAGACTCTCATCATGAAGCCACCTAGTAAATCCTGTAGTCTTGATCCGGTGCCCACATGGCTTCTAAAGCTTTGTGTTAGTGAGTTACTCCCTATCATCACCGCAATTGTCAATGCCTCCATGGATAGTGGTCGTGTGCCTCTAGCATTTAAGTGCGCCCAGATACGACCACTACTTAAGAAACCAACACTCGATCCAGACATTCTAAAAAAATACATACCCGTATCCAACCTTCCGTTCATTTCCAAGGTATTAGAGAAGGTTGTAGACACATGTATTGAATGCCACTTGGTGGAAAATGGTCTTCACGAGGAGCTCCAGTCAGCTTACTGTATATTTAACTCGAATGAGACGGCACTTCTGAAGGTACAAAGCGATATCCGCGAGACTCTTGATAATGGTTTTGTCACGGTGTTGGTCATGCTCGATCTGTCAGCTGCATTTGATACTCATGGAATCTGATTTAGTCGCTTTGAGAATGTATTCGGAATCTCCGGAGCAGCTCTCAAATGGATAACATCATACCTGTCTCATGAGAACTGTCTTACTGACATTGAGGGATGGATGCGTACAAACATGCTGAAACTGAAGAGTGACAAGACGGAAGTTATGCTGTTCACATCTAAGCTAATGCCATCCATATGAAAAACGTTACTGTTTGTTTTGGTGACAATAATATTACACCAATGAATACAGTGAGGAACTTAGGTGTTATCTTTTTTACTGTGCATTGAATATGGAACAACAGTTGAATAATATATGTAGGTCTGGCTATCACCAACTCCGCAACATTGGGCCGGAGTCACATTACACCAATATTGAAGGATCCGCATTTAGGTTATATGTTAAGTATCGAGTGCAATTTAAAATTCTGGTGCACACGTATAAAGCCCTACATGAACAGGCTCTAAGATACATATCTGACATGCTGTTCGGCCGCGTGCTGTTGTGGCTCCATTGCAAATCGGACTTGCATCCAAACTCCACTACCTGTATAAGTCCAGATTTATTGTGGACACATTATCCACGATGGGTTTTTGCTCATCCTATGCGGAGGTACAGAGATTTCAAAAGAATGCTGCGGATGCGGTTACATCAGATGTGTTAGGAGGACCATTGCCTGATATGGTGGTGTTTGCAGCTGACAGTGACGATCATAACATTTTAACTATCGATGGAAAAGGAACCTTTCACGGCATGGGTATGATAGCTAGCGGCAACAACACCTGGGATACAACGCAGCCATGTGGTCACAAGGAAAATGTATCGCTAGTGAATGTTAAAGAAATGGCGCAAGTTAACATAACTGATTATTACTTTTTAAACTATGCTCGTCGCCAAATCATGTTTAAAACCTTACCTAAGTTGTATTGCGCAGCACCAACTGTGGACATACTATGGGAGTTTTTTTTGTGTTTTCATCAAAACGTCCCCAATTGGCAAGGAATGATGTACACAATGCACAAGGTTGTTTCTGCAACAAGCTTTGTGATTTCATAACATGGTTGGGTAGTGAGACCAATCTGAGTGCACCAAACTCGGGTTGGAAATGCGAGAATAACCGTTTCCAGCCACTGATGTGTCCTAGCTCTGCAGCCCCAGACAGTCTACTGAAAGTTGTTCGTTGCAATTGTGAAACTGCGTATACCTCAAGACGTTGTACTGACACTGATAACTGTGATACCGGTACAATACCGGTACCATATTCTCACATTGCATTGGCATCACACATCACATGACGTCAGATAGTTTTCAATGTAGAAATATCTCAATAAGGATATTTCACATGTATGTTATTGACAACTTTGCAAACAAAAATTGATTTAAAAGCTAAATTAGTTACACATGACATCATTTTGACGTCACAGGACATTGTAAACATGCTTATTAGGTATTTTGGTATTATGTTTCTATATGTTGGTAATACATTTATGGGGTGTAAATTGAAGCATAAAATTGGTTTCTGTACATTGAAATTTTGGGGGTCGTCCTCTCGAAATCATGTAAATTAACCGCTTTCCCGGGGTCCGATTTTGGGAGACTTATTTTCTGGTATTGGCCATGATCAACTGAACCACTGAAAACCAAAAAAAAAACTTTTGTTGCAATTTTTTGGGTCAAATCATATATTGACCTGACTATATATATTTGTTATCTTGATACTTCAAAAGCATTTGATCGTATTAATGATTGGTGTCTCTAAGAAACTTATTAAACGTAAAATTGATGTTGCTGTGATCCGTCTTCTCATATTCTGGTATTGTCAACACACATTTTGTGTACGTTTGGGGTAACCAATTCTCCCAATTCTTTACTGTGTCTAATGGTGTAAGACAGTTTGGAATTATGTCACCTGTGTTGTTTACTAAATACATGGATGGGCTCAGTTGCAACTTGAATCAGAGTTATATTGGTTGTAGTATGACTGGCATGATGATAAATCATTTAATGTACGCGGATGATATCTGTATCATAGCTCCCTCACCTACAGCTCTCCAGGAACTGCTTGATATATTTGCTGACTTTGCTGTTTCAAATTTTATTATTTTTAATGAGAAAAAGACAAAGTGTATGCGTTTCAAACCAAATTCGCTGAATGGTTTATTTGTACCTACTCTCTGCCTTAATGAAGTACCTCTGACTTTTGTGACAAGTAACAAATATTTAGGTGTAATTATACATGACAATCATCAGGATGATGATGATGATATCATGAGATGTGTTAAATCACTTTATTCAAGACTGAATATGCTTACCAGTCGCTTGAAAACATGTTCCTCCAGTATTAAAGTAAAAGTATTTAGAACATTCCTTTACAACGCCTATGGCTGTCATTTGTGGTCAACGTATAAACAGTATACATATAAGCGTATTGTAGTGGCCTTTAATAATATATACAGAATATTATTTGGTATTTTAAGGGAGGAGAGTATCTCTGCAATTTATGTCAATAATAATATTGATTCATTTGGATGCAAAAACGTTTATAATTTTAAAACACGTTTACGTGCTACTAGCAATTTGCTAGTACAATGTATTGTTTCTAGTTTGTTTTATTATCATTCTAGCTCTTGTGCTAGATGGACGAAAATACTCAATTTATAATTTGTTTATAACTTGTTATGTGTATTATATACTTCACTCTATCATAATTCATATGTATATGGAATTTTATATTCTGAAATAAATTGATTGAATTGAATTGTTCACATGATAATTATAGTTTTTGAGGTGATGAGTGTATCCATATGATATGGGGTCAATTCCAATTCCGGAATTGGAATTAATTATTTAAAAAAATGGAATAAGAATTGAGAAATTTTGAATTGGAATTGAAGTTTCCTACAACAATAAATAAATCCACAAATTAATTTAGCATTTTTATAACGTTAACACTTACATGTGGTGTTACCAATGTACTGGAACAAAAATTATCCAGAATTTTTGCTCCTTATATATATATATATATATATATATCAGATACGTACACCGACCGTGGCACTTCAAGTGAGTGTTTATCCAATTAAATAGTCTGAATATATATATATTAACCGATTAAAATGGTCTGGATACCGTGGGCTCCACCCACAACACTGTGACGCCACCACGTAGCATGCCTGTAATCTATATAGAGATATTTATTTATTACTTTACCCCCGTTCAATGTTTAGAACGGGGAAACAAATTAAATCCACAAATTAATTTACCATTTAATTTTTTAATTCAGAAATATTCCATGACAATCCTACTTGGAATATAAACTACTCGGAGTAGGTATTCCAAGTAGGTACTCGAAGTACTTACTCTTGGTAAAAAGTATTGGATAATAAATAGTCGGTAAAACGGAATTTGAATTGAATAATTTGGAATTGAATTGATAAATTTGATGTGGAATTTGAATTAACCAAATGGAATTGAGTGGAATTTGAATTGACAAAATGGAATACACACGTACACAATGAAATGATTTATTTTGCTAAGCAATAATATAATCATTAATGAAAAGCAAAGCCGTAAAGTAAAGTCAGACAAAAACGTATATCATTTGCACACCTGCCAACAGCTGTCATTTTGTCCACACACATAGCAACATTTATCTAAAACCAGTACTGCTTTCAATAATATTAACTAAAGAAAACCATTTAAAATATTCTAACTTTATCACAGATTATTCTTAATTGAAGCATACCTGATATAATGAAAGTCATATCTAGATATTTAGACCAACACAAGTATTCAGACACAGGACAGAATAATACATATGAACATCCTGTAATGACGCGAGAACATGTGTTTTACACGGTGTAGATCAAATCGTTTAATATTTGGATAACACTTGGAATAAGCTTGAACATTTGTAATAAGCTGAACACTTGTAATTGGCATATTAACTCAAATACATCAAATAATAGTAACAATGTGCTAATATCTAATGTTACATGAACAAACAAATTAGAGGATGCTTCTGAGTCTAAATAGCAATACACAATTAGCCTAACATATGGGTCTCCCACATGAATATCCCCGAAATGGGATCACCCAGTGACGTAATATTGAAACGCTAGACCATGGTCGTTCTAGTGCTTTTCACCTTGAATCCAGTACGCACAGGTGGAACCTATTTGCCATCAATAAATCTACCAAGAAAAATACAAATAACCTCAAAGGCATACTAGCGTGAAAACTAAGTCGCCTAACTTCAAACTATAGTGAGCATCTTGTCACTACACATCCATAATACAAGTTTAAAATTTGAGGTATTTTAATTATAACCACAGATACTGCTACCATCGTATTTATGAGCATATGTGATGTTTGGAGTCTTCAGAAACCTGAATACTTGCTAATTTAAAATTAAAATACAATAGTTGTGTTCAAAATTGTAAGTCCAGTTTCAACTAATGATTAGTCATATTTTTAACACAACTCGCTTAATATAAGATCTACAAATATCTAAGTTACTTTAATATTCGCTCGCGACTAGGGGCATTTGTCAACATTTTAGCATGTGATCCAGCTTGGATAGAACGATTTTGTATGTCAACAGCAGAATGGTAGTCATCTTGTTCTGGGTGCGCTGGGATCACACGATCCATGCTAATAGCTGTCTCTGGAGTGATATTAAAAGTTGCCCCATTTATCGAAGAATGCTCTTGTCCATTAGGAAGGATTTGCTGATCTTCAGACGCGCCATGTTGTATTCCATCTATATCGCAGATAATAATAATAATAAAAAAGTATATTTAATAAAACGCCCTTACTAGAAGGAGCCATTCAAAGGCGCTGTACAAATAATATGTAATATAATAATACCCCAAATAATGTCTGTAAAAACCCTGTAATGGTTTAAAAGATAATAATTATTTATCTGTGAAAGCGACCTTAAATAGGTGTGCCTTTAGAAGAGATTTAAAATTTTGAAGAGACCTTTTCCACAAAGTGTGGGCTGCAACACTAAACGCACAATCACCATATGACTTGAAATGAGACACTGGCGCCTGCAATAGTATCTGACTGGATGACCTGAGTTTTCGGGATGACTTTCTAATGGACACCAGTTCACACAGGCAGTCTGGTGCCATATCATTAATAGATTGTCTAACAGGTAGCCAATGTCGTTTTTGAAGAATTGGGGTGATATAATCTTATTTTCGAGTATTTGTCACTATGTGAGCTGCACTAAACAGTGGTAAAAATAACCCTAGAATTTTTACTGACCGATTAGGGGTAATCGAAGATGCACCCATCTGTACAGCTGGTGTCTTTAGGGATTTAACACAATGTGGTGATGCCAAATATATAATATTTGTTTTATTATAATTTAGTTTTAGAAGATTTTAAGTAATCGCTAATCGAATATCAGCAATACAATGTTCTAAATTCTTCAAGGAAGAGGAGAAATTTAACTCATTGTCAGGATCCAGTGATATATACAGCTGTGTATAATGAGCATACAAGTGATATTTAACCCCATATCGCTGCCCAATGATCCCAATGGGGCGGGTATACATTGTGAAAACTAGCGGAGCAAGAACTGAACCCCGTGGTACACCAAATAACAAAACTGGACGTCAGATAAAATACAATGAACAGACACTCTCATTGGGGGCTTTTATAATGACTGCACATCTAAATCATATTATCTGCTTATAAAAGTGAAACACCATATTTTGTACACGGCTAAAGTGGCTGTGGAAAACATATCTATTATTGAATGATACTAGACCAGTTGTTGACGATGTATTAGAGTGATGTTTGGACAGGTTAAGATTGGTCGAACACTACAGTTGTTTGATGAGTATAATAATGCCGACAGAAATAACAATTGTTTTGAGTAACTCCAGATTTTTAGCACACGAAACATTGTGCAAATAAAGATAGATATTAATAAAGATAGATATCATATTAACCATCATAATTATCTGTATCTTTGCCACATTTCCTTGCGTCATTAGATCAATGTGGTAACACTAGTGTGGAAGATCGCCTTACCTGTAACCCGTTGCGGCCATCCGAGATCTTTTAGCTTTAGAACAAGGATGATGACGGCTAGTAGGAGTAGGGCTGATAAAATAGCCAGTGCTATTACGCTATCTATTAAATAGCATAATAAAAAATATGTAGAAAACCCCATTACGATATACGTTTCAAATGAATCCAGAATCAAACTGCTATAAACACGTGTATATAATATACCCACGTGCGCCCGGACACATACACACCGAAACAGACACGCGCATAAATGATGGAATCAATAGAGTCATAATATGTGTGTGTCTTAACCACTGGCCTATATGTATAAAAGGATAGCGGGCGCCAATGCTATTTTGACGCCACCGAGTCGCCATATGCTAGCGCCCAGTCGCTGACAATCGGCCATCTTTTCCATGTTAAATCGCTCAACTTCAGCTACCAATTTCTTAACATTTAGCTGCTATTATTTTGGGTGTACTATTTTTTTTTTTTTTTTTGGTTACTACTAGCTATTCATGCTTAAAAATATAATGTGTACATTCAAACCGCTGAAAAATTATTTTTAAATTGGAGACCGGTGCAGCAGCGGCCAGCACATGGCGGATTAGGGCCAATCCACTTTACCCAAATGGAGGAGCGAGGTTGTCGACGCTGCATGGTAGTAACGATGGGAGCGCGACTTTACTTGTATAAAACTTATTATCACCGATCTCTATATAATAGTATGGGTGCGTATTGCCCTAATCATAAATCAAATCCTAACCCTAGGCCAAACTCACACCCCCATTTCGGAATAGGGGCTTGGTTCAAATCCGGCTTGAGCAGTCAAACTGACATGATCCCAGCACTGGTCGCAGCCTAATTTTTGTTATTATGTTGTGGTTAACAAGACACATAACGTGCAATGTGAACAAAGCATAACCTGATCTCAGTGATAATTAAACACAACATAAACATTTATCAGCGATCCATTTGTTTTTGTTTTCTTTCCGATAGCAGTTTATAGTTAGTTTGTACATTCGGGTTTGTGTACAGTATATCAACCATTAATCGAGATTCATATCACTTCAACTGTTCTTGAGCGTAAGCCACTGACTGCTATTTGATGTAAACAACAGTGTCGACAATCAACATCAACACCGAGTCAACGCTGCACCGACATATTTTTACGCCCATTGACCTGAATGAAAATATATTTAGGTCAATGTTTACGCCTAAATTCTTAAACGCACACAACAGAATGGGCCCACTAAGAGCAAGTGGCATACAACAACATGGCGGCTGTGGCGTCAAGTGCCGGCATACTGAGGGATAGGGCACTAGCTGTCCAGTTATAATCAGAGGTCAGTAGTCTTAACGCAGAGATTGGTGATAATCATATATACTTGGTACATGTTATCACAATATTTAAGATTTGTGGGCTCGCAAACCACCATTCTATCTTATTATAAAAATAGAACTCACTATAATAGCGAGTGCAGTCGGTTTGAATTGCTGTGACTTGTGTGGTAGTCTTCACGTCAAAATCACATAGTTTGTCCATGTACACTGAAACAAAGCATAGGACAACTTGATAACAAGGTTTAGCACCTTCCTTTAATACAGCATATAAATTCATACATGTCTATGTATAGGTGTAACTCTCTGGAATTTTGAATGATAGGTCGTGAGTGGAATTCCCGTTTGAGACTCAAAATCTTATAGACCAAATCGCATATTCCTTTCATAGCTCCCAATAATGTAGCGATAACGCCGCCACTCACTCAATTTCCTTATCAATTCACCCAATATTTAAAGGATGCGTGACACCATTTATTGCAACATACTTCCTTTTTTTCGAAGGTCGTAGGTTACCAACGTGTGCGTGATTAATATTGATGATCACATAATTAACGCCATTTCGCCGGATTAAAGGGTCATTTATAATCTTGTGTGATCTTTCCAATGAGCAGATCATGAGTTAATCTGGTGTACTAAGTGAAACGAGTATTTCCTTATAATGTCTGTAATTAACAAACATCAAACCGTCTTGTCATTTATTGTGTTCTATTTGTTGAAAATAAATAAGTACACCACTAGATTATAAGTGTCGTTGTGGTTCCAATGGATGTTGCGTATTATTTTTGTTACATACAATGGCGTGCGTGACACAGACTACCGGTATGTCACGGACTCGACATTCACGTTTATCCGACATATTATCATGTGACAAACCTTGTCGGATTAACGGATTCTCCCCCCCATATATATATATATATATATATATATATATATAGAGAAAGAGAGAGAGAGAGAGAGTAAGAGAGAGTCTTGTTGGTTGGTCGCATGCGCCAATTTCGAAAGATGGATCGATATTTGATTAAATCAGGTCCAAAACAACAGAAACATATGCGATGCAGAAGTCGTAACACATAAAACACGACATTAGCGCTAACATCACATTAGCTAACGCTGTAAACAAAACCAATTATACAACGAAACAAACAATGGCGGCAATTATCATGCGGTTATGTAGGCCTATAGTGTCAAATCTCACCTTTCAAACTAATATTGCCGCATCTGTACACAACACAGCACCAAACTATATTTCACAATGATACTATAAACTAATGTGCATCTAAAAGGAAAAATTATTGTTTCCCTCTGTTGTTCTTGTTATCTCTACTATGACTATGTTTTCAAGACCATATTTGATATTATACGAAGAACTATAAGAACACCATCAAGATATAAAACCAGGAATTACTATATAAAAAAATTCTACAGCCTCTAACAATAGGCAGCACCCAGGTTAAGCCGTAACTGAAGAAACAGCTGTGTAAGTAACAGTATGTTTTTATGTTTCTTTCTTCACGGAAATGATGCACCCATTAGAAGTTGAATGGCAAATCCCAAACATTTAGCAGGAAAAATTTGAGTAGGATTGTTTAAAAATTTCTTGATTTAGGATTTAACGGGTACATCGAATACTTCACATATAACTTTAAGCTAGGCTGTCTCAGTTTCCAACAGAGGCAAAGCACCGAAGTATGTCCAGAAAATAAGCGCGCGCTCTCTCTCTCTCTCTCCGTCTGTCTCTGTGTGTGTGTGTGTGTGTATGTGTGTCTCATATAGCTTAATAAATTGTAAAATACTTACACACATCGAAAATACTTACGAGGGCATACATTCCAACAATCTGCCAAACGACGGTTATCACTAATCCTTGATTTACTGCACATGCCTTTGCACAGGAAACATTTTTCCTGTTCACAGTAACTAGATCTCATATCACAAGGATAATCCTTGCACAGTTGACGATACGTACATATCCAGTCAGACATATTGAAATGTAGTCGAGTGTAAGTGTCGTTATTGTTAAAAAGTTCTTCACCCGTTAAAGAATTCGGAAGTTCCATGTTATATAACCACATATATCCACAGATCTTTGTGGTTTTTAGATGAACTTGGAATACAAGCTTATTGTGAAGGGGGAAGAAACGATTAATTCGCAATAACTGTCACTGTAATGATTGTACTTTATTACCCTCCAATTGATTGGGCGCCTCCATGCTTTAGCTGTAGCGTGCTGGACCACAGATCACTACCACCCGTGTTCGAATCCCGGCGTGGGCATATCTGAAGGTTGTTTCGTCTTTCACTTCGTCTCATTACCTTTGGAGGTCGCTCGGCCCATTTAGCCTACCTTGTGCACAAAAGTGGCCGTAAAACATCAATCATCATCATCATTACCCTCTAATTGATTCTTTCCACAACGACTGCGCAAGTCAATTTTGCGGGTCGCGTTTTACCGGGCTCGCTACAATGTTTGACATCTGCACGGTAAATCATTGGTAAAATATAACTTTGTCGTGTCGAATCATCTGATAAAAATATTCCTTTTACCAATCGTGAGATCACGGAGATCACAATATGTTTCATAAATTGATAATATGTCTATTACAGTTCCCAACTTGATGATTATTTTAAATAACATGTCATATTTTCGGCAAAACTAAACTGTCAACTTTATATTTGATTGCATACATAACTGTAGTTTCAAAATAACCATCCCTTACTTTTAATATGTAATATTTAGCACCATAGCATATGAGTGGGAATGTATGGTCATTAACCATATATGACATATTGGAAGGCCTGAATAAAACCGTTTTAAACAACGACAGTTTTGTTATTTTGTTAGAACAAGAGACTTAAGTTGAAACTTAAATATTTTAAATAATTAATTTTCTTAATATTTGAATTCATATTGTTTTAGCAGATATTTTTAGTTTATTGCCATAAGATCTAACTTGCAGTCCGACAGTCATTAATTTCCAGCTTCAGCTATATCGAATGATGAAAGTTGACTTTCCCAATATAAATAATCCTATTCATTAGCAAAAATAGTCTACGTTGTATTTAATAAAAAATGAAACTGCTACAAGAACAGGTACGTAGATTTAGTTCTATGAACCCCCCAAAACATCAATTTACAAACAATTACACTTCTTGTTCCATGCAACTTCACTACGCATGCGTCGCGGAAACTGTCTATTTATTATTATTTTTAGTAATATTTTTTTTTAATTACTAGCCAATTGTATTCATTTTATATGACTACTGCACATATATCACATACACTTAGGTATTTAATCTGAATTTTTCATGCATACATTCAATATAAAAAAATTATTTCCGTGTTTTATAAAGTTCCATGCAATGTTTTTACACAGTTGATATTTATTTATTACTAAATAATTAACATTTTCTCATAAAATAATAATTAAAAATAATACAGTAGGTAGAAACAACCATACAAATATATACATTTCAAATACGTTATTCACAAGCTATTTTTCTGAACTGACTCATCATCGCAAGCCATGGCTGGTTGCTACTTGAAACTAGTACTGCTGACTGGCCAGCACTGACATACTTAGCTGCAACGATCCCTGGTGCGCGTGAATGAACTGAAGCTACGCCTAGTCTAACCTATTCGTATACTTCTAACCCAGTTTGACATTATAATTCTGACAGGTCTGCTGGCTTAGTGGAGCTAAACACCCACATAAAAAGCGGATATTTTCTATTGGGTTAGACTGGGTGTCTGTTTTATGGCATTCGTCTGGGCTTATACTAGACACAGACTAGGAAACATGCATCTTCTGTTCTATCCAGTAAGCCGTATTTACTCAGCAGTTTGATAATCTATTAAGGAAGTGACAAATTTCAACTGTTAATTGCGCCAAATCGTTTGATCTTGGAAATAACGCGTGATAAGTAGAATATACGAAATTACGTTAAATTTTTGCAAAAAGATATGTAAACTGAGTGAAATCGGTGCCGGTAAGCTGCCTGCCAGTGATACTACTACTACTACTACTACTACTCCAGTGAATTATGTGAGACAAAAGCTGTATATGACAGACAGAAAGAAAGAAAACCTACAAAAACACCGCCACAAGATAGTGGACAAGAAAAACAGAACTTTTCTTAACAAACACCTTGAGCACAATTTGCCAAACGTGGCGCACAAAACCCGCTGACTGCTGTTCAGTGAATGGGAAATGCGAATTTGAAAGGCAATAACTCAACAACACAGATATCATCTTGACCGCCTGTTGTTTGATCACGTGACACTGGAAATACGACTACGAATACAGTTATGGAGATCAATTAACACGTGGTGCTACAAACGCGCTCTAAATATTTTGTTGAAGGGTGTATTTATTTAGGATTGCGTAATCAAATCAATGCCGTCATCATGCGCATGCGTAAGTGTTACGGAATTTCAGCGTGCGCATGGGTATATTTAACGGAAATGTATTTTATCATGGCTGGATGTGAACACAGTTTTCGAACAGATAAATTGATCAATTTATTGTGCTTAATGCTATCATATCTGTGCCGAAAGTGTGCCAGTTGGCTTCTAAACACTTGTAGTAACATAATTACCTGAAATCAAAAGCCACCAAGTCGTTCGGGAAATTCGAAGTGCAGCCTCGCCAAACGTGCATGGGTAGCGTATTGGCCATACTCAGAACGAGGCCATACATTGGCTAATTCAAACTGCGTGTCCGTGGTCGGACTGGCCGAGATTTTGGCTGGTACTACCAAACACAGTCAAAATATCGCTAGATAAATGGACAGAAGCATCATGTCCAACAAATTAATAGCATTTACTGATACTGGAGAGAGGAAGAGAAGCTGACATTATCCCGTTTACATAATTGAACAAATTTAACTATGTACAGTTGTCACCTTCAACAGTAAAGCATAAGCCATATTCCCGGCACAGTTGGTCAGATTATGTGAAAGGACAACAAATTGTTTTCCAAATCGTAGACGGATCTAATCCCATATTAAGACAGGCACTCAATGTTACGGCAAAAGAATATAAACCCACACCAGGAGTAAACATACAGAGACAGTTTGGATGAAAATATGCAGGAGTAATATAACGATTTGGAAGGTGTACAGATCATTGTTTGCAACATCATTGTATGCACAAGAAGCAAATTAAGCCATCATCTCAGACCTGCTTACATGGTATTACGAATATACATCCGTAAGAAATAGCATGAGCGAAATCCAATATCAACTAATCGAGTAAGGGATTTTCTGCGTATTTATATGGCAGAAAATTAAGTTTAGAAACTTATCGCAAACCATTATTTGGCATAATGCAAAACTCATACACATATTATTAGCAAGACAACAAGGTATTAGAATAGGTCTTCAGAGATATTGTCTTCAGTTTGTTTCTCTAGCATTGAAATTCATATACACTTGTAAAGGTTTTGGGAAGCGATTTTAAAATTGGTATAAACTTAGGTCAAATCAAACGTTATGAACTTATGATGATAAGTTAAAATGTGTTAAAAATTTTGTATAGCCTACTGCAGAAAGACCAAAACGTACTCGTCCACCTGGGTTGAATCTCACGTGATGGCGCTTTTTTTCAGTATGACGTCACGGGAGTTAAATAAAACCTACTTAACGCAAACTTCATTAGTACACAATCGATCATGATAAGTGTATTTTACTCGGGTGTAAAACTGACAAATATGGTCCACCGAGTGTCATTTTGGGTATCAAAACATTGTTATTATTAAATGTATGGATATCTGTTCTCTTAAGATTCGGCTAGGAAGTGAATGTGGGCGACTAGATAGAGAATAAAATTATATCCGAGAGTGCGGTTTGAGCTCAGATAACTTTGTTAGTTTTTTTTAAATATGTCAAAAGATAGGTTAAAACATACCAAATGTTTAGTGCAGATAAAGCACGTTGTTACATTTATTTTATCTATGTGTGTGCCAATGCAGATACAAAGTCGTGCTATTGGCGCACAATTGGCTATATACTTGCTCTCAGTCTTCCGGAATCCTCGATCAATATCGTAGTGACAGGCTGACCAATAATTAAGGGATTGGCTTAACCTAGTTAGGGAATTGCCAAAAGACGTCATTATTTGCACAATTTAATGTCAATAAATCGTTATTATTGGGTACTATATAGGCGCGATAGTTACAAGAAAAAGATTTCAGAGAACAGATGAACAATCTTGTTCACTTTTATCGGCAGACTTCATGATTATCGAAAGAGTCGGTTGGATGGAATATTCATTCCCCACAAACAAGACTCGTTTACGTGATTGGCTGCGAAACATGAGCAGAGCGCAGTGGAAGTAAACTCCACTCTGAGGAACGTATATTTGTTATTTAACCGTCTTTAGCACGATCAATAGACCGATCCAGGCGAAATGCGTTGCATCGGTTACCAACTGCGGTCTTGGGTTAGAAACAGCTATGGCACCCACTGTTAATAGGAGATGGCAACTTTTCACTAACGGTAAATACTGAAAATCTTTCAGCAAATTATTTCATATTATACGGAGACTGAGACTAGTATTTCAGCTGAACGATTGCGTCTTTCCAAGGGATTTAACCCAATACTTATTATGATCTAACCCGATGATTGAGCTGACCGATTTTTCTAGATGAATGACACAGCTAAGCCTTAGTTAAATGTTGACTTGTAGGGGATTTTTAGGATGGGTTTCAATGGATTAAATAAATGATTTTAAAATTCAACTTTTAGCTGAATGTAAATTGATTTTAATGAAGATTTTTTAATATTTAATGTAGAGTTTTGGAAATATTATTTTTGCTTGTACCTGGAAACCAACAATATCTGTGTCACCTGTATATTATTAAATAAAATGCTATTACATTAGAATATGAATACCCTTGACATTTACATGTAGTAAACATTGCACGAATGGCTGCTTCAGAAAATAAAATAGTTCACTTTCAATACAAGATATATCATGCATAAATACCAATGTTACAGTTAATAGGACCACCCATTGAATTATAATCTATGTGATCATTGATTTTATTCATTCACATCGTCATTGATATGCAACGGTTCTACAAAAAATAAACTTGAACTAGACAGACCTTACCATGACAGCCACGCAAATCGCGCTGAACGGTACTTAGTTTAGTGGCATATACCTATTGGATGAAGTATATGCCATTCCTGTTAAATGCTAAATTATGATCCGGGGATCACAAACCCTTAATGGACTTTAAATTAAATCCAAATATAGCTGGTTAGTAACATACATACAGCTTTTCAGTAAGATATGTTTCGGTGGCTAAACGCGTAAATCACTATGCAACACAGTGATTCTTAGACTTCTAACCCGGAACCGCAATTGAATCGAAGAGTGTCAGGCTCACAGAAGATGTCATTTCAAACACATTTGTAAAACAGCGTGATCCTAAGCCCAAAGGAATCAGCAGTTCGGTGGAGAAATTTAATAAGAAACGGGTATGTATGAGCGATAACAGGGTAATCTTTGGGAGCTAAACTATTGGACATTCACCCCAGTTCACATATTTGTGAATAAGTAAAATTTCACTTATTTCACAAAACAAAATACTTAGGCTTACTCAAATCTTTGTATGGCTATGTATTGTAGACACTATTAAAATAGTAGATGTTAGAGGGCGGCACATCCCTGTATAGGGCAAATATGTGAGAGCCCCCATCCACCGGGCTCCCGTATACCGACAAATACCACTTTATTTTAAATGGTGTTATATGATAGGTAGATGAAAATACTCGCATTCGGGCCCAGTGTGTTGACTTATCAATTAAGCGTAATTATACCAACAGAAACAAATATCAGCAAATTCCTTATTTTCTGTCAATCCTAAGCTCGATCTCGTGTGATTTCAGATTCTGTCCGTCCCAGTAAGCTCGATCTCACGTGATTTCAGATTCTTTGTAAACACAGACACATATGCCAGAAACAATGGATGCAATCTAAATTAATCAGTAAAACAAAATCGCCACCCAGTGCAAACTCAACTAAAATTTGTTGGTGAATTCTGCATTGCACCTTGACTGCAAGATTGCCCAGTTCCTGTACTAGGTGCGCAACTGAGCTCAATTCTCAATTCTATGGGTCATACCGAAGTAGGAACTATGTTTTATTGCGTAGGCCGAAAATAGGATTGAGGCTTTTTACATGTTATGTCATGTGATCTTGCATTGTTATGCCTCGGTTTTCAATGATAGGTAGAAGTTTTTTTATTGTTTTATATTCGTTTTCAGCGGATATAATAGAACAAAATAAGATAATAACTGAATATTGTTCAAAGTTGTAGGGCTTGATATCCACGAGGTCAAAATTCTGACCTTTTATCTGTCAACTAGTCAGAATGCTTGTAAACAAAGTTGTGGCACTACATGTTTATCAAACGTGATGTCACACGAATATCCCTAGCGATAAATGACTCGTGAAAGTCTCGGGAATCAAGGAACATTTAAATATAGATATGATAGCTGGTGGTTAGAATTGTTTTGAATGTGTTAGTGCATCTGATAGGGAATGAAATGATTGTTTGCTGTTATATTTATCTTGAAACATGAAATTTCTTTCCCCGTGACCTTTAAAACTACAGCTAAATATTCACCATATCAATTTTAAGCTATATAATGTTTCGTACGTCGGTCATTCGTATGTTTAACACGTGAGACATCTCCCATGACTATTTTCTTTCCATGGTTAATCAGTCTTAACTTACTCTATCATTAGATATGTAGCTATGCAACTAATTAACTTAGTATAATATCAGAATTATGGCAGAGAACGCCAAGCCTATGAAAAACTAACAATGTGAACGTCTATCGATATCCTTTTCATTCAACCAAGAAAATATTAAGTTTTTCATCTTTTTATACCCAATCATCTGTCCATACACTTAAACATATTGCACAAACTGTTAGGAATGATAATGGCAGTGCTAGGAGTAGGGTAATATTCTGATCCGAGAGAAGGAATTTGAAGTTAAAGAAAAGTAACAACTTGATTGGATTTATCTTGGCGTAACAACCTTTTCGCTGATCAACTGTGGTGTATGCGATGGCGGCAACTTAATCCACTGAAATTTTATTTTTAAAAATTGAATTTTCTCTTTAAAATTCCCATTAAAATCAAATCATGAAATTCCACTTTTAGTCGGAAAACTTTCATCGCCGAATGGAAAAGTCGTCCAATCACACGCTAGATGATGTGACACATTTAAGAGCTCTCCTACCATCATTTAAGATTGTTCAATCTCGGTTGTCACAACTGGACTGCACGCTTTTCTCGTGGGTGATATCGGAGTTCCTGTAATTATCCTGCTTCAAAGGTAGGGTTCAATTAGCGTTATCATCTACTATCAGAACACCTACTTTTCAACTATTTTAGTCCTAACGTTTCATTAAATTTTAAACTGTCTATTACAATTAACCTGTTAAGGTCAAAATAATGTTGATTTATTTTCTTTATCGTGGTTTGGGGATATATCTTCACAACAGTCATGGTTTGGCGATGGACAAGTTACTTCAAAAGGACCTCTGTATCTCATGCTCTTCCACAATGATCAAATTACATATTATACTGCCACTGGTAGGCTGTTTTCTGTTTGATTACCTTACGATTCCAGCTTTAGAACTGTATATACCATGCATGACCTAAATCTTTGTGGAGTTTTTGAACTGAGAATCCTGCATGTACGCTCCAAAATTGTTAAAAGTTGAGGCTCAAGTACAGCTTTAAAAAGTGAAGGATAGCTATAAAGCTAGTTAGAGATTATCAAGTTACTTCCACAAAAAGTAATTTGGGTATTTGCCATCTGGAAGGAGCTACTCCCAGTTGGGCATTGAATTAGGTTATCCGATGACAGATAAGGTTCACTTACCAAAGATCACGTGTTTTGACAAATGTAAATATGTACCTTACCTACACTAAAATGTTTCTTATTGTTTGATATACAATCTTTTATTCTTCATCCATATTCTCCTTGTAGTGGGATCTTAAGACTAATCTTTGTATAATTTCACATTAATAAGACTGTTGACATGCAAACAATATGCAGTGAGCCAGAATAGAGTAAATATGATAACGGGTCCTGCATGATTCATTCAATGAATCCAATGAACCCAAAATGGAACACCATTTAAGGCATTTTACAAACATGTCATCTTAAACACATTCTCAAACAGCTAAAATCGCCATATGTTTAACTTAACTGAAAAACTATCAAAGATTTTCATTGATTTTATTGGATCCAATTACTTTGTGCAAGCAAAGACTATTTATAACAAGACATGTTACTTCGTGTTTTAACATGGGACGCCATTTTGAATTCATGGAGCGCCAGGGCCCTAGCGACCGGAGGTAGATTGTCATGGACAGCTCCCTTTGTTAACATGGCGCCTAATGGCACTGGTTCATTCTGCGCCACTTTCGGTTGCAGTAACAGAAAAAGTATGCACAAATAAAGACATCCCCGAAAGCTAGTGTAAAATTTGATATGTTCTGGCTTTTAAAAATAAAGGATATTTAAAAAATAAGCATAACAATTTAAGTAGACACGCCCCTACTTGACATGACCAAAGCAGGATCTATCTAGATCTATATTTGTTTCAGACAAAATCTGATTAAATTTTATTGAACAATATCAACCTATTAATCACAAAATGCAAGATATACATAAGCTTACAGTTACATGTCCTGGAGCCACTGAAGATGTTATGGGCGGGAGGTATATTTTACTTTATTATTGTTAATAATATAATTGGACTTACATTACTATAATCAGATAATTTTCCCCTAATTACAATACTAAATCCACTGCATGCATCCACTGAAATCAAAGAGGAAGGTATTAACAGATAGGAGACATATACAGGGCCAGCTGTGATGGTAATTAATATTTATAAATATTAATGGTGAAAATTGGTATTATAAAATTAATTAAATAAGAAACAAGGCATGAAATTTTGTCAGCCCATTTCATACCTTAATAAAAAGAAAAGATTACCAGCACCTGAATTAGTACTTGAATGCTCAGCTTATGTGCTATAATTTTATACTTCTCTTCATAACTTAAATGCATATCAAATCAAATTCTTTAACCAACTTGAAAAAAAGGAAAACATGTGTTTACACAGTGTATGCACTTGGTTCAAGTCATTATTTTACAATGTATTGTTCTGTCCTTGAAGTTCTATGATGATGAGATACCATGTAAACAGGCCAATCTCTTAGATACAGATTTACTGGTGTTATGTTACAGTAGTCAATGCATGTGTCTATTACATCTCTGGGTATATTCTGTCTAACCTTAAAAAGTTCACTGATCTGGACTAAATGTCATATTTTTGTAGTAGAGGTTATTTAGAGCTGGAAGCAATTTTGGTTATTCTGTCCATTTGATAAGAAATGACTGATTGTAACTATAGATGAACCTGTGGCACAAACGATTTGATGCCACTTATTGTATGAAAGTACTAATTTCTCTATTTCTAACATGTTAACGCAAACATAAACATTGTTAATATTTCTTGTATATTCTTTGGTTTCAGCTGGGCAGGCCTATATTATTGAGGTGTAGATTTAAATGAACTTTTTAAAGTTAATATATGATAAACGGACATGATGAATATATGGTGAATTGTGTTATAATAGCTGTATATATCATTACAAGTCTATATCCAAATAAATAAAAATTTATGGACTATGATAAACCGACATGATGAAAGTATGTTTGTATACATTCCTCATATATACCTGTTTTCATTAAAAAAAAACTACGCCTTCCACACACAAAACTGTGAAATAACTTAACCACGTTAAATTATTTTCTGGTCAGCTATCAAGTGATCGCAAATTGTAGGCTATGAATTAATAAAGTGATTGGGCTGTGAAATCACTTAATTATTTATTTACAGTTTTAGAGCTTCGTTTCCTTCAGTATCATGTATGCACAATTAAAGAGTTTATTAATAGAAGAGTATGTGATCATGTAACATATAGTACTAGTATTGGCAATTCATTTCAACCACACATGTACACGATCACATGTGGAAAACCAGAGAGCTTTTGTTTATCTGAGAAATACCTCTGGTCACTGGAGGCGCCACTGGTTCAAAATTCAACATGGCATAGCAAGAGTAACACCTCTATATTTCAGCTCTCTGGTGCAAGTATGCATGTGTGTGTAATGAAAAGTAAAAAAATTGCAGTACTATTTAAAGACAAATAAGTCTGTAACTGTCTGAAATTTATTGGCATGCATGTCATCTAAAAGCTGAAATAAACATTAGTGCACACCATTTTACTGTTATACTAAGATCACTAGAATGAAACACAAACTGCTGCTCCCTAAAAATGATTATGATTAACTGTAAGAAATTCAGATTGTCTGTTAATAATTTCAAAAAATATCTTTCCCAACATCTATTTCAATGGTTTGACCTTCTACTAGGTTTGCTTAATCTGTATTTCAGCTAAGTATATCAAAATGGTGTTAGCATGAAATACAAGCTTAATTAATATCCAACGCCAAAACCCCATTTTTTTAAAGTACCTGCAAACCTCTTACTGATGACAGCTGTTTTTTGAATGAGGCACCCAGCTCACTTGTGAATCCCAGCAGTGGCATCAACAATGTTGTCACTCTTGCCTGTTATCTGGTCAGATGAGACCAGAATGGCACAAATCATGACAAACTGGTAGCAATCCACTTTCAGATCTCTGCTGCTTCGTACCTGGACACTACTTTCTGCAACAGCCACCAGACCCACCGCAGCACAGCATTTAGTTCTAATACAAAGCTACGTCCTCAATACACCGAGGCTCTTAACAGCCATTCTCCTACACCTTACTCTGGCTGCTTAGCTTAACACACTGGCAACGCCCTTTACAGCTCTCCTGTGTCACAGAGAACAAGGTAACAGGTTAATAAAATCATCATAATTACAGAAATATTAAATCATCCACATGAACTTAAAGATGGTTTATTTATATATCTAGAAATGGTATTACTTAATTAGACCTTTTCCAGCCCAGAGTTTTAGGTAATAATTATACTCAGCAAAGGCGTGAATCAAGTTTGTAAATTTGTTTTCCCATTTCTACACTTATTGCTGGTATTCTGGTTACCAGAGTAAAATGTTAAGTATGAACTCATAATCCTATATCTGAGATGGTTATGATTAGTTGATCACAAACATATGATCTAGTTTTGTTAAAATCTCATCTGTTTCCTTTAAGTACACAAGCTTGTCATATTTTAACATGACTATTTTATGAACATTAATGAAGCAAATCAGTTCTTTTCCACTCCATTTATGGTTAAATAATTAAACTAATCAAATTTAAAATCTCTGTTACAGTCTGATGTGTACATAATGTACATATCAGTAACCCAAGGTGAAAAAAATCTGGGCCAGGAAAGGTCTATTTTAACAAAAAGGCAGTGATACACTTATATATATATATATGAAATCCAAGGACAAATTACAACCACAAACTGATGTATAGAGTGACAAGACAACCCAGTTAACCTTCTTCGACACACAAACACACCTGTTTAAATTAACACATCATAAAGCATGATGGTATAACCACCATTGAAAACTAGATTAATTTTATATCAATAAAAAGGCTAAATTTGATCTTTCCATGTCATTAAACTTGGACAAAACTAAATGTCTTTCCTTACAACAGCAGCTCACTGAAAACAACATGACAACACAATTATGTCTTGAAAGAAAACAAATACAGAATATGTTTAGCTTGTAAACATTAACCTTTTAACATGGCAGACATGTCCACATGGTGACACAATCCATCTGAAGGCTGCAAAACCGAACAGTGAACTGTCAATCATGATGGTACACAGGCCACAACTGAACTAAATAAGATTCAGTTATCTAAACCTAGTCATTCTTGCCAGATCCTGGGCTGTTTGGCGTCTGACTGCGTGACTTTGACCTGCTTTTGGAATCCCTTGGGCTTCTGGATACACTTCTTGGAGTTCTGGACCGACTACGTACGTGTCGCTTGGACTTCCTGTCTCTGCTCCTACTACGTGAGTTGGAGCGGGAGTGCCTGCTCCTGCGTGTTCTTGACCTTGACCGTGATCTGGAGTATGATCTGGAAGGAGACCTATGAGTGGAACAAAGTACACATTTAACTGGGTTATGCATCATCTTTATGTGTAGTGCAAAAGTCAAATTTTAATGAAGTGATCACTAACAGAGCACTGTATTTGGTCATCTACCTGAGTATATTTTAAGTTATTTAAGAATATTAAGACTATTTTAAATATGTAAAAACTGGCATACTTTTATAGACAATAAAATAGCAATACCTTGAATAAGTAAATTATACATCATTATATGGGATGTTATTATTAGTGATCAATCTATTTTATAACATATAATAATGGTCTAATTTCTGTTTGTTGTTTTTCGTAATATTAAAACTGAGCATTTATCTAAATATTTACCGCCTTCTCCTTCTTGGCGGACCGCGCCGATGCGATTCGGATGGGCGGCCATATTTGGCCATGTGACATGTCAACTCGCGACCGTCCAAGATGGCACCATCGAAGGCATCCATTGCATCTTCGGCATCTCTTCTATCGTAAAAACGAATAAAGGCAAAACCTCGACTCTCCCTGGTGAATCTGTCACGCGGTATGTACACATCTCCAACATCGCCATATTTTTCGAAAGCTCTCCTTAGATCTTCCGGTGTCGTTCTGTAGGTCAGGTTGTCTACCTTAAGCGAGACCATACCTCGGATGTCCGGCGGTGGACCGCGCCCAAAACTCATGGTTAATGATTATGTCGTACTTAAACAGACAAAAAATCCAAACGGCCAATACTTCGTCAAACTAAAACAAAATGGCGTCGCGGAAGCTTTTTTTTTTGGTGTCGTGCTTACACTACTTGCCACTTAGAATGAGCGATGGTCGGCCTAGTTACTAAAATGTCGAGACATTAGGCAAACTGCCTGTCTAGATACGAAGGGGTTATTTGTTACATATATTTGAGCAAATACAGGATAATTACAACTAATATATAAGAGAGTTGTTTAATTTAGTCTCTCTCTTAGACCGTGGGATATTCTTTCCGGTATATGTAGACCTCGGCCCACGTAGACCTCGGCCCAGTGAAAAAGGAGACTTCGACCCGTCAATTAAAGAATATCTCCCTAGCTGAGCTATGCCGTGAAAGAGGCAGACCTAAATTCTAATAAATTGAACAGATAACAAATGAAATAAGTTCATAGAAAAATGTGTAACTTATGGCACGGTTAGCAATCTTTGGGCAGGTAATTAAGTAAACGGACGAACATTAGACTAGTGAGGAAAACCTGCGTAAAAATAGATTTATTATTAAAACATTATAATAATGACTATAACCATACACACACACACACGACACATGCATGCACCACACAATAAGCTTAATTTGATATTTACACCACTCAGACTGTTACTTTTGGACCATATAACCGTGCACAAGCACGCAAAAGCTTTTGTGCACTCATATCCCGACTCTCATACTGGTCCCAGTGCAAGAAAATCTTTCGCTATAAATTTCGGAACGTTGAAGATTGGTGACGCTTCAGTTTATTATCTGAGACAAGGCGCACGCAGATGCTCTAATGTATGTTTTATCCATATAGTTTGCAAGCAAACTGTTTCAATGCAACATTATTTGTTTTACCAACCTTCTAAAAATGGGCTCAATGTGCTGAGCTGGGAGAAAACATAATGCCATGAATTTTCTTAACAGTTTGAATGTCCCATTGTCGGACTTACAGCCTGGTTGAAAACCGAGCGCTTAAATTGGACCTTCCTAAAAAAGGCCTGGGCGAAGTGGAACACAACCTTTACGGTCGACCTCAGGTATGGTGTCACGTGCCGCTCACCACATGGCATCTTCGAAGTGATCTTTTTGCCGACGAGACACAACTACTTGTACTAAAGGTACTTGCTTCATGTTGTCAGTTTGTCGGACAAATGCGTGGACCATGAATAATTGATGAAATGGCTGTCGGACAATATGGAAGGTGGGATCGACATATAACGTTTTGGCATTGGACAGTAGGGATAACTGGCAGTGTTCTCTATAACAGACAACACAAGGAAACAGAGGTCCCTAGGCCACGATTCGCAGTGTATGCCTTTATCAAGTGCAGAGAGGTCTATCGATACCTTGTCTTGTTGTAATTTGGAGTAGAGACCCAGCTGGCTGTCGCTTGTTAGGCACAGCCATTATCGATAACTACTTGCTTCCAACCTTTTATACAGAATTTGAAGAACAATTTACAGTTTGTGGGTTCATTTGATTTGCATTGATATGAAGCCATTAAAAGAAAATTTGATCTACTTAATTATAAAATCTACTTCGTTTGGATCATTCTGAAGCAACTCCGAAGCAAATCTCGAGGCCTTTAATTGAAACATCAAATACTGATTGATGTTAAACGAAGTTATTAATTACCTGGTCAAAGAATGACAAATAAAAGTATTTGTTTCCACTAAAACTATCAATTTTCTTTAGTCTAATTACTTATGGCAACGAAACGACCTGGGCCGAGCGGAGGTCTCGTGGCCGAAGTCTACGGTATTCTAACTTATGGCCAGAATCTCTGTTATGGCCATGCTAGTATGTGGGAGGTTCGAATCTATGAATGGCCTATTCCTGGTTTTCCAGTATAACTGGCTTTGCGATCTGTGCTACCATTGTGTAATGATCTTCCAGACACAATATTGGTGAATTGATATAAGATGATGGCACTGGCTATAAACAAATTTATAATTTACATGGCTTGATGATAATCCACTTTTTTGGGAAGCTTATACTGGACCATTAATTTTAGTTCCCAGTAGTTACTCGTATAAATTAGATATTTCTAATTTTCCGGGGAAATATGCTTATTTACCAGTAATTTGTCTGCATTTGCTTGTCCGTTTAAATACAAATTGGCACCTTTTAATCTAAGTAATATTCATTACACACTGACATTTTTTCTGTTAAACTCTTTATACTCTATAGGAGAAAAAATCCAGCTAGTTGCAGTTTCACTTTTTATTTGTGTTGAAACAGCACAGAAAATGGTTAACATTTGCTCTCAAATACATGACTAAACATTAAGAAATATATGTTCTGAATAAATAAATAATGTTTCAATGTAAATCAGACATTAACTTAGTTCACATTATTATTATGCCTATCACAGATGGCATATCATAAAATATCACAGTTTTCCATTATTGCTTATATCACATTATATACATATATGTATTCTGCGATGACACTTGCTAAAATAATAAATATTAGTATATGTAATATTTTCTGAAATAATGCCATAACATAATAAAGTCGGATGTAAATACAAAAATAAAATGAGCTGACATAAGAAATGTCACAATGAATATTAAGACATGATTGGGCAACACAATCTTCAATAGAAACTAGAAAAGCATCACATAGCTGTTACACACCTGTAATGTAATACTCGCTTACAAGAATGTTCTGTTTTTCTAAAACAAAATTATGATAAATGCTCATTGATAAAATATAATTTGATTCTATAAAAGACAGATGCTGCATAGGTTCCAACAAAAACCATATATCTAACAGAGGTGTTCTTTTGCAAAAGAAACAGCAACAGGTGTGTACGGGTGTATCTTAACATATTCCACCAGTGATTTTCAAAACAAGCAAACCTGAGTGCATTTTAAAATTTAGTGATGTATATTTATATCTACATTTATTGGAAAATATTCAATCAAACAACAGAAAGATGCCTTTGGAAGTATCTGGTTTATTGATATGCTGCCATCTTCTTTGCACAATAGGCCTAATCCACTTATTGAAAAACAGTATCTGAAATACAAAGAACCTGTCTTAAACAATGTATAGAATTCTGTGCTAAAAAGCTGAATAAACACTCAAAATCCTAGGCTGTGGAACTAGTTGTCAAACCAGATAAACCTCGCAGCAAGTAGAGATATTTTGCAAGGTTCTTAAAACCCATTTATTTAAATTGGAGTATTTATCATATTAAACCAGTTTATTATGTATGAAATGTATTTGATCTATATGAGCTCAGAATTCAGTTAAATATTGTTATTTTACAAATGCACAGAAAACAAATCTCTCACCAAGCATGGGTTAATTTTACTCTGGAACTCATAATCAATACTTTAACAAAAACAAGGAATTTATCTGCAAAATACCTCAATAAGAATTTTCATTTAATCATACATACTATTAATAGAAAGTATTTGGTGATAAAATTTCAATTTGAATTTTTTGTAATTATTTCCCATGAAATAATTTCCCATGAAATTATCTAATGAGAATTAGGAATATTTAGCATCTGGATTATTTAGATTTTGAACTGATATAAATGAAGGGAAGTTTGACTAATTCACTCTGCAATTCTTTTTCCAGTCATTTCGAGGGTAAGACCACCCAAGTTCATGTTTCTTTCCTAGGTCGTGCTTCCAGTTGTAATATTAATTTTCTAGTTGTACATCACCATTGCACAGTGTTTAAACGAACCTCACTTACTGAAGTTGTTAAACTGATTTGATTAGCCCCTAATAAGTCCTGTGAACTTGATCATATCCCTACATTTCTGTTAAAACCTTGTCTTCACACACTAATTGTTCCAATTACTAAGATAATAAATTTATCACTGTGCTCCGGAGTGTTCCCTTCTCATTTTAAACATGCCTGTATAAACATTCTTAAGAAACCATCTTTACCAATCAATGACCAAAACAGCTATAGATCTATTTCTAATCTATCTTTCATATCTAACATATTAGAAAATTGTAATAACTTGTCTAATGTTTTTCAGTCTGCTCACAAACAATTTATTTCACTCTACAGAAACTGCTCTACTGAAAGTTCACAGTGACATATTCTTCTAGATCGTCTCTTTGATTGGTATGACATATCGGGCACAACACTCACTTGGATCTGCTCATTCTTAACAAATAGGTCTCAATCAATAAAAAACAGTTCCCATGTTTTGCGGCATTCCCCAAGGCTATGTTCTTAGACTGCTTTGTATTACACCACTAAGTTCTCTTATTCAGAGCCACAAATTAGACCATCATTTATGTGCAGATGACACCCAAGTATACATATTTTTATTTACAGCAGACACAGATCTTTCTTTTACTCAGCTAGGTGACTGTCTCTATAATATCTCTAGCTGGACGACAAACAATAGACTTAGGTTCAATGCAGACAAACCAGATTTCAGTATTATTGGTCCATTCAGATAACCCACCAAACTTATCCGTTGCTTCCCTACACCTATCCTTACTGACAGCAACACACCATTACACACTGTATGTAATCTTGGTGTTACATTTGATAGTGATTTTAATTTCAGAAAACATATTTCTCTGATATATTGCTGCTGCTTCTACAATATTCATGTAGGGGCGCCTCCGTGGGCTAGCGGTAGCGTGCTGGACCACAGATCACTACCACCATGTTTGAATCTCGACGTGGGCATATCTGAAGGGTATTTCATCTTTGACTTCACTTCATTACCTTTGGAGGTCGTTCGGCCCATTTAGCTTACTATGTGCACAAAAGTGGTCGTAAAACACCAATCATCATCATCAATATTCGTGAACTTCACCGTATTTGTCACTAAATTTCTCTTCCAGTCGCCAAAACTATTGCTACAGCACTCATTACTACTACTAGTAGTCTCTTCTTTATAACATTGCATCTAAGAATATTGCAAAATTCAGTGTGTTCAGAACTGCTTAGCTAGGATTGTCAAACAATGTCTTCAGTTTTCTCATTCTGTGCCACTCCTGAAATCACTTATTCAATCTCGCATCATTTTCAAACTCTGAACCATTGCCTATCAAACACTTTCTTCCGGAGAACCGTTGTATCTATTTTTCATGCTTTCTCCAGCACCCAAGCCCAGAGGGCTCCATTCATCTGGTTTCCCAGGGTTAAAACTCGTGCTGGTACTCATCCTTTTTCCGTTGCTGTCCCTACTCTTTGGAACTTACTCCCTAAACATGTTAGTTACCAAATAGCATAGTTTCTTTCCGTCACCATTTGAAATCTCACCACCTCTTCAGACTTGCTTATCCCCCTTAGGTTTCCGCTGCATCTGATCATTTGTTGATGAATCTTCCAACATACCTTGACTACGAGATTGTCCAACCCTTGTACTAGGTGCACCATTGAGCCAGGGTTGGAATAATTGTAATCGGTATTGATTGTAATTGATTACATGATTTCAAGTAATGGTAATCACCATTTCCAGATGCACATACATTGTACATGTAATCATAATCAGCAATTACTTTCATGATTACACAAAGTGTTTGATTATTTACCATGCTATATCATGACAGAGATAATGGTTTGATAGGTAAGGCAAAAGATAACAATATAACTGATTTACCCATTTTGTTTGTTTTGTTGTTCGGGGAGAATCCCCAGGCTGTCGCTTATTTGGCACAGCCTTCTTTTTTTTAACCCATTGACGGACTGCTGTCATATTTATACACATGATGATTTGTCAGTTTATTTGTTCTATGAACATGAAAGGAATTTGTGTTCAAACACTGTTTCAGATGTTACTGCTATTATAAGTCATATAAACAGGAATTTGAGATTAACTTGTGTTGTTTTCACATGCTTAAGCCCAAACTAGTCACATAGCCAGCAATTGTGCATGACTTTGTGACCATGTCGTTTTAACTACAGCTCTAAATGACCCTGATTGGTCAGCAGTCGGATGGCAAGCAGCCAATTAAATTAATGCATGTGTTAGTGGACATGAACAATGCTACATCTTCCCCCCCCCCCGACATACAGGGTGGCACACATGGGCATTAGATAGAGATCAAAAGTCACAGTAGATATGGATAAATGTTGTTGGACTGAGTAGCGCATTTCACGACTTTCAATTCGAAGGCAGCATCGGTAACAAGACAACTTCCATACTGAAGAGCGTCGTATCTCATTTGTTTGGCAGCATAGACATTAGAGTGCCTCAGTACAGGGCCATACATTGGCTAGGGTGCCCCATATTATACATATTTGGTCTGGGCATATTTATACTAATAACGGGATAATTACTGCTTAATTTATTTATTTTAAATATAGAGTTAGTTACTAACTGACCACATATACCAGTAATTTACCTTGTCTTGGTTATTGCGGAGTTAGTGACCAAAACGTACCATCAAAGGCTCGGTAGTAATTGACAATATGTCTAATTATTTCTAAGTCATTGACTTCATATCAGACATGGGGTAAATTCAATTGGAATTATTTTTAAAAAAATTACTTGGAATTGGAATTGAGAAATTTGGAATTGAAGTTTCCTACAAAAAAATTAAATCCAGAAATTAATTTATCATTTTTACAATATTAACACTTACATGTGGTGTTACCAATATACTGGAACCATAATGATCTAGAACTTTAGCACCCCAAGTGAGCAGTTAACCAATTAAAGTGGTCTGGAAACCATGAGCTCCACCCCCCACTGTGACACCACCACATAGCATTAATTAATTTATCATCTCACTGGGAATGCCAATCTGGAGCTAAAACTTGTCCCTCCTCTCCTAAAACTGTGACTACTAAAGCCTTTCCCCAGACCTAACTGTTTAATATTAAATCATTTGAGAGATTTTGTAAACATACCATAGGTCATTGGTTTAGTACCCAGCAGGGTTGTGAAAGTAAATACAGGATCTGACCCCTGCTGGGCGGAGCTAAGCAAATACATTCAGTTCAAGGCTCCTACTGGGCAGTGGAATATAAACACACCTATGATGATTAGAAAATATACTCTTACATGGGGAAGCACCAAAGACTATGATCCACCACTTGATATAATCAAAGACCTCTTTAGCTAAAAGCGCCTTGTGGTTAGGCTTCTGGAACCAAATTGATCCTGAACTTTGGTTCCTTATATATATATATATCAGATATGCACACTGACTGTGGCACCGCATGTGAGCATTTAACCAATTAAAATGGTCTGGATACCATTGGCTCCACCCACAACACAGTGACACCACCACATAGCATGCCCGTAATCTATATAGAGAATTTACCCTCGTTCAATGCTTAGAACAGGCAAAATAAAATTAAATTCATAAATTAATTTACTATTTAATTTTTTAATTCAGAAATATTTTTTCCATGATATGTATTCCAAGTAGGTACCCGGAGTACCTACTCATGGTAAAAACAATTAGGCAAAGAGTCAGAATTGACCAAATGGAATTAATTGGAATTGACAAAATGGAATTGACCCCATATCTGCTTCATATGTGGTTCGTTGAATGTTTAACCACACTGTTAATTTAAGTTTGGAGTCCTACATATGCGCTAACAGTTTGTGTAAATGATTGTTATAATTTGCCTTGATCGATTGGCAGTATACAAAACACACTGGTACGAATAACGAATTATGAAAACAAAGCTATTTCCTGTGTTTAAAATGTTACCTGGAAATACTGCTTGAAAAGTTCAAATATTTAGGTTGGCTTAATGGACGGTATTACCATAAATCATGATATTTTAGGCCTAAAAACCACCTCGGCTTAATGGCTGAGACCTACAGTATCTCTATAAATACCTGTGCAATCACGGCAAATTAATTACTTGCTCCTTTGCTCTGTGGTGAATATTATTCTCAAAAATATTAAAACAAATTAAGTAAACTCTGTCTGTAACTTATCAATATGAGTAAGATGAGCTACCTGATGCTTCCAATAAATCTAAGGTCCAAAGTGTGGTGTAGATGACTGCTTTTGTTGCTTCACCATATCTGCAACGAGCCTTCCACCTTACTACTGTCTGATAGACACATTCACTTAGCCTGTTCCTATTTTCTTCACCTATATCCAATATGTCAGCTTCATGAAGACCAAGGTTACGAGCAAACATCTTCCAGTTTTGCATCACTTCCGGTTGCCTGCTGAGCCTCCTGATTGTATCATGATTGACTTCATCTAAAATATGAAGTCTGACTAAGTTATCAATGTTATTAGAGTCATGAGATCATTATCTGTATATGTATAGTAACAATTAAACATTTAAGTATTTTCCGGTGTTGTAATAAAAAAATATTGTGAGCAAACTACATCACATAGTGTAAAATAACTAGATACTGAAGATTAAGAGTTATTAATTAATGTCGTCCTGCTACTCACCATCTGCTTCTGGTGGCATTGGTTTAGCTGTATAAAAGGAAACAAGAATATATAGTAAGAGACACATTTTTAATAATTTATTTCAAGGAATTTAATTAGGCAATTACTAACCGAGTAACTCTACAATAATCGTATAATGCATGACATGTCACTCTATTCAGAACGTTTTGAGAAATTAACTCATTTAATTGTCTTTAGCTACACATTCTATATACGTTTTGGGACAAACATGAGCAAAATTTACAAATTGATTCTTTACACAGTGATATAGTGTACAACGAGACACAACGGATCAAAATAGTTTTGTGTTTTTCTTCTGAAGAATGATATAATCTAGTCCAAAAGGTATCACACAACATTTCTATTTAATGTAACTATTATCTTTCATAACAATGTTAATTGTGCATCAATAAATGTCGTAATATATTAATACAATAAATAGAGGTCAAGATTAGTTAAGACTGATATTCAGTTATTATTTTAGCTATGAACATTGAAATATAAATTAATGTAGTTAACTGTCCTGTCTTTCTAATTATCTAGGAATCAAAATTTGGAAATAAAACAGCAGCCAAGTAATTATAGGTGCACATGTATGTAACTATGTAACTGCATTTTCAGACACCTGAACTTAAACGTCAACAAACCATATCAAATGGATCACCAATATCAAAGGTGAATAGTCTAATTCATGCCTGACTCTTCTTTCCAGATGTGTCATGACCACTGATAACTAATTGAATAGATATGTAAATAAATGTTGTTCAGCCAAAACAATTATTATTTTAATGAATTTGAAAAACAAATTGTATGCATGAAACATGGTTCTCACAGCCAAGGATATATTATTTTCCAGGACAAAGTATACAAGATTTAAAGGTGATATATCAAGATATGTGCAAAAAAGCATATCATTTTCATTCAATGTATAATCGATTATTGACATTTTTATTGCACAGCCTCCTCCTCACCACTTCTAGCTGTCTGATCCATCCACTTTTATAGTTTAATTTAAATTTTAACTGACATGGGATATCAAGACTGTACAGGTACTCTTTTTTTACAATTGAATCTTCTTCTACCTGCATAATATTAATTCACAGGCTTTTTTGTTCCAAGTAGATTTTTTCAAGGCAAAACTTTTCCAGGTCATTTCCAGATTTTGTTAAATTCAAGGACATTTCCAGACCCTAGAAAATGAATTTGTTATTTTCCAGGTTTTCCAGGAAGCACAGGAACCCTCATGAAAGTGTGGATCCTTGCAGATATGGTTCTGTACATTACTTAAAACCAACACAAGAATTTGATATAGACTGTGTATGCAACCTTTTACAAAACCCAATAGTATTGCACAACATATATATCCACTGTCAACTGGTGAAGAAAGATAATGCCATTGAAATCCTTATTAGTATAGCAACTCAAGTAGAAAGTAAAAAATAATTAAATGTGAGGTTAACAATACTTGGGGAAAAGATCTGATGAAGAATCTCATATTGCAATCATAGACTTGTCAAGGACTGTTTATAAACCATTAGTCAATAAACAGATTTGCAACCAATTCAGCCTTTCTACATGTTTCTTTTATATATATATATATATATATATATATATAGAGAGAGAGAGAGAGAGGGACTTTGATTATCCATAATTGAGGAAAACAGCAAATGGGATCTGCACTATCAAATGGTATACAGGGCAGGACATTAACGCTTGTCCGGGACAAGTGGTTTTGCATGCAGGACAAGTAGATCATCCCAAGTACTTGCCCAACAGGACAAGTAAACTGAAGGATATAAAAAACGACTGTTTATTCATCATTTCTTGACATTTCAATTTATGTGTCATTTTCCCCAGATCACTGTCCGGAAGTTTGCTAAAAGACTGAAACCAACCGCACATGTCAAATGCGTGGGCCAATCACGGCATGCATTATCAATGTCTGCGGTTGTTTAGCCAGCGTAAAAGTGATCGTGGTTGGCTCGTTAATGTCACCTGGTCACGGAAGTTTCAGTCCATGTGCTTGTGTTTACATCTGCTTTGCCTCCATGTGCTCATGTTTCAAAAATAAATATACAACAAACAAAAACACCATTCTTTATTCAACGCTGTTAATAAATTGTAACTTCACATAATTAGGTGATATTGTGGAGGTTTGTTGGGACAAGTAAATTTCAGATGGGACAAGTAAAATTTGCAGCACTTGTCCTACAAGTGGATGTCAAGAGTAAGTGTCATGCCCTGGTATATGGTCCATATAACATATAAAAGGTTGCTTGATTTACATCAAAAGCAGTCATTTAATTTATAAGAAAGACACAACTTACAGTTATACAATTTTTAATTTTTACATTTTTAATAGGTTGCCATCTTGGATGGCCAGTGCTGGCTTAGGTACAATTATTGAGCCAGAAGAATCAGAAGTGCCTACTCCAGTAAAAGCAATATCATTTGATAGAACTGTATTACCAGTCTGGGTGTTTTAACAGGTAGAGCATCCCATCTTATTAATATCACTAATTTAAATAACAAGTTACTATGTTGTCTCCATTTGCAACCATATAAAGAAAAGGTCTGATTTTAAGCAATTAACAAAAAGATGAAGAAACTAAGTGTGCATTTGTCTTTAAAGCAAAGTGAATTTAAGAACAAAACATCCAAAATTAATTTCAAGCAGCTGTAATGGATTAATTGCTGGCAGGTATACCTGCTTCCCTTAAACATTTTGCATAATCTCTGCCTATCTATGTGTGTGTGTGTGTGTGTGTGGGGGGGGGGGAAATTTCCCCAATCAAATAGCATCCTAGTTGTAAATGTAAACACTATCAGAGATCTACAACCTGTGAATATATACTGCAATCTTCTGGCAGTAAAACTAATCATGAATAGCTTACATTCATCCTCCATTCAAAAATTGAATAAGGATGAAGTGAACAGCTGGGAAGACTGGGCAGTAAATGGGGTGGCACTGAAAACTACTTCTGATTAAATGAAAATTCTTATATTTAATTATTTTGTGGATATATTTTTTTTGTTGTTGTTTAGTTTTCAGTTAAAGAATTGAAATTAATTATTAATTCCAGTGTGGAATTAATCCCATATCTTATCATGGATTTCTTTCTATGTAGGCCTTATTGTGAGGTAATTATATTTAACTGAGGGAGTCTGAGCTCTGATGAGATTTGAGTGTCTCTTCAGCTAGTTATCGCCAGAATTGTATGGCTTTAATGGCTTATTGAGAACAGTTTCTTTGCATTTTAGCTGATGTTCTACAATTTTGAAACATAAGTTTCATGCTGTACAAGTCGATCAGACCAAGATATTTTATATATATATATATATATATATATATATATAATTAACAAATATACGATTTACTGTGGTTTGCGGGTCAGTGAAGCATGGAACCATAAGTGTAATTCACTAATTGTTTTTAAATTTACATTTTGGGGGATTCACAGAACTAAATTGATCTACAAGTTCTTCTAACAGTTTCATTTTTATTAAATATAACGTAGAATTATTTTTACTAATACTAAAGTAATACTATTAGTATTACTAGATAAGATTATTTGTATGGGGAAAGTTGACAGTTTATTTTTGCCTGAAAAAATTACATGCTATTGAAAATAAATCATCAAGTTGGGAACCGTAATAGACATGTTATTAATATATGAAACATACTGCGATCTCCGCGATCTCACGATTGTTAAAAGAATGTTTTTATCATACGGTTCATCGAGCCCGGTGAAACGCTGCGTCCTGCAAACGGACATTCGCTAGATGGCGATGTCGTCGCAGAATATCACATCATATACGATATATATTATTATTGTATTTATGGTGAAGACTACGGGTAGTTCATCAAATTTATAATATAAACAGAGTCACTTTTGGATATGCTTTGCTCGGCAAGGGTTGTCATTTAATGAATTATTGATCTTGTCTGGAAAGTAAAACGGTAAAAGCCATTATTATTTTATAGGCATGGCATTTGGTCTGGAGCGTTCATTCACAATAAAGGTTGATACGATTGTCCTTTAAACACAGAAACTGCAAAGTAGAAGTCAGCAAATATGATAACATGTGGTATATTACTTGGAGAAATAATAGGGGTCCGGTTGATGCTATCAGCGTTGTGGATTACAATTTATAGTCGCCAACTTTGTATTAGGAAATGTGCAGTTTTTGTTTTTCACCTCGTATGTAGACCCCCCCCCCTAAATCCTAATAGTAATACGTGTGTGTGTGTGTGTGCGAATAAATTCCTATATTTGAGGCCATTATTTCAGCAATGGATTAATGAGCTGTATCTTTATCTTATATTCTGTTGTCATGAAATCTTTCATTTTCAGTGATTCATCAGTAGTAATAGACTTGGCTATTATTCATATTTCAAGGAATCCCACTAAAAATAGTTTCATTCCGGTTAGAAAATTGCACATGTAATTCTGTTTTATCATCTATGCCCCCCTTTGTGTACTTACTTCATATCAAATTGACAAAGCCTGTTATTGACCAGTGAAGATTTACTCTATGACAAATCTGATCTGGCCCGATACTGGCCATGGAGTCAAAAAGTTTATTGCGCATCAACACCACCTGGCTGTTATTGGCTGGTGAGGAGTTATTACATATCTAAGATTCTAACTAGTCTACTGTTGGTTTGTGAACATTTATTCCACATCAGCCACTGAAACAATAGTGCATATGACATCAACTATTGAGAGAAGTTAGTGCACACCAAATCAGCCTGGCCTGTTAATGTTATTGGGCAGTGCATATTTTACTGTACACCAAATTGCCCTACTGGCTAGAGAATATCTACTTTCTATCACATCCATCAGCCTTCTATCAGCCAATGAAGAATTATTGTATTTAAAATTGGCCTAGACTGCTATTACTAGTATTAGCCACTGAAACTTTACAACAAATAACCTTGACTTATTGAGTAACAGATCAGCTTGGTCTGTTATTGGCAGACACATATTTACTTAATATCAAATGGGATTGGCATGCTTCTATCCAGTGAATATTTACTCCATATCAAATCGGTTTCAACTCTACTGACTGGTGAATAATTGTTTAATATCAGATCAGCCCAGTCTGCTATTGGCAGGCGAATATTTACTTCATATCAAATGAGCTTGGCAGGCTATCAACAGGTGAATGTTTTCTCCATAAGATAGTTTGGCCTGCATTCTCTGGTGAACGAATTTTGGTATAAAATTAGCGTTAGATGTTATTGACTGGCAAATGTTTACTTCCTATCTCGTCATCTCTATCTTGTTATATAAACAGCAAACCTCTTAAATTAAAAACAAGTATCCTGCTACTGCTAGATATCAGTGAGCAGTTATTGGATAAGATATTAGGATGACTTGGTATAAACCAAGTTAATTCAGTTGCTCAAATCAGTCTTTCTAGTATATAATGGCTGACTAACAGGGGATCACTAAAACATTCACTTTCTAACATTCAATACATATTAAATAAGACTGTGCCCATTAAGAGATACTAGGTAGAGCTCATTTTGTCCAGGCGTACACACCATTTCAACCTCAAATGCAAGGCTATTGTAAATTGGGACACATGGTCAGCTGGGTCTACTGTCAGTACCAATCAAGTCTGGGTTCAATAATATAATAGCCATGGCTCAGTGTTTGGGGATGAGCCAGACTCCATCTGGATGAAGAGTATTCATCCACATCACTGTATTGGTACAAAGACCTGGACAATCCTGTGAGCATGTCATCCTCTAAGATAAGTGTTTTAAATGTGATATCACACAGTTAGAGCTTTGTTCTATCGTATTTCAATTTAGGGTTAGCATTTAGCCAATAAGAAAATTAACTTGACCACTGAGACAAGCCGCCAGTATAAACTGTGTAATAATGAACTTGATCAAATTATAAAATGTTTTGAGAAATTTGTAAATACCCCAACTTCAAAGTGCATACATGGACCATTTTGATATTACTGACAATGCAGGCAAACATTTGTGTATGAAAAAAATTCTTATGCCATGTATATGTACAAATTTTCTATTAATTTCAATGTCTCGAGTCCGAAAATATATATATTTTTAAATTTAATTTTAGTGTGGAAGAAAACATGGCTACACATTGAGTCTGGTATCAAAGTGTAGAGGAATCCGAGTTCTATCACATGCCATAGCACTTATCCAGCATGCTGATAAGAACCCGCAAAAAAGACAAAACACTTTCAGATTTCTGTCGTTAAATTCCGAGAACCAGGTTATATATTTAGGCTTGACATCAGGGTTGGGGTAATTGTAATCGATTACATGATCTCCAGTAATTGTAATTTCCAGATGCAATGTAACTGATTTCACATGGTTAAACCAAAGTTAGTCACACAACCAGCAATCGTGCATGGCTTCTTTCTGACACTGTCATTTTAACTCCAGCTACAAACGATCCTGATTGGCCAGCAATCGAATGACAAGCAGCTAATTAAATTAACGCATGCTATATCTTGGCCAGCGAGAGGCTGTGCTGATGTAGCAACAGCCTGGGGATTCTTCCTCGAAACATAAGCAAGCAAGGCTCCCGATCGATATATGGGGTGACAAACATGGGCATTAGACAGAGATCAAAGGTTGAAGTACGGAGTTGGGAGGTGGCCGAGTTTTAGAAGAAAAATATAAGTTACAGAGAGGGTTAGGTTGGGGGTTTGACAATATTCTAATTATCCTATTTATTATATATCTTGACCTTACCTAGCTATAGTTACGCCACACATGATGAATTTCCTTACTAAATATATATTTAAACAATCCCATTGATATTGTTTGCACTAATCTTAGTTATCTCTATAAATACCTGTGCATTCATGGCAAATGCATTACTTGCTCCTTTGCTCTATGGTGAATATTGATCTTAGAAATATTACAAAAATTTAATGTCATACACTGGCATCACTCTTGCACATTTTCAATTCAGTAACATACCAGAAAGTGCATTTAGTTCTTACAAAGCAACTTGTAAACACTTTAGCATATTTATATCAGTATTATACATGTAACTGAGTAAATATTGATGAAGAATCACATCCATGTTTGTGTTATATACATTTTAATCATGATTACTTTACAATGTAATCATAATCGGTTAGTCAGAATGAATGTAATCGTAATATTATCAAGTAATCGATTACCTTAGCTCTGTAATCACCCCAACCCTGCTTGACATTCATTTTATTATTACTCTCGAGTACAAATATTGAAATTGTACAGTTTGTACATTGCTAACTCTCATGGTTCTGAAGATATTGAGTTGCAAAGTTATTAAAAAAATAAATTGAACATGATAAATTCCAGATTTTGACAATAGCTTCTTTTTATTGCAATTTACTATTATTTAGATAGACCTATGACACAGCTGTCAGCCCTGAAAGTTGATGTATTTATGTTAATTACTTAAAACGTTATCAGGGTTCAAACAGGACCAAAATTAGGTGCAATTCCGAAAGCGACACAATTAGAGGTACCCCATGGCACTTCAAAGTGGTGTAACTCATAATATACATTGTACTGGTAGTTGATACATAAAATATTAATACAATCTGAAGTGGTCAGGTTGGAAGCACTGGTCCATTTTATATGGAATGACCCATATATATATATATAAATATAGAGAGAGCCAGAAACATACTATTCTTAATTATATTTGGGGTAGCGGAAAGACAACCGTTACAAGGTTATGCTGCTCCCCCCATTTCCTTTATTATATTTAATCAACTTATATATTTATATGCTATGGTTGTAAATAAATTTCATATCACATCTTGTCATAAATATAAACATTACCTTATTTTACTTACTTTTGTGTTTTTCCCTTGGAGTCAGTTTAGTCTGTATTATCTGGTCCCTCATGAAGCCATACGAATCAGTTAATGAGTCTATGAAAACAGCATATGCCTTTGATCCTCTGTAGTCTAATAATGCAAGACATTGCCTCATCTTATCTCTGTTTGTTGTCAAAGCCATAACTTCTTCATCGTCCTCTCTACTGAACAGTTCCTGGATCATATAATCGCGAATATCTCCATATCTAACAGTCCTTGTGATGGCTGCCATATTTTTTTTTATCTTATCCTTTAAATCAGATATTTCCATGTCCATCACTTAACAAACAACTCAACTTCAGATACTTCTGTTACACCAGCTGCTAAACTATCACACCGATTATTGATCCACCTTGATCTTTGTTCCTTAAAAACACAAAATCACCAACAATTCCTGATAAATAAGATGTCTCAAGATATAATAGGATTAATGATAAAGGAAGATAGTATCTTTAGTATTTTCAGACTGGTATGTTACTTACTGACCTTATCTGTTTTATTCCATGTAGGCCCATATTCCATATATGGTTTGTTAATAATAAATATAACAGTCACCTGTTACCTTGTTGTCAATGATGTGTATATCCATCTGTTATATACTAAAATAGTTCGTGTATGGTTTGATATTAAATATTTAAAGATATAACTGTTTTTACAATTCAAGAGTGTGGAATCATAAATTTGGTTTGAATAGAAGTTTGCAATTTATGCATATTTCCTGAATCCTTAACATATGCCATTTTCAAATACTTACTCAAAGTACCAATTAAATCAAATTGCAAATAAATAATAACACAAAATATGCAACCTGCAGTTAATTCAATTTATGGTTTAATTATACAAGGCTAACAAATATATGAAACTTACAATTATAGAAAAATGATAAACAAAATTATTGAATAGTCTGTTATAAAAGGGATGGATTTTTGGCATACTTTATCAATTTATTTCTCTGATCAATAAGAATCTTGCTTTTGGGGGATTTCTCTTTAGTCTTGTTTGAAATATGGCACAAGCTGCCTTTGAAGTACCAGATCCTTGTCATCATACTGTACACAGGGTTGTCTGGGAAATACCAGGGTGGTTATTACTGGGCAGTTTTCCTGGGAAATATCACCCTGTCCAATACTCCTAAATTAAGTGGGAAGTAGATATATCAGGAAATAAAATTTTGCACATTATTAATGTAATATTTTTCAGTTTTGCTCTTCCATTCATTGTTATTTTTATAACTAACCAAGAAATCATTCCTTCATGTTATGATAATACAAATAAGAAACTTAATATGTATCAGTATATATATTTATTGAAGATATTCACAGATTTGTTATTATTACTATTAGTCAGTGAGTCACACAAAACAAATTATCAATCTATGTCCACCTTCCCACGAAGGCACCTATAACACATAACCAACTTAGAGGCTTTATCCAGTCCAAGACGATTTCTAAACTTTGTCTGTTTTAGTCCAAAGTTTGAGAAGATTCGCTCCATGGAGATGACACAGTTCTGGTAGGTGCTCTGGATTTTCCTCTAATACATACTCCTGGGCAGTCTCTATATGTTCCGGACGTAGATTTCTACCACAGTAGATTGGGTAAAGCATGTTTGTGAGATAATGTGTAGGTGTCATAGCTTGGTTAAATCTTTTCATGATTTTGGCTTTGTGAGGTTCCAGTACATTGTCTGTATGTAAGAGAATGGCACACCACTGTTCACAAGCATCTGCAATTGTAGCTGTGTCTGATTGTAGGCTATCCATTGCCGCAGCAATAGGTTTGAGCTGCTCTTCCAGGTGCTTGGCTTCATTATAGAGACCAATGTTGTGGACCAGGTTTCGTATTTGGGAGGTCGTTGGCTTGTTTAACAGATCATGATAATATAGAGTTTTTTCACGACTCAATTGAATTTCCCAGTAATTCCCACCGTCCTGACAACCCTGACTGTATATACATGCAAAGAAGCCACCCAATGTGATAATTTATGGCACTGTTCATGTAACACTGGAATCTTTCAGTAACATTGTCAAGCTGTATGAGGTGTTGCTCTGGACTGGACAAAGATGTAGTGATAGATGTCATGTATCCTAGATCCAGATGTCTCTGCCCAAGCAAACATTGATTGACTAGATCAACTTCCTGAACCCTGCCCCATAAGATATACCTGCACGTTTTGCAGACTTGTTAATGAAATGTTGATCTCTGGAAAAGACTTGTATCCCATTCTTCTACTAGAAAAAAAAATATCATGCATTTAAAAAAATGTTTTATTGATTTGATTTTATGATTACTGCATTTATTTTTATTGATTAAATGTTATTTAAATCAATTGTTGCTTATGCTAGATAATTATTTTTGCATATATTTATAATTAAATTACAATTAGATTTCAACACCAGGTAGTCTAACAATAGGAAGATCATAGGAGATTCCATTCCAATCTGCAGGGTTAATAGTGAAAGACCTGATTTGTGATTACTTGCCTCACGATGAACGTTGCCCTACACTGTGGGACACAACAAACCTGGAGTTTGCTGTGTATGTAAACCATGTGTCCAACAACTTGCACAGTGATATAACGATGAATATTTACATGTGCGTGTGCATCAAATCCATAAATTATCTGTACCATGCATTTGTGTGGGCCTATTAAAATTAATGACAATGTAGACTCTAATTATACTAATAATACAGGGTTCCCCTGTTATATATTGAGCGGGGTATAAAATGATGCCACAAAATCACTTACATTTAGCAGCAATGTATTTTAAGCTAAGATTCCATACATGCTGATATAACAAAAATGGTTCCATATGTCTGGATGCCGCATATGATTTCAGTGGAGTAGCTTGGGTTTTGGTCACCTTGTGTGGTAGCTAAATTGGCCACCCTCTTCCTCAACATAGCAGACCTTTGACAGCAGCAAACACTCATACATTGTACATAAAATATTTACCTACAGGGGACAGCACAACTACAAATGGTGCTAACTTTAAAATTAATCCATTTAGGAAAACAACCATTACCAAAGAAATACCGCCCAACCCCCAAGTGGCTACCCTGTGTGGGCAGCACGCTCCATACTAAGCCACTGTACAATTTGTCCTGCATCTGCGTACTGATGTGCTTCATATAGTGATTCGTATGGCAATATATTTGCTATATTGCACATGGGTTGTGTATATAACAGTTGTGTTCGTATTGGTCTGTAAAATGAGTGTGCTGGAATTGCAGCTATGCAAATGTGCTCATGTTTACAGCAAGATTTGTTCTCTAGATCAACACTGTGTTTACTGTATATTAATTCCTTATTGTATTGCTCTCATTTCATGTATAATATATTTTGAGAATATATCACATTGTCAACACGAAGGGATCATGTTTCTACTCCGGCTTGCAGATACATGGGATGACCAAAAGTCATTTAGGTATTTGAATTCTGTAATAATTGAACTATAATAGAGTGAATAAAATGCATATATAGCAATTGAACCTCACACGAGAAATCTTCAAACGTAACAGTTTTTACATTTAAATTTGTACTCAGCTATGGCCTATACATGCTTTTATTAAGCAGGATGACCAAACTAAGCAGGTGCCTCTATGGGTTCTGATGTCTGGTCAGAAGAGGAAGGATTACTGTATGTGTGTACTTCATTTTCTTTCCAGATCTTCTAGGAAATTAAGTCCATTCTCCCTGAAGAAGCCTGGATTCAGGAGATTTTGAGACAGCAGGGTGGAAGGCAGGTGTCCAGGTCTTCAATGACAAACAATGATGTCGAGAGCTATCACAATCGTTTAAATCACCGTAGGCATGACAATCTGCCATTTTATCTACTGATAGAACTCCTGAACAAAGAATGTCGATTTGTTACTATATTCAGACATGACTGCTCTCTAACCACAAACTGATTCAATATCAGAAAAAAATTAATTGAGCAGCATAAGAAGTTGACACGATAAACTCGAAAAGACGCATGACACACACTCGTTTAACCACTAAAAATAAGACACAACTTTGTGTAAGCAAATCCAATTTATGGACTTTATATATAGTCCATGTTAGTCATGTATGTTTATGGCATAAACTGTTTAAATATGAATGCTGAATCTGTTGAGTAAAACAGTTTCAAACACTAAAATAATACAAGGCGAATCAACTAAGACTGGGGCAAATGAACCAAACATAGCGGGGCAATTCAACTGAGAGCGGGACTAATTGACTTGAGGCAAATGTCTTGTGGGGCGAATTGACCAGCAACTGCAACTAGTGATGAAGGTACCTGATGAGTTGCATACATTCCCAGGGAAAACCGCCACATATGAAATAATATTTTGTCACATTATGATTATAGATCTAGAAGCTACATTATGTATATAGAACTCTCTCTCTCTCTATATATATATATAGACCTCTATATATGGAGCCGACATTAATAGCCTTACTCGCGCCAATCACGGCTTACAACTACAACATAACAAAGTCGACGTAAGCCTGTTAAGGCCCTTGACAGAGTCAAGCCTCAACTTAGTCAAGAAAGGGTGACAGAGTCGAAGTTGCAGCAGAGAGCTGAAATATAGAGGCGTTACTCTTGCTGCGACATGTGAATTTTGAACCAGTGGCGCCTCCAGCGACCGGAGGTATTTCTCAGATAAACAAAATATCTCTGGTTGTCCACATGTGATCGTGTACATGTGTGCGCATGGTTGAAATGAATTGCCAATACTAGTACTATATGTTACATGATCACATACTCTTCTATTAATAAACTCTTTAATTGTGCATACATGATACTGAAGGAAACGAAGCTCTAAAACTGTAAATAAATAATTAAGTGATTTCACAGCCCAATCACTTTATTAATTCATAGCCTACAATTTGCGATCACTTGATAGCTGACCAGAAAATAATATAACGTGGTCAAGTTATTTCACAGTTTTGTGTGTGGAAGGCGTAGTTTTTTTTAAATGAAAACAGGTATATATGAGGTAAATGCATACAAACATACTTTCATCATGTCAGTTTATCATAGTCCATACATTTTTATTTGGATATAGACTTCTTATAATGATATATACAGCTATTATAACACAACCATAACACAATTCACCATATATTCATCATGTCCATTTATCATATATTAACTAAAAAAGGTTCATTTAAAGTCTACACCTCAATAATATAGGCCTGCCCAGCTGAGAACAAAGAATATGCATGGAATATTAACAATGTTTATGTTTGTGTTAACATGTTAGAAATAGAGAAATTAGTACTTTCATACAATAAGCGGCATCAAATCGCTTGTGCCACGGGTTCATCTATAGTTACAATAAGTCATTTCTTATCAAATGGACAGAATAACCCAAATTGCTTCCAGCTCTAAATAACCACTACTACAAAAATATGACATTTAGTCCAGATCAGTGAACTTTTTAAGGTTAGACAGAATATACCCAGAGTTGTAATAGACACATGCATTGACTACTGTAACAGATAACACCAGTAAATCTGTATCTAAGAGATTGGCCTGTTTACATGGTATCTCATCATCATAGAACTTCAAGGACTGAAACAGAACAATACATTGTAAAATAATGACTTGAGCATTCAAGTACTAATTCAGGTGCTGGTAATCTTTTATCTGTATTAAGATATGAAATGGGCTGACAAAATTTCATGGGTTTGATGCCTTTTTTCTTATTTAATTAATTTTATAATACCAATTTTCACCATTAATATTTATAAATATTAATTACCATCACAGCTGGCCCTGTCTCCTGTATATGTCTCCTATCTGTTAATACCTTCCTCTTTGATTTCAGTGGATGCATGCGGTGGATTTGGTATTGTAATTAGGGGAAAATTATCTGATTATAGTAAAATATACCTCCCGCCCATAACATGTTCAGTGGCTCTAGTACATGTAACTGTAAGCCTATGTATATCTTACATTTGGTGATTAATAGGTTGATATTGTTCAATAAAATTTAATCAGATTTTGTCTGAAACAAATATAGATCCTGCTTGGGTCATGTCAAGTAGGGGCGTGTCTACTTCAAATTGTTATGCTTATTTTTTAAAGCCAGAACATATCAAATTTTTACACTAGTTTTCATTTCCTTTCGGGGATGTCTTTATTTGTGCGGCGCAAAATGAACCAGTGCCATTAGGCGCCATGTTAACAAAGGGAGCTGCCCATGACAATCTACCTCCGGTCGCTAGGGCCCTGGCGCTCCATGAATTCAAAATGGCGTCCCATGTTACAACGCGAAGTAACACGTCTTGTTATAAATAGTCTTTGCTTGCAGTCAGAAAACAAAATCGCGAAGACCGAGTTTACGATAATTCAATGATAATAAAATAAATACAATAACATACAGTCTAGCTAGCACAGTTACTGTATAACCTACCCAGTAAATTAAGAATTAGTAAACTTAATTTTGATCGCTAAAATACCGACCTGCAATAGTCTATGTTGATTTAGCTCCAATCGAGATATTCGAAAGGCGGAAGAGTAAGGTAACAAGACAACTCGTACCCAAGACATCCTGTACCCAAAACAAGACAACCCGTACCCCTGTCCGAGACCACTCGTATCCCCTTCTGATCCTAAGTCAAAGGTTTATTTCACTAATATTATATGGAATAGAATGTATCTATATCATTATGTATGTTTATGCTCTGCACAAAGATGGACAAATTCCATAGCAAGAAAAAGGGGGTATTTTCGTGATCGGCAATAAATTTGTATCTTGATTTGACTAGTGTGTTACCGAGCGTGTTTAGCAGACAGTGACTGAGCGAGGAGGAACTGAGGACGATAAGCTTAAATCACACAAGTTTATGCTATTATAATTATTCCTTTTTCTGTGCACTCCTCTGACCAAACAGATAAAGAAATTAGCTTCTGTTAACAAGGTTCAGAGGGTAAATGCAGGGCCGTCTTAATGCATGGGCCCCACGAACATAGTATAAGTGGTTGTATAGGTTGCGGTCCCAGTCCACTGCTTTGGTCGGGAAGCCTATGATGTTAGGACGTTACTAGGTAAATCGTTATACACTATCATAGATTCATGATACATACGTAACAAGGGTTAATGCTGATAGCAAGTGTTAATGTTTAAAGCAAGTCACTAGATGGCACCACTAAGTGGTCAGTTCCAGCTGAGTGAGCACTGGTCAGGGAATGTTCCAGTATATGTCTCTTGGTGAAGACTACCTTGGTGAAGACAATTCACATTTGCTGCTTGCTCAGTTCAACACCTGGAAATATACCATCCTGCGTTTTTTATTTCATTCTTCTCGTCACATATTCGAAATAGAAAATACAAACCGTACACCACATTGTTTGCTATTGTTGTGTGCGCGTGTGTGTGTGTCAAGATGGTGTGATAGTGAGCTCCGGTGGCCTAGCGGTTAAGCACCTGGTACTTGGTGCCAACGGTCGCAGGTTCGAACCCCGCAAGAGGTCGAAACTTTTCCAGGGATTAATTTCTCTGCTCACTAATCGTGGGTGGCTGACCACGTTAAATGGCGCTGCCGTCTCCACTGAATTATTTAAAATAAAGGGGGACGTTAAAACCCCCTGAGGACGTAAAAACACTCTGGCAGTGACCACCCTCGGGGTATTTCGGCTCCATCTTTCCGTACTGCTCCCCTGTGAGTGGTGGGGGAGGAGGTTTCTCAACCACTCGAACATAGAGGCTGTGCTGATTAAGCGACAGCCTGGGGATTCTCCCCGAACAACAAAACCAATGGTGTGATGCTATATTGGAGGCCCCGTTGGGATTCTTGTTCTACGCATAGGCCTGTGTCGACACCACTGCTGAGAAATATGACCATGTTTACGCGTTTGTGATTTGTTCGAAGCTGGCTGTGTGCACAGAAGTGAACATTTGAGCAGTGTGCGACATCAATGCTCGACCAGGACCAGCGTTTCAAGGCCCGGTCTAGTATCAAGTGTCACAGTAATCGACCGGCCGGTAGATTTTAATGGAAAAAACAATAAAAACGAGTACGGAGCTACAGGCTTAATACTAGCAGCTATCCATCAAATAACCAAGCTCACGATATGTTCATTAACTTTTGACATATCAAAGAACAAACACACAAATAACTTCACTTGCTATATCCCATCAAATCTTAGACACATGCCTTCCGGCTATGAATCAAATTGGCATAACATGTTAACGTCACAATCAACACTCGCAGCTTTATTATGTTGTACAGAACTTCATATTATACTCATATTATACTCTGAAAGCACTACTTTAATAACATACTGCACATGTGTAGTATTCTGATTTATTCAACAATCGGTTCACATTGCAAGTTATAATAAAACAATCACTCACTTAAAGCTCATTCATCCCCGGCATTGTCCCCGTCAGAATCTCTCATAATAGCGATCAATAGTCCTGTTTTTTCAGCCATGTTTGAGAACATCAGTTTGTCGAGTAGCTAAATCAAATGCATGAAACAACCAGCCTGCGTGTAGAGGTCTAAGTCTAGTGATCTTGAGGCTGAGTTGAGTGTCTGCAATTTTGCGATTGGATGTCAAGGAGTCACTGACTTGATTACTATACCAAGCATTGATTTTGCTTGCGAGATTTGTTATAATTTGTATTCGTTTGTTGAGAATAGAAAACTTTAAAACGAAGACAAATGTGTTATGCTTATACACTAGGGAGTACAGACAGTTGCTTACCGGACAGTTATTCACCAAGCAAATAAAAAAGTGGACGCCTGTGCACCAGTGAATTTTTAATAAGAAAAAAAATTATTTCTAATTCAGAAATATATTTCTTAGTATCCTAGATAATTATTAGGATGAATATTACCAATTATTAGGGCATTAAAGTTCAGAGATTATTTTATTTGATTTGATTAATATAATTATGTGCATTTTTTCTCATTAAAAGTTCACTGGTGAGCAAGTGTCCACTTTTTCATTTACTTGGTGAGCAAGTGTGCGGGTGAGCAACTGTCCGGTGAGCAACTGTCCTACACCCACCCACAAACAGGCCCGCGTAGTTAACTCATTGATCAACTCATAAGGTTTAATTTTTCATGGAGGTTTGAAATATATAACTTTTGCGCTCATTCGGTCTAGGGGACAGGACAGACCTTACATATATGCTGTCTGATCAAATCCAAACTTCACAGTATTGGACCTGAAAAGTGGCTCTCATCAGCTCGAGATTGATGAACCTCACCGAAAGCGGACTACATGTATTGTGGGGCCATTGGGATTCTTCGAATTCAATCACCTCACATTGGGGTCTCAAATGCACCTGCAACTTATCAGCGTTTTATGTCTGAAAGTTTAGGACCATTGAAACGACTGGAACGGGTATTTCAGCATTTTCGCGAGTGCAACCTTAAATTATCTGCAAAGAAATGTCACTTCCTGATAGAAAGTGTCCGATATGTTGGACACATCATATCAAAGGAAGACATTAGTGCAGATCCTGACAAAGTTGAAAAAGTTGTTGCATGGCCTGAGCCAACAAATGTTAGCGAATTACGAACATACTTAGGTTTTGCTGGTTACTATAGCAGATTTATTAAAAACAAATTCTAAGATAGCTAAACCACTAAATGACCTCCTAGGAGGCAAAGTGTGTACAACCAAGTGTAAAGGTAAGCCTAACAGTAAACAGAATGCTACCAACTGGACATGCAGTGAGTTAGAACGTAAAGCGTTCAATGATCTGAAGTTGTGTTTCACAACATCTCCCATATTGGCATATCCGGAATTTGTAGTACACACTGACGCTTCTTTTGATGGGTTTGGTGCTGTATTATATCAGAATATTGACTGTAAAGACAGGGTGATATCATATGCATCCAGAGCACTCTAAAGCTGAGCACAATTACAGTGCTCGTGAACTTGAGTTCCTTTGTTTGAATTGGGTTGTTATTAAACATGTTTGTGACTATCTGTATAGAAATTTCTTTACGGTTTATACTTATATTAATCTGCTCACTTATGTATTGTGTGATCGGCACGATTGTGTGCCAGCCACAGGACAAAGGTGGGTGTCGGAATTGGCTTCTTCCCACATCAACAGCACCATTGGTGAGTATTCACACTACTCAGCCACTTGAGGTCTTGTGCGTGGATTTCCAGTCCCTTGAGACACCCAAAGGCGGATGCCAATATATTCTAGCGGTAACTGACAATTTTACACGTTACGCAATTGCAATTCCAACTAGGAATATGACAGCAAAAACAACTGCTACTGCCATGTTTAACGAATTTATTGTTCCCTATGAAAAGTCACTCGGATCAGGGTGGTAATTTTGAGAGTGGTCTTATTAAGGAACTTTGTGCGTTGGTTGGCATGTCTAAGTCACGTACTACACCATATCATGTTGCTGGGAATGGGACTACAGAATGATGGAATAGGACTCTCCTGGACATGTTAGGGACACTTGAACCTGAAAAGAAATCGGACTGGAAGTCTCACATTGGCCCATACATATAATTCCACAAGACATGAGAATACCAACGTATCCCCATAATATTTTATGTTTGGCCGCCAGCCCAGGTTGGCTATTAATGTAGTTCTAGGTCTAGCGTAACTAGGGTATCCACAAGATAACCATTGCAAGTATATTGAAGACCTGAAGGACAAACTAACTAAAGCCTACAAACTAGCTGATGAGAGGTCTAAAATGGCAAAATCCCGTCAGAAGAAATACTTCGATCGCAAATCTCATTGCGCAGTTGTCAAACCTGGAGATCGTGTCTTAGTTAAGATTGTCGCTTTTGAAGGTAGGCATAACATTTTGGATCGATGGGAGCGAGAACCCTAGAAAGTATTAAGTCAACCAAACAGGAAATACCTGTCTTTAAGGTACAGAGGTAGGAAGGTATGGGTCTAGTTCGAACATTGCATGGTAGTGTATTATTGCCCATTGGTAATTCACCTATTAGATAAGGGAAGGTTGCTGATAAACCTAGAATGACTAGTACAACTACTAGTAAGAAATCCAAGGTGACATTGGCTAAAATCAGAAGTGAGTTTAGGAAGCTCATGGAACTATCTAGGGGTGGGTGGGACGCGACTAATGTTTCCAGCACAAGTAATGATGAATCAGACTCTGATTCAGGCTTTGTACATCATACCAATGTGCAAGTTAACATAGCTGATGATAATTCTGTTAAATTTGAGACTGGTTATGATGTTAATGATATGGCCAGTGAAGGTGCCAGTGAAAGTGTGAGTGAAAGTGTGAGTGAAGTAGCCAGTGAGTTGGCTAGTGATACAGTGAAGTATCTTAGTGATGCTGCTAGTGACATGAGTGATGTAGAGGGGGCTCGAAACCAAGCATCGCGAGAACAACCCACATTGCCATCTGAGCCACGACGTTCAAATCGTAATAATAGACTTCCGGCGAGATTTAGAACAGGAGATTGTCATGTCACAAACTGATCTTGAATGGGTTCAGAGAGCTAACTTTTTGCAGTCGTTAATACTTTACTTAAGGTTGTCGGTAAGGAAGCATTGATATGACACAGTTGAGGTGAGCGAATTTTTATTTATGGTTTTTATTTTCAACTTTGTATTTTCTTTCTGTGATGGAACTTGTCAACCACAATTGCTATGTGTGTGTTCACGGTATTCGCGGTTTAGTTCTTCGATTTCATTCACAGTTTTTTTTTCAATTTGAAAACCGCGGTTTATTTCGATTTTTTAAATGGCATGTTACTCTTCCATATAGTGTGCACTCAGACAGTGATGGGAGAAAATCCCGGATTTCCCATGACGTTTTCTTTGACGTTAGTGCGGATTTTCGATGACCCATAGGTTTCAGCCAATCACAGTGATCGATTCCACAGCACGTTATATTTGCCTGGGCTATCCCAGATCAAACCCAGTCAGCATAGCGTGAAAAGAAACGTTTCTCGGCAATTTGTCTAAGCCTCCAAAATCGTATAAATAATTTGTTTGGAAACATTTCGGCCACCCGATGACAGAAACACCTGAGAGTAGAAGAGAACTAACTGTCTGCAGGATTTGTAGGATCGTAACAAGTCTGGAAATACTACGAACATGATCCAGCATTTAAACAGACACCCCCTAGAATATTCGTCAACTTCGTCTTCGCTTTCGCGAATTTTGGTTTCATATACACGTATATCTGACAGTGACAGCAAGCCACTTTCCCATCCTGTAGCAAAGCAACAATCTTTGAAAGAAACACCACTTGTTAAACAAAAGATGCCGTTCAACTCTTCACGATCGACTGTTATCATAAACCAAATCGAGACATTCCAAGTGACAGATCTGAGGCCATACACAATAGTGGAGAAGCGAAGATTTAAAGAGCTCATACATGTTCTTAAGCCAAAGTATGAGGCATCCAATATAGGCCCCCCTACTTTTATGAGTTGCCAGTTAATTAAATAGAGCGAAGTGGGTAGTCAACCCGTATTAACTATTTTCTGTAATAACTTTATAACTCACACTGCACTGTCTACAGTGCCGGTTCTTTGGGAAGTGGAACTGGTAGTCTCCTCTTAAGATCTTTATTTCCTGTGTGGGCTTAACTAATAACTAAAGCCAATTTAGGTACATATGTTCCTGAAGTAATTTTTATGTTTCTGCTATTTCTTTTTAATAAAGTTAGTACTTATAACTAGTATATTAATATTAATGTGTCTAGACTAAACTTATTTTTGAATTAGCATTTTAACACTTTCACTGCAGTAGTGAGGTTGCTCCTCCTCTGACGAGCCAGCCATCTCTATCTGACTTTCCTTGCATTCAGCCACTAGTTAGGGAGGAAGATAGCCCCGAACTCATTCCTTTTCACATGGAAGAAGAACTGGAACAACATCTGCATGGGTGGAATCTGATTCAGATGTTGATGAACCAAAACCAAAGAAACACTGCATTAAAGGATTTATTTTGGTCAGATGTTCTGATGACAGGTGTGAGTCCACAACTCAATCATAGACGTCACAAATAGACCATGAGATTGCCAGATACAGGACGGCGATCCCCATTCCACTGAAGGATTATGACACAGACTGGTGAATGAAGAAATCCTCCCAGTATCCTTTGCTGGGCAAACTGGGCCAGTGTTATCTCGCCATCCCTGGGACTTCAGCTCCACCCGAGAGGGTTTTCTCAACAGCACTGAGAACCAACCTCAAAACCTGGTAATGTAGTTGTGTTGGTCTTTCTGAACAAAAACTTAGAACTTTAGTTTATGAAGTCATTTGAGATCATGTTCATGCAGTTTAGATATTACCCAAAAGGTACTTTTCTTTTCTAGTCATATCATTTGTTTTTATCATAAAATAAAGTTGCTGCTTTAAACTTTTAAAAGTTAGTTTATTTAAAACTATATGTGTTCACCGGGATGTTTGAGTAAAGTAATCGTGAATAAATTAAACCGTGGACTAAATATCGAAAACTGAATCCAAAATAATAAAAAATTCGAACCGTCCCATCCCTACATTCAGAATAGATTCACGTATCCAAATGTGTGAGTTTGTTCTAGATTGACCATGCCTCTGGCTCAGTCCGAGTGTTGAAATCCATCCTGTTTCAAACAGTGCCATTCACTTCCATGTTATATCGGCCGGTTGGCATATTTTTTCGGACCCAACAACTCTCCCGGGATCCAAATGCGCATACCAATGATCTATGACGAATCACAACTGATTGATCCAGTTGCTGATAGCAATCGCCTACATACAGATTTATCCCCTCGCTGTGTTGTGCGGGATATCAGCGTCACTGCAAGTCCAGTCCAGTCTAGTCATTGATGTCTCTGTGTACACTGCATCCAGCCATACCTCGGTTGTTCCCTGTCGTCGATGATCCCGGCGCCATTATGGAACAAACCTCCATCCAGTCCATTGCTGATATCCCTGATCAATCAACAATCAACATCACCGGCGTATTTGACGTGCCTGAGGAAATTATAGAAGGTTCCATTCAAGATCCTGATTCAGTAGTGTCCCGTGAAAAAGAGAAGACCGGAGAATGGTAAATCTTGGTGTTATAGTTGATGGATTAAAAGAGAGATCTGGGCAGCATCACCAGCTGCTACAACTAACTGATTGTGATGGGGAGTCTAATATAGCAAAAGTGATGATTTTATGCTACCTTTTCCACGATCTGCCTTCATTTTCACTATGTATGCTTATATTTGAAAGATTTTAAACAATCTGAATATGTATACATTGATACTATCCATGTAGAGATAGCATAGAGCAAAGAGTGAAAGAAATAGAGCAAATAAAAATGTATTTGTATACGTTTATATCCATGAATGACGTAAATATAGCAAAAATTGATGGGTTTTTGCTTAATTTCCCGTGATTTGACTATATATGCCTATATTTAAAATAATCTGAATATGTATAAATTTATTTTATCTTTGCGGTGATGAAATATAATAAACAGTGAAAGAAGTAGAGCAAACAATAGATGGATTTGAATGTATTTATTTGTATGCCGATGATGAAAATAGCGAAACATGGGTGATTTTTCGCCAAAAATATCGCAAATCTGCCTTCATTTTGCATTTGTATGGTTATATTTGAAAGGTTATAATTAACAAACCAAACGGTGAATCCTTTAATACAAATAAATTAAGTAGCTATATTCAGTAATATTGACATGGGAAAATTTCATTGACTTCTATCGATCGGTTTTGTTTACCTAATTTGTTTAGAACATGATATGTTGAATATTTTACGGGAATTACCAGGCTTAATTGAATGGTGTATTTCCCAATACATTACATATGTAATGTTATATCTTGGAATAAAGTTGTACAAAAAGCAGTAAAAGGGTATTATTCTGCTGATCTGAAGAAAATAACAGCCATAAATGAACCAGAAATAGAAAGTATTCACTGAAAAAGCACAAAAGACATAAAACATGCATGTTATGAATTTGGGTCGTTTTAATCGCTTTTTATGGCAGTTTTGATCTGGCTAAAATTGCCAGAGTCTCTTCACGTAAAATTATATATTTCTAGCTTTAGATTGGCGATTTGCTTAATTTTTGTGTCTTTTTATTCCACTTGTACAGAGGTAAAATACAGCGAAATGATAGCTATTACAAAGGGTTATAAATAGACAGGTATGATAGACCTTAATTTACAATATTTTGTAAATTAGAAAACTTTAATACATCGCAACCACCCGTATATTTGTGATTATCGTTACAATACAGTGGCGTTTCAGGTATGAAAATTACATGCACAGTAAAAAATCTCACTATTGTGTGACTGACTGGAACTACGTTTGTACAGGTTGACTAACTTGCCTTGTTCAAATTTATTTGTAAAGCAGATAACTTTGAATACATCGCAACCACCCCTAACTTCGCGATTATCGACACAACCATTGACCTGAAAGAAAACTAGACCGAGGGCTAAGTGTTGTTTGGTTAGACGGCCCTGACTAAACAGCGCTGACTTCCGGTAGGGGCAAAAAGCAACGTTGAAGCAGCCGCGCTTCGAGTTTTGAACTTAAGAATACGGAACTTTATTGTACATTATAATTTTCTGTGTGCAGAGAATATATTACTCCTGTCCTAGCTATTATATGCCATCAAATATGTAAATGTTGTTTTCTGCAAGTCCGTAGATATGGTTTAGTTGGGATCAAACGCCAGAGACGGGCCGGGGGTTGTCGAACAGGCTAAATATAATAATAATAGTTATGCTTAATTTCCAAAAACAAAACAGCTATTTTAAATGTGTTCCTTATACTTATTGATAAAAATATATTCCTTTTGTATTACTTCCACGGCTTATGCAACCAACGACACAACAAAAAATTCACCATGTTTATAAACCTGATTTTAGCAGTCTGTTTGCCTTTTCCCCACCGGAAGCTGGGACATGGTTGCCATCAAATCGGCGGGCGTGTTCGGTCTAGTTTTCTTTCAGGTCACTGCATACAACACAACACACTGAGGACGAATAACATTTATAGGAGTTATAAATAAATATATTCTTTTGTAATTAATTTATGACTACAGATATAGTATACTCATATTTGTACATATCTGAGCATTCATTGTGAATATGTATATTACGGTTCATTAAGAATCGATGTGTACATGCGTGTATGTTTTAGTAGATCTAACACAAACATGTTTTAAAAACATTATGTAAATGTTTGTTAAATGTTTTTTTTAATGTTTTAGCAACAACCCAGATAACATGCCACAGGTTGCCCCCTGGTGGCAGAACCAGTGGCCCACCGGTGGCTATCAAATTGTTTTGCAAAACACACAAATCAAAACAAATTTGAACTAATAATACATTCATATTCAAATACATTCATATACAAAAGTTCAGGTAATATATATATTACCTGATTATACAGATTAACTGTAACATATATATATATATATAAACTACGTCAGCGAAGGTAAACAAACACAAAAGAATATTCACGATTTCATCGCTGCAGAAACAATCCATTTGCAAGGAAATATAATAAAACGTGGTAGATCTACTATTATAGGCCATATATATTCTATGACGTTTTTACAACATTAAAATAACAATATTTGGAAACACTATTTTTAATAATAATAATTGTAATAATTGCAAAACTTCTATTGCGCCAATATCCTCGTAAAGAATCGATCTCAATGGTGCACCTAGTATAGGGCTTGGGCAAACTCATAGTCCAGAAACAAGGCAAAGTCCATTAACAAATGATCAGATAGAATGGAAACTTAGGAAGGATTAGCGAGTCTGAAAAGGTGAGTTTTCAAATGGTGACGGAAAGAAAGCTATTTAATGACATTACATGTTCAGCCAGTGAATTCCAAATAATAGGGACAGCAACTGAAAAAGCCTGGGACCAGGATGAGTTTTAACCATGGGAACAGACAACAAGTGAAATCCAGATGAACGGAGCTCTCTGGGTTTGGGTGGTAAAGAAGGCATGGAAAATATGTACGAAGGTTCTCCAGAAGAGAGTTTGATAGGCAATAGTTCAGAGTTTGAAAATGATGCGAGATTGAACAGGGAGTCAGTGAAGAGATTTTACAAGTGGGACAGAATGGGAAAACCGTGGAGACCGTGTGACAACCTTAACTAAGCAGTTCGGAACACACTGAAGTTTTAGAATATCCTTAGATGTATGGTTATAAAGAAGAGAGTGGCAGTAATCAAGTCTGCTAAATCTGATTTAAACGTTTTTTAAATGTTTTGTTTTTTTGTGGTCTGAAAATATGTCCTAATAATTCATTGTAAAATATTAATAAAAGTATATTTAGCGTAACAAATGGAGTTACTGGGTTTCAAAAATGTCGTAGTTATGCTACTTACCCTCCTTCACACGAACACACGAACAGACATGGATCAACACTTAAATACAATTTAGGATCAGAAGCGGGTACGAGTTGTCTCCGACGGGGGTACGGGTTGTCTTGTCTCGGGTAAGGGATATCTTGGGTACGGGACTAAACGAAGTATTCTGCAGTGCTCACATACGAGTTAGGCTTGCTTATATTTTGGGCGAGTATCCCCAGCCTGTCGCTTAATCAGCACAGCCTCTATGTTGTAGTGGTTGAGAAAGCGCCCCCCCCCCTCCCACCACCACCACCAGTTATAGGGGACCAGTACGGAAAGATGGAGCCGAAATACCCCGAGAGTAGTCATACACTGCCAGAGTGTTTTACGTTCTCAGTGGGTCTTTAACGTCTCCCTCTATTTTAACCAATCTAGTACAGACGGCAGCGCCATTTACCGTGATCATCCACCCATGATGTTGTGAGTCGAGAAATTAACCCCTGAATAGGTTTCGACCTCTTGCTTAGAGAGAGCTTATATATATATATATATATATATATATAGAGAGAGAGAGAGAGAGAGAGAGAGAGAGATAGAGAGAGAGGTGATGATGATTGGTGTTTTACGGCCACTTTTGTGCACATGGTAGGCTAAATAGGCCGAGCGACCTCCAAAGGTAATGAAGCGAAGTCAAAGATAAAAACACCCTTCAGATATGCCCACGCAGAAATTCGAACACGGATGGTAGTGATCTGTGGTCCAACACGCTACCAACTAGACCACGGAGGCGCCCTTACTTTATTGAGAAAATATGATCTCAGAGAATGGCTATTGCCAAATAATCAAAGGCTCTGTGGTTGTACACATGTGACTGTGTACCTGTGTGTCGCATGGTTGAAATGAATTGCCAATACTAGTACTATATGTTACATGAGCACATACTCTCTCGCTAATTAACACTTTAATTGTGCACACATGATATCGAAAATAAACAAAGCCGTGAAACTGTAAATAAAGAAGTCATTTCACAGCCGAGTTACTTCACTGTGTACAATTTGCGATCACTTCACAGCCCATCAGAAAATAATTGAACGTGGCTTATAGGTCATTTCACAGCCTATTTTCTAATATATATATATATATATATATATATATTTATACACGAGGTTTATGCATAAACATATTTTTCATCATGTCAATTTGTCATCAGTTATCACACCTAACAATCACGGTCCGTTAATTTTTATTTATTTCGATATATATACATTTATACAGCTATTATAACGTAACCATATGACACCATTCATTACAAACTTTCCACCATATATTCATCATGTCCGTTTATCATATATTAACTAAAAAATTCATAAGTTCATTTAGAGTCTACACTTCAGCAATAAGATAAGATAAAATTTACTTAAGCTCAGTAAAGTATACATATAATCATTAGCTGAAAGTTATTAACCGAATGATCATAAGCGTTAAAGTATGAGGATGTGAGATGAGAATGATATGCTGATAGGTGAAAGACTATAGACATACATATATGGCATTAAGTCAGACTAGACTTACGTAAACATTAAGTACGACATTAAGCATCACATTTGCTTTAAAGAAGAAATTTCACAATTAAAACATGTACTGCCTGGACCTTGCAATGCCATAACAAATCGTTAAAAACATTAAAACCCATTGTTTCTCTTAGCACATTACTTAGCATGTTCCATAACTTTGCACCTACATATTTCTTTCCATGGTGCATTGTGTTATAATTAAATGGTATAATAGTTTGACTGTTTCTTAAGTCATATGCCATTTCTTTGAAATTGAACATTTCATATAAATACATTGGCCCGATCTTATTAACAATTTTGTATACTTCTAACAATATACAATAGTACACGTACAATAGTGGTTTGTTTGCTTTTTGTTTTAATTCTCTATATGATGAGGAATAACGTTTAAAGACATAACGTAGAACCCTCTTTTGGATATTTTCAATTTTCTTCATGTCTGATATATTGTAACGGTGCCATAAAACTGGACAATAATTAAAATGCGAGAGGTTAAAACATTCAAATAAAACATATTTATCTTCTGTACTAAGAATATTCGCTAGCCTACATAGTGCACTCATTTATTTTCCTGCCTTCTTGCAGGTTTCATAAATATGTACAATAAAGTTTAATCGGTGATCTACAAATATACCAAGAAGTTTCACTGATTCTAAAGGTTCCAATGTAGTATCGCCTACTTTCATTGACGCATCTGAGGACTGTACAACATTATGAAATAAATTGAAACTTATCAGGGTTTGGCTGAATGTAATTTTGCTTAAGCCATGTTAACATGACATTTGACACCTTTTCAAGATTACACCATATAGATTGCTGCCATGGCAACAAATAGAATTATCATCAGCATAGTTAAAAATATCACTTTCGTCAGCAATTATATACAACAGATCATTAGAGAGAACAGTATATATATAAAGGGACCAAAATGGGAACCCTGTGGAGCCCCCTTTAAGGCCAGTTACTGCGTGCACTTCCAACTTTAACCCTTTGCTGACGGTTTGTCAAATAAATTACCACTGACATGCATTTTTGTCAAAACCGTATGCTTGTAATTTAGATATAACTAGCTTGTTGGAGAGACATTCAACCAATATAGGATTACCCGGCTGAGAACAAAGAATATGCAAGGTACACGGCATAATAACAATGTTTGTGTTTGCGTTAATATTTTAGAGATAGGTAGAGTAATTGGTAGTAAAATACTTTTGTGATGAACATTGGCAGTTGTTATGTTTGCAATTTTTAGATCTAATGAATTTGCGAGTGATCCGTCAAAACTATCGTTATACAGACATTAGTCGCGATCGAATGGACACAGTGATTTATTAAAACTGGCACTTACATAAACCAGAATGTGAATTTATTTCTGATTGGCTGTTAAATGATCAGTTACCATCTCAAATTAAGTGAACAGAAACATTTTATTTCTCGCAGCCATTCAAAACTCATTGAATTCAAAAATGGCGCGCCATGTTAAAACGTCAAGTAACACGTCTTGTTATAAACAGCCTTTGGTCTAGTCAATTCACCACGTTTTTGAACTGGTTTAATTATGATGTGATTATTCTTATTTTGACATCAGTTATAATTTGAGTGAACATATTCGTATTAAATCTAGTCCTGAACATTTGAAATGAAAGTGAACTACGGCTCCCTTGAGTCCAGTCTGCTCGATCACAACATGCAGCTGAACCAAATCTAAATTAGACATTTTTTGTACATAAAAATCATAATATGATGTGAACTTCAGTTGATTAGCATACCCGCTAGAAATTTTAATAGCCAATTACCTAAACAGCTATATATATATATATATATATATATATATATATATTATCTATCTTTCATCTCTAAAGTATTAGAAAAGTCGTATCCAGTCATTTGAAAGTTCACTTAAGCTGCGTGTAATCACATGTCTAATGTTTTTCAGTCTACTTACAAACAATTTCACTCTAGAGAAACTGCTCTACTGAAAGTTCACAGCGACATATTGCTAAACATGGACACAGGAAAGGTCACATATACAGCACTATATAACACTATTAGATTTATCTGCAGCTGTTGACACCATTTATTATTCTGTTCTTCTAGGTGGTACGTGGTAACGTCGGACTTCTGTAATTTCGGACTGGTAACTTCGGCCCCCTAGAATTATAGTGATCTTGTTCGGTAAATTCGAACTGATAATCTCGGCCCCTAGATATACATAATATAGCGATCTCGGACTGGTAGCTTGCCTAATATGTTGGTATATACCGGGGATATATGGATAGTGACGACTGATGACAATATACGCTATTATATTACATATGTTTAATTACGTGGTGTCTGATTTATGTATCATGTATACATGATTTTGAGAGTGGAGTGATAACATTCCTTTATCCATAGATTGCTTCCAATATATAATTATATATCCAATAATATCCATATGATGAGACACGCTTGTAGAAATAATATATATATATATATATATATATATATATATATAGATCGACTGGTGAGCGAAAAAAAACTCTGGTGCCACCACAAAAAGAAATATTGTGAACTTCAGAAGAAAATATTCAAATATTGGGGGAGAATATAAAAACGGCATACCAAGTGCATTGCAACTTCTATGTGACTATAGAAGACTATATGGACTTAATTGTGCAATAATAATATACTATTGTAGTGTATATTGTAGTACCGGTATTTACAATCTATATGAATTGCATTGTTACTGTTGCTAATAAATTAAAAATATTAGCGTTTTAATTTACGACTATGGTTACCAGTAATAGAACACACAAGTCCAAATAAAAATAAATTGGAGCTACCAGTCCAAAATTACTATAGGGTTCTTCAGATATATATACCTAAGCATATATAAAAACAACCGCATTACCATAACAAAATAATATCTGTACAATACCATATGTGACGCCCTGTGCATAATAACAGAGTGATATCGTACGACCCGGTTAACCGGGCATTCAAAACCCATTCATTCTTAGGGGGCCCAGGTTACCAGTCCGAAACTATCGAAGTCCCGGGGTTACCTTATAATTCCTTCTAGATCCCCCCCTGATTGGTATGGCATATCGGGCACAGCACTCATTTGGATCCGATCATTCTTAAAAAATAGGTCTCAATCAATAACAATAAGAAACTGTAGTTCAGAGGTAGTTCCCATGTTTTGCGGCGTTCTCCAATTAAGGTTCTGTTCTTGGACCATTGCTGTTTATTCCGTGTGCTACACCACTAAGCTCCCTTATTCACAGCGATAAATTAGGCCATCCTTTATATGTAGATATGACACGCAAGTATATATGTTTATCTCTATAGCTGGATGACGAAAAATAGACTAATTATAGTCTCAATGCGAACAAAACAGATTTCATTATTATAAAATGTATAGGTACATGCATGCAAATTAACGCTGCAAATGTGCTCGTTTCTTCACTAACGCCATCCTTAATCACAGCATTTCAAACCATAACACACTGTACGTAATGTTGGTGTTACATTTGATAGCAATTTTAATTTCAGAAAACATATTTCTCTGACATATAATTTTAACCTGTTGCTTCTACCATATTCGTGACCAGTCGACAAAACCATTGCTACAACATATACTGCATGACTATATAGTATGCTTGATTACTGTAATTCTATTCTTTATAACATCGCACCTAATGATATTCTAAAGCTGCAGTGTGTTCGGAACTGCTTAGCTATAGCAGAGAGCTTAAATAAATAGTATTTGGCTATAGCTAGTTTGTTACATCGTCTCCTTGGTTTTCTCATTCTGCTCCTGAAATCTCTCCATTGGCTCCCTGTTCAACCTCGCACCATTTTAAATTCAAACTCTGTACCATTACCTATCAAACGGAGAACTTTCATATCTATTTTCCATTCTTTATCTAACACCCAACCCCAGATGGGTCCATTCATCTTCATGGTTTTCACTTAATGTTGTCTGTTCCTAGGGTTAAAACTCATGCTGGGACTCATGCTTTTTCAGTTGCTGTCCCTATATAATCTTTGGAATTGACTCCTTGAAAATGTTATGTCATCAAATAGCACAGTTTCTTTCCGTCACCATTTGAAAACTCACCCTTTCAGACTTAATTTCCCCCCCCCCCCTAATTAAGTTTCCTAAGTTTTAACTGCATCCGATCAGTTGTTGATGAATTTTGCATTATAATTTATATACCTGGACTATGATCGAGTTTGCCGAACCCACGTACTATAGGTTCTCCCCCCTTGGGTTCGATTCTTTTCGAGGATATTGGCACCATAGTATAGAAGTTTGTAATTATTATTATTATTATACGTAGTTCAGTTCATTTTATCGAGGGATTATTTTATATAAATATTAAGTTTACCTGTGAATGTTAATTATTAATGTTTATATGCATGTGGGAAGAATTTTCCCAAAAATTTAAAACAAGATATTTACACCTGGGAATTTTATTTTAAGCTTCCGTTTCCATCATCCCTGATTAAAATAGTTTAAAAGATCATTAATGGTTTATTAAATAAACGAATACATGTTCGTTGATTGATTCCATAATATATAACTGAAAACGAGGCAAATTCCTATCGCAGTTTGTGAGTTCTTGCCAACCAGTTTGTTTATGCGTAAAGAATTTCAAGTTATTACATTTTACTTTGGTTTTAATTTGTATAACTAAGTGATTCATATTTTCTGACTTTGTTTTGAAAAGGAAGCCAGTCAGTATGGTAAGATCAATATCTTAATATAAAATAAAAACCTTTTATTCATTGATTACTTTATTATCGCTCATGTGGCCTAGCTTTATGCAAAATTATTGATACTCATTTGTGGTTCAAATTCTTAATGCAACAGTCACAGTATATTAGATATCTTTTGGGCCATGCCCCTATTGTGTGGTTGCAGTTGTTCATGGTGAAATCCCCTCAGTGTAATCTCATCTGAGTGATGCTGCCTTTGGCTTTGCTTTAGAGTTTAGTCTTAGATTACTCAGTTACTGCATAGCCTTAGGCTTAGCTTAGGTTTACTCCCCCGGGCATAGCTTACCTAGGTACCTACCTTTCCGGTAGAGGCGCTACTCAATCATTTTTTTATAGCAGATATTGTTTAATGACTAAATATTGCGAGTATTAGTGCATCTTAAGTTTCATATTCTATCATTCTGATCTTATGTATATAATTCTCATAGATCTACCCCAGAAATACATGCTAAAATTATTTTTTAATTCCTGTGTGGTCACGTGCATTTTTAGGCTGACCCGCATCCTGGTGTAGTAGATAAAATTGTTTAGGTACAGTAGCCACCAGTACCACAGTCCATATTTTGCAGGATTGCAAAAAAATCACAATATAAAAATCATGATTTATTTAACAATGAAAATCAGATTGTTTTATTTAAATCAGATTTTTTAATTTAAACCAATTTCCTAGCACAAAAAAACTAATGAACACATTTTTATATTATTATTTATCTTTTAAACTTATAAATCATACTTATTATGTTCACTTATATATAATAGATCTCAGCTAGTCCTGAAAAATAGATAATCAGTTCAAGATCTTTGGCTTAACAATTTGTATATGAACACAAGTTTTCCTGCTGATTTTATTCCTCAGTTTGGAGTGTACCAGACCAAATGTAGAAAACTGCTTTATGCCAAACCTGGCTAACCATCAAGTGCCAGCATTAACTCAGTGATCCCCTAAACGCATAGAAAAGATGTGACTTAACCTGTCAGATCATCCCTAGATTCATCCAATTTACTACAATGAAGCAGCATGGCTTCACTTGACACCTTCTGTTGTGTTGATCCAAGATCATCCCAACCATAGATTTGGGAGAATTGTCACTGAGCAGTATGATTTAAAAGTTTAAAGAGAAAATGGGGTGCAACACTAATGCACAATCACCATATGACTTGAGCCAAGACACAGCTAAGCACCTGCAATAGTATCTGACTGGATGACCTCAGTTTTCGGGATGACTTTCTAATGGACAACAGTTCACAGATGGTATTCCAGTGCCATGTCATTGATAGATTTATAAGTTGTTAGTAAAATCTTGAAATGGATACGCTGTCTAACTGGTAGCCAATGTAGTTTTTGAAGAATTGGGGTGATATGATAATATTTTAAAGTATCTGTCACTATGCAAGCTGCACTATTCTGAAGCTGCATATAATATACAACTTTTGGGGAGCATGAGTTAACCATGAAAAAAAGTTAAACACATACTGCTATTACTAGAATAAATGTGCCCACATGTAAATAACCTTGAATATCAAATAATTGGTTTTCAATATATATTTGGACAACTTCATCTTGGCAAGATGGAGTGAGTTAATTTCACTTCAGCACATTCATACAAGGATAAGTTCAGTGATTTCGTTTGGCAATGCATTTAAGGCCTTCTGATGACATTAAAACATTGTGGCATTGACAGTTACAGTGAACATCCTCAGGGATTATTGAATCCATATTTCTGTGCTGCTTCCCTGTTACTGGTAGGGAAGAGGTGGTATCAGCCACTCAATAAATGGAACCCAACTGGAAGTAATCATTAATGCTTTCATGTGTCATCTTTGTTTCAGGATTACAGATCAGCAAATGAAGCAAATTGCAATGTTAATGATGTTTTTATGGCGCTTCAGATGTCTTGTTACAATACACTCATAATATATGCCGTTTACGTACCATATGATGTAGTTATATGTTCAGACCCATAAGTATATTCATCCTGCATTTTTCCATTTGCATGCATGGCCAGTGTATAGATCTCTTTGTACATTTAAAATTATAGTTACCTGTTTCAGAAATGCTGGAATATTACTCTATTCTAACTTTTTGTTTGCTTAATTTGATATGTATTTTGAAATCTTTATTATTTTGAAACCTTTATTTTATTGTCTTATTCTTGTGTATGTCCTGGGTGACTGGATTGCTTTGTGTTGTAATCATATGATAGAAGTAAAGAAATGTATTCTGAAATCAGGATGACATTTTTATTAATTTAGATAAGTATATTTTATTGTCATTTCCATAACCACATCAAGCATATAATTGACAAATCTAAATCTAATTTTCTGTAATATTGGTATCAACTTCTTACACTGGTGCAAATACTCTGATGTCATTTTATAACAGTTATACAGTTTAATGTTAACATCTGGAATGAAGAGTCTCACTATTTTAGTGGTTGTGTATGGTCCAGTAGTAGAGTTGTCATTGTTGGTGGAGCTTTAATGGTCAACACAGTTAAAGATTGAACTTATGAAAAATGAATCATTCTTAAATTAAAGCATTAGATAATCTTTGCATATTCTTAATGCAAAGAGATTGGAGAAGATGCAACATTCAATGGGTATACACAAACTATGACTCTCAGTAACAGTTTCTGTGCTTATACAGTCACTAACTGTTTGTTCACATCTTAGTTAAAATAAGATCTGTTAAGATGAATATGAATTAATGTTTGTCCTCTGATTATGTACATTATGATTAGTGATAGAGACTGTAATAAACATTAACTAGATATTAATTCCTTCATTATGTTTGAGTTTCTTCCATATAATGCAGACATTTCACAATTGAAATTTCCAAGCAGACTACCTTTGATCAGTTATGTCATGTATAACATTAATATCTCACGAATTACACTCTTGTTGACTGTAAACAAGATTTATTGTTAAAGCAATATTATGATAGTTATGGGTATCATTTTATGACTAGCACTGTCTGTTATTAGTTTTCTAGCCTAAACCTATAACTACTCGGGTTCTTGCCAGATGGTGAACATGAGATGGATGGAATGAATCTGTTATATGAAATGTTTATTATGTACATTGTTTGAGATTATTCAAATATTTAGGGGCAAAATTGTTGGATTGGAATCAGTCTGATGGTAGTTTCCATCTATGCAGATGGGGTATTATAACTAAAGTTTTGTAATTCATGGAATGCATGTAAATAGTACGAATAAATTAAATGCTTATAACAGTAAACAAAAATTCCACAATTATAATCATGAATTATACCTGATATAATAGATATAAGGGAATAATAAATATTACTGGAAGGCTGCCATTAAGGCTGCACTAGATGCCAGATTCGAAGGTGGGAAGGAGAAAAGTTCTGACATCACCTGAGTTAGGAGTTCATTGGCACACAGAATTCACATAGACACCATGCAGTCAGTGTTTCTGGTTCTCCTTGCGCGTTCTTCTATGATTTTGCTTTCTTCAAAACAGTTTCTTTTGGATATTTAAAAAGTGGGTGATCATTTTCACATTTCGACTTGATTTATGATGCTTGTGAACATAGCTGTATTAGTCCTGAAAATTTGAAATGAAGGCAAACTGTTCCTTTAAGATTTATTTGATTGTGACTAGGTCTATAGAGCTGCCAGTGGCTCTCCTGGATAGCTTCACTAAGGTAATTGAGACTGCAGATTTCCATGTAGAATGTTTCCTATAAAAGCAGCTGGTTAATGACCAGTCAGCCAAGTTTATATTTAAACCAAATGGTGGCAACTATTATGCAGTACTGAAATTTAAATAAACTGGGCTTGGCTATGAAACAATATCAATTATCCAAGCTGTTACCATGCAGGCATCCAAAGCTCATAGTAATGTGAAAACATGGACTGGCACTTATAGACCAGTATTGAACAAACATAAGTAGTAAGAATTAGATTAGATGTATCCAAAGGGATGTTTATCGGAGGGGGCATTTTATGTCAAATAAACTGAAAAACATGTAAAATAACCTGGCAAACATATATTTGTAATGCTTTATTAATATATTCCTGGGCATAATAAATATATTTTATACAACAAATGTTATGAATTAATTATTAAAACTATTCAACAATTTTATGCAATATAATGCTTCATCAGTCAATGAAAGCAATGGCTGCTTGTACTTGGACATTCTGATAAACAGTTTATATTATTGAAAGTCATATAGACTAATGGTGACTATATCAATATTTCATTGATTTTATATACGAAGGTGACAGCATCTTATTATTTTTATTGCATTTAGCAAATTATGTTTATTTTTAATACAGAACGGATAAGAATATTATTATAATTAATATACTTGGATGAATCAAAGTCTAATCAATATCACTGTCGAAAGCAATAATGGTCTGATATAGTGATTGATATTAGCCTTTGTATTTACCAGTACATTATGAATGGTTATTTTATTGCGACAGAGAAATATTGCCCAATTGGCTCCAAACCGTAGCAGCCTGAACAAATATTAACTAACTACTGCATAGATATTGACCTGTCACTGGTTATTGTCTATTAGTGCAATGTAACTAATGGCAATTAGTAAAAAAAAACCTTCACAACATCAGTAGTGGTGTCTGCTTTTAAACAGTGAATTTTTATTAATGTGTTGATATGTCGAGGTGGCCCATAACATTTGCGCCACAATCGCATTCCGATTTTTAAAGGAGCAGACCATCGGTGAAAACAGAGTGGACAACTTAGGACGTGCAGTAGAGAGAATATTTGATTAATGCTGAGTAAGAACAAACAAATCGTATAACATTTTCTTTATCAGATCCTGTCACGCACTAAGCCAGCCACAGGGCCTGGCTCCACAACTGCTGCAACCAAAGAGAAACAAAAGAAGAAACAAATGCCAAAACTGGAGGATTTCATCAATGGCAGAGATTACAGTGGTGCTATGACTTTATTAGATGTAAGTGGTTTTTGTTATCATCCGGGTAATAGTAAATGTTATTGGTGAAGTTTATACCTAATTTGGACTAGTGAAATGCACTGAGTTAACCTAGCTTCCTTGTTTTTTTGCGCAAAATTAGCCTTGGCTCAGGTCTCAAATCACTGGTTTCAATACTGGGAACATAATTTCACATACACACACACACAAGTATTTTCATTATTTATATTAAATTTTGTTAATGAAAATATATTATTTCTGCAATTTCTGACATTTGATTAAAAACCCAAATTCCTAGAAGGAAATACCGCATATACTCGGGTATAAGTCACACTTTTTATACTAGAAAATCCCTAAAAGGGAAGGTATATTTTGCATAATTTAGGGAAAAATACAATAATATGGTTTTTCAACCTTAACAAGGAAAATATGAACAATAAAAAAATAACTAGGTGTGTTTTCACTGTTGTCTTTCGAAGCCAAACTCAATTGGGATAACCACCATGATTATTTAATCTGATGCTCTAATTAGTGATGTGATCACAAAGATGTGTCATTACTATCTAAATATGTGAACATGTGTAATTGAACGGAACAGTATATGAGGCCACTCAAAGAATGACCATAGAAGCCACATCAAAGGAAAATGACTCTTCAAACAGCATTACGGAAACATAATACTATAAATGAGATATAATTTTTCATAACTTCATATACTTATCATATATTTACCCAACGACCATGTCTGAAAATCTAAAATGAAAGCAATGTGCATGTGATACAGAGTTTAAACTGAAAGTTGTGCAGTATCCTGACACTTGTAATAATAATAGCCAGATGGCTCGGGAGTTCAATGTTTTAGAGAAGCAAGTATGAGACTGGCAAAAAGCTACGCTTGACTTAGCCGAGATGCCATGAGCGAAGAAAGCACACAGAGGGGGGAAGCGGTCATTTGCACAAGAAGAACGAGAACTGAAAAACTGGATATGCAACCACAGACAACAGGATTGTGGTGTTACCTGTGGCGTGATCAGAATGAAAGAGAAATAGGTGATCAACAATTAAATGTTCCATGCATCATCCCATAGTTGTCACCTAAAAAAATTGAACTTGACACCTTGCTGATTTTAGTGCATTTTATATGCTGGTTCAAATCCAGGGGCTTTATTGATCCTAGAAATAGGTGCATCTTATATGTGGGTGCGACTTCTACCCATGTATATATAGTAGTATTTTTGGGGGGTTTCTGGATACATAAGATGTTTATTTCTTTATGATTTTGCCATTTTCCTGATAGAAATTCTCTTTTATTTATTAAAAGGTTAATTATTTATCTCTGTTGTGTTTACAACAATAAGTAGAACAAATCTGGAATCTTCAATTTACACAGTATTTTAATAATGTACAGATTGTTGTGACTTAATTTGGTTGTATCCAAGGTTTGATGCCTAAGAAATATGTTTTTATTTTGGGGGTTGTCAGGAGTTTTCTGAAACTTTTACATACTATTTTTAATTCAGTTTATGGGGTTTTGTCAAAATCCATGTTGATTTAGCAACAAATTTCACACATACTATAGGTGAAGTCAGCTTATAGTTGATAATATATGGTAAGTGGGTTATCATGGATAGAAATAGTTTATGTTACACGACATGTTTAGTGTATAAATGATGCTTTATTTTAAATGGTATTTGAATATTTTCTATGAACATAAGATATTGAGTTGTGATGAATGATATACTCACTCATTTTATTTACAGTTTCAAAGAAACAGTGGCAAAAGTACAGAAGAAACAGATCTCTGGGTTGCATTTTGTGCTTTTCATGTCGGAGATTATAAGAAGGCAATGGAGGTATTTTATTATCTATCATTATATTTCATCCTAACTGCTGTTTGATAATGAATACATTCATTTATTATTAATATGAATAAAATTTTGTTAGTTATAATTTATTTTAAAAAAACGCCAGCAGATACATTCACAAAACAAAAGTTACAACATTAAAGAAAATTGTCATGTTTTGTATATATTGGTGCGTAGAAACAAAAAAATACATATTGTTGTTTCACAGGAATATGAACGAATGACAAAGAGAGATACATTTCACCCAGAAGTATGGACCTATCTAGCATGTTGTTACTTTTTTCTTGGAATGTATCAAGATGCTGATGAAGCTGCGCAGAAAGGTATGTTCAAGTTACTGATTTAGCCAACGTTGTCTGAATCTGACAACACCCCTCTGTGATGCACTCATACATCATGCATAGACAGCTATAATTATATATATATATATGTGTGTGTGTGTCTGTTTGTTGCCTTTTTAGTCATTGAGGTATTTTTCTTTCTTTTGTAATTCTTCTTTATTTCATTGCTGTCCTTTAACACCCAAGAAAATTAGCTGACTGTACAGATGTGCTAATGTGTAATACTTTCTGTATATATTTACTTCATGATAGTATTTTAAATCAAATGTATTCAAATTCTTGGTAACTATTATGCAAGTGGTAATGTTTTGTGATTGACATCAGCTTGGCAATTCAGTTCATAATTAATGCACATATAGTTTATTTTGTGTAGTGACTTATTTCCATTTTAGCACACATGCTTGGCATGGTGCCCATTTTTACAGACTACCAAATATTGTATCCATGATAACTGTTAGCATGATGTGCTGTTACATCAATTTTTCCATTTTCTTCTTAGCTGATGCTTCATCCAGTGGTGAGTTAACATATTTTGTTATTGTGACTATGTTATTTAGGTTGTGCGGTTATTGACCTCTTAAATATAGGTGCCAGGTTATGACATGTTTTAACATGATGGTTACCATGTTAAACTGTCATTTGATATGCAGTAAAAACTCATTATGGTCTGATGGTTGGGGTACAAGATATAACATAATATAATTATGATACAATTTTAATATTTGTATGGTGCCCAATGAAACGTTATTTAAAATCAGCATTTTCATGAACAAAACAGGAACCAGGCATGATTGATAGGGTATAATAAGGTGCGCATTCCAGAGTTATTTTGATGTTACGCATATGAATATTCATTTTTCCTTAGGTGTACATTTAGTGTACAGTTTTTTTAATTTTTTATTCAAAGTTTGCAATTGGCCATAGAGCTTGAAATCTGTGGTTTTCTGAGCGCCGGCCACCAGCGTGAACATGTAGGTTAAAGAAATCTTGAACTGTTGTTAACAAATGTGACCAGATTTGGAGATACCTGTGTTCAGTTTAATTCTTTATTATGGAACCCCCCGTGGAACTGTAGCAGTTAAAATAGCAACCGTATACACGTGTATTTGTTATACAACAGTTGGACTTATATATCTCAGTGATCCCCTAAATGGATAGAAGAGATGACTGACTTCACTTGTCAGATCATCCCCAAATTTACCACCTTGAAGCAGCATTGCTTCACTTGACGACTTCTATTGCATTGATATCCCAACATCATCTCAACCATATATTTGGGCGAATTGTCACTGATTGGTATTACTTGTTAGACTACATGGTGTTGACATCTGATTGCATGTCAGTTATTAATATATATATATATATATATATATATATATATATATATATCTAACATAAGTAACAATTGATTTTAAATAACACTTCAGTTTTTGTACTGCAGGTTAATTGATAAACATGCATGTATGTTTACAAAATGATCAATAAAAATAAATGCAATATTCATAAAAATCCAATTAGTCACAGAAGATGAATAAAACATGAACAAATTTTAAAACCAAAACACTTAAAAACATCTTGCTGTGATTCAAATCAAGCAATGATGCAATCAAGACATAAGTACATCTCAGGATCTGAAGTGTTCACTTTTGTAGTGAGAGGATATCACTGAAAAGAGTCCATAAATAAAAAAATATATATTAATGAGTCCTCTTAAGTATCTTTTTAACAGAGCTCTGGCTATATTTAATTGATACAATGATGTCTTATATTATCAATTGTTACAAGGTCATGATGATCTGAATGTATCTATGCAGATACATGGATGAAGATCGTCAGTACAGTGCACCTGAACCCAATTTTGCCGTAGATCGATAGACTGTTCTAATAACCCCAATAAACCTGAAAATTATAACCTTCGATGTTGCTATTTTACCACCATCTATTGGCAGCATCTCCCACATTTTGAATTGTTCAGTTGGAACTCCCCACAATAGCTAAATACTAGAAGCAACTCCGAAAATATTCCCTTTTTATGTGACAGATAATTGAAATGTGCCACAATAATTCTTTGACAAATCAAATGATAGGCTGATTTAACACAGTTTATCACCACTACTGGCAATACTTATTTAGCTTTAGCATCTCATTTTATTCATGCAAGCATGTGAAATATTCAGGCCTTAAATATGTTTGATCTATTGGAATTGTTTGGATCCATTACAAATTGTAAAAATACTTCATCTATGCATTATGATATGGGCTAGTTAATTAGTAAATTAGTATCTGATGGCAGTTCTAGTCCAGCCACTTGAGAGCAACAAATATTTTGGTACTGAGGTGCCATCATGTTGTATGGCATGTGTCATTGAAAAGAATCTAACTATTATGAATTTTCACTGTGCTGTCAGTTTGTTGTTTTACACACAAAAACACAGAATATGTCAACTATTTCTCTAAGTAACAACTGTTTATATAAATTTGTTGTTTGTTAACAAGTAATTCATCTCATTCTTCAACAGCTTAGTATTCTTAAGATCTGTCATATGATTTTATAAAACAGTGTATTAATAATGATATATACATAGAAAGATAATAGATAGGCACAAGATAGCCATATAAAGATGATATTTGGCCTAAGGAGAACCCCAATTTTTTTAGAAAATGCTGTTGAAATATCCTTTTTCTGAAAATAAGGATACTTTTTAAAGGATGTTTTCTCTATTTTATTTTTCAGTTCTTTCAGTCATATTCAATTACAACATGCAATACATCTATTAAAATCATACCAATTGATTAAAGGCTTTTTTGATATGTACTTTTTCTCTTTCTGGATATTATAAGCTTTATTGTGTACTTATGTAAGTGGATCTGAGGTGTTGGTACAGAAGACGGATAGAAATCAGATGATTTTCATCCTCTTTTACACAAATGCCATTATTTACACAAAATTTGTTCATCGAAATTTAGCCAAAGCAATTTTATTTCTTTTGCAAATTTACTGTGTTCTAAATTTGAATTGGTAATACATGTATGTCGATAATAATTTTGACATTTAATTAATTTCAGCAGACCAATTTTGCAGGTGCAATCTCATAGCCATACCGTTAAGCTAGGTCTCTAAAAATAATTTTGTATCACCAACAGTTTGGTTGATCCAAACCTGTCCAAACCCATACCTAAATAAAATATCGTTAACATTTTTACACCCATGTAACCCTGTCTGTGTTGCTAAGACTATTGGGCAAATTATAGCATGAATGTGTATATAAGTTATTACCAGTTATTAAACGGATCCAATATTTCACACGTCTAAAAATATAATAAATTTACAATGGGAGTCTCCCACATTCTCCAAGCACCACAGCTGAAGGGGTTTGAGATGAAACACATAAAACATATTTACAAAACTTTCTGTGAACCTTTTCAACTTCATCTTGAAGAGTATATTCCCAAATCTCAGAGCTGTATAATAATATTGGTAACACAAGTTTATCAAGTAAGCTGAACAACTATTGAACAGGCAAATCATTGCATTTGCAATTAACAAACTTACTAGTGTATATAGCTTTATCAGCCTGGGATGCTAATGTTCTTAAAGCTGTAGACCAACAGAGCCTGGAAGAAAACATAATACCCAGATACTTTTAATGTATAGTTTCGATCAAAGGTTCATTATTTATGTACACCTTTCCATCTATTCTTTGTCAATCACCACTCCTAAAAACCATTACATTTGTTTTAGACATACATTATATACTCGGGCATAAGTCAATTTTTTGGGTAGTGAAAAGGGAGTTCCCAGAAGCACCTCGACTTATACGCCAGTCATATTTCCTGCCAGCTGAAGGAAACATGTTTTCGGCCATCCTTGACACACTATAGCATTCAACCCAATAAGAGCCAGAGTCGGAATAAAATCATCACATCACTGCCTACTAGTCCATTATTATTCAATGAATAACAGTATATTTTCACTAAACTGTTATTTGCATCTCACAAACATGCCAGTCTTTATGTAATAATACTTGATAGTCACGTGCTGTTAACTACCAGTACCTTCAGATGTACTGTGAAACAATGAATTAATAACACTTGCCCATTGAACTTAGAATCAGGCGTGTTTGTGTGAGTGATAGTTGGATCAAAATCGCCACATCTCTGCCTACTAGTCTTAGTCAATAAATTATGATTCATTTTCACCAAACTGTTATTTGGATCTTACAAACATGCCAGTCTGTATGTAATATAATACTTGATAGTCAGGGGTTGTTAATTACCGGTACCTCCAGATGAATAGCAGTATTATAGAAATCACTGTTCACATTGCAAACCTTGCTGCCACTTGCTGTGAAACAATTAATTAATAAAATTTTGCCAGTTGAAGGGAGTCTACAATCAAGCGACAAGTTTGTTTATTTATATTAGTTAAATCCGTGTGTGTGTGTGTGTGTGTGTACCTCCCTCTGTGTGTGTGTGTGTCGCTGCCGGTGAAGAAATTGATATTCATAACGCACTTGCTGACACCATGAGTTTGAATGACTGGGTCAACTTTTTCGCGAATATCTGCTAGACTTATCTGCCGGGTCGACTTATATGCTAATATATACCGTATTTATACTGAGACTATTATTATTTCGAGCAGAATCCACTCATTATGTTTAACTGACGTTGCAATCAGCCTGTTGTGTCATTTACCATAGCAACATCATCAGCATAAAATAACATTTGACATCGAGAAATAGACCATAACAGGTATCATTACACATATATACAAGCTAATTCAGAAAAAGACTCTAGCTCGGCATACAACCTTGACAGGTACCAGGTATACATTCAAATAGTGCGGTTAAACCACTCGGAGTTTTGACTCGAGATTTTAATTTGCTATACATTTAACATTGATCGAAGCACCTTTAAAATTCTGTTGTGAATATTTTTATTGATAAGTCTGTGCCATAAACATAGGTGTGGAATTGAATCTAAGGATCTACTGAAGTCTATGAAAGCACAATAAAACCTCCTGCCAGCTCTTAACAGATATCTCTGTTCCATAGCGATCTATGTAAATATATGATCAATTGCGGATTTACCTTTCGATGTGCACCCTGACTGGGATCTATTTTTGCCGAGAAGAGGTCCAAGACAGCATTCCCGAGCTCAATATTTGTCTGTATAAACCTTACCAAGCATACACAATAATAATATTCCTCCGTAGTTATTGGTTTCACTTTTAGGCCATTTTTAGGTAATGGGCTGATAATAGCTTCACACCACAAGTAATACAAATTGCAGTAAACAAGCCACATAAATGCCTAGCTATAACCCGTCTGCTGTTCTTAAAAATTTCATATAACATTTCACCATGTTGATATGCTACTGATGTCGTACATTGTACACCAGGAACCCAGATCAGCTTCACTGTAAAACAAAGTTCACCGTATTCATTTTCCTTTCGTTGTAGCTCGCATTATCTGGAATTATTTGTTGGTGTTATGTCAAAGTTGAGGGTTGTGTTGCTGTTGATTATGGCAATTCTATCAAAATAAACCACAGCATACAAACAGTTCTATAAGAGTCAACGATTAGCCATTTATGTATTAAGGTTATGTCGACTAAATGGGTTTTGTGACTTTCGTTGTAGCATCACATTACAACAACAACAACAAACCCATCTCAGGCTGCTATAAGGCAGCTTCAGTGACTGAAAGTTACACAGCCCATTTTCAGTACATAATTGGCTATAAATCCATTATGTGGATATTTTCGTCTTACTCCTTATTAAACTGTAGCTAAGACTAATCCAAACCATTTGATAGATTCAGTTTTTCAAGACTGCTATGTTATGAACCACTCACTCGTGACACATTACAATATGTGGATATTCTATTTGGATAAACATGTAAATTCAATCCTTTGACACTCCCCATTTAGCCTACCATGCGCACAAAAGTGGCCGTAAAACATCTATCATTGTCATCATCATCATCACCAATCCTTTGACGATTATCATGTAAAGCCAGTTCTTTAATGACAAGTATCAGGCATTCTTTGGGTATATAGTTAATCAATCACAAATGCCACATATGTCAGTCAGCGCAAAGTAATCGGGGTAAACACGAACTGATTAGAATCATCTAAAAAGGTGTTGGCCATCAAAGAATTACTTCAAAGTACAAAAAGGCATTTATTCATCGTGCAAGCCCAAAGTTGAATCATCTTAGTTCACCACATATGGGGGGGGGGTTCCATTGATAAAGCAGGATGCCACTGCATATTTAAAATACATACTCTTACTCTATTGCAATGGAAGACCCTGCCATCACTGGAGTCACTAATAATTATTGAGTAAAAAATCTGTCTAGTCAAGTGACCTATGCTGTTTTTTGCAGCTAATGGATCCTGATATGCGACATTATGCTCTGATTTAGGCATTTCCATGATAAACTTGGTAAACCTCAGTAGTTTGATTAGAATTGGTCTGCTTCAGCTGTTGATTTAGTAATTTATTAATTAACCTTGCAATTTCATCAAATAATGTTTCATTATATTTATAGGAAACAGTGTCTAATTTTGATACAAAGAAGACATTTTTTATGCATTACATGACCTTTAAAATGTGCTTTGAATTTGTGCCGAAGTAATATTTTGTCACATTTACTCATCTCTGAAAGTATTTGTTTAAAGATGTTTTGGGCATAACACATAAACATGGCTACTTTTGGCCTTTAGTTGGCTAAAAATGGTTCTCATAAATGACTGTATTCTAGATCTTACAAGTAAATGATTGGTTCATACATTAATATTTTTACTAGATAATTGACATTTGGAAGTTAAAAAGGGGGGAATAATTAGAGATGACACCGAGTGTTTTGTTTTGGTGAAAAACGTCCCCTGGATTCCAAGTTTACAGTTTTATTTAAATTATAATCATCCGCAGCTTAAGTAATTGAATCAACATTAGAATGTTCAGCATATTATACATTTAACTTATGACAATGCCACCACTTATAAAAATATTGACTGTGTATATTGCAGCTTTACAGATTTCTATTTTTGTATAAAATGAATAAAACGAATTGCTATTACCTTAAATCCTGAACTATTATTATTGGCTAATGTGCTTAATATCTATTTAACAACAAATGAAGGCATTATGTCTTCCTGAGGTTTCTGTATTTTTTTGCTTTACTTTATACAGGTATGAATTCTCTCTCTCACGCATACACACATAATTCCTGATATGAATGTATACAATGTAGAGGTATTTTAGTTGCTAATATCTAGTATTTTTCCATGTCAAACAATCCATATTGCTATAAAATCATCTTTTGAGTAATTGTGCTCACACACATACACACACACACACACAGTAGGAGAGACACTCACACATACACACACATTCCTGATATGAATGTATACACTGTTGAGGTATTTTAGTTGCTGATATCTACCGGTATTATTTTTCCATCTTAAGCAATCCTTTTTGCTACAAAAGTTATCTTTTGAGTAATTGTGCTCACTTAATGGTTGCAATGCAATTCTGTTATAACATTAATATTAATGCAGAGGGTTTGGTGTGGTTTGTGTGTGTAATACATACATAATTTAAAACAAATTCTGTAGACATACTATAATTGTAATTAATACATTTGGTGATAGTGATTATCTGCAATAGCATCAGATCTAATCTAGTTAAAGCTCTGCTAATACGTTCTTATAAAAATAGGGATCATATTTCGGGTGATTAATTGTCTTTTGCTGTAGAAAAAAAATGATATTTAATCTTTAATTTAAAACATAACTCACTCAGTCACTCACTATTTTCTCCTAGCTCCAAGAACTCCACTGCAGAACCGTGTGTTGTTTCATCTCTCACACAAATTCAACGATGAAAAACGGCTGATGAATTACCATCAGAACCTACGAGATGTTATTGAAGACCAACTCTCGTTGGCCTCCATACACTACCTGCGAAGTCATTACCAGGAAGCCATAGACATATACAAACGAATTCTTCTAGATAACAGGTATTTGGGATCCAAGCGGACATAATTCTCCATTATCTAACTCATTAACTGGAATGTTGTTTATCATGTATCTGTGGAAATAGAACTAAATGATACATCCATCATTTGATTTAGTTTATAGTAAATCGGTTTATTCAATATGATACAATTATACTATTTCATAGTCTGATAGGGTGTTGAAAAGAAGAATCTCACAGGCACACGTGTGTGCACATACACACACACATACACACACACATATATATATATATATATACATACACACAAATGCACACACACACACACACACACTGTGACTTTATTCAATAAGCTTGACATGACATAATTTAGAATTGTAATCAATACTCAATATGATATACTGACATGTATAAGACAATTTTGAATGTAACTTCATTTTCATAAACTGTTACAGTAAAAGCTATAGCTGACCAAGATATCTGATATGATTTTTGTTAGCAATCATTTAATAACACTAATCTTTTAATTTTTTTGTAATGTTTCACATTATGATCAGTGAATGAGGAAAGTGGCATGTTAGCATTAAAACAGGGTAAACATTTAACTTCGTTTTATAATGTTCACCAGATATTCTGAATGGATCTCTAGGGAACTGTTTTTGGATGAATGATATCAAAAACATTTTTTAAATATAAAAGAAATGTTATATAATAATGAGATTAAATATTGTAATGGTATCCTGTATTATACTAAATTTTATTACTATATGTCTATACATTCTACTAACATATCTTCTTTTTGAGTACATTTTCCTATATCAGATTCAGGAGGCTACCTTTTTTTACCTTATTTAGATCTCTGACTAATTCTGCTTTCACTTGCTAAAACTGGATGTAACACCTATCCACCACTGAAAGCTTCTATGGGTAGCTTAATATTGATCAGATTTTGTTATTCTAAGCCGTTAATGATTACTCATAAAATCCGACTATATCAACACTTGTCGATTTTAGACAGACAATTCAAAACATAGCTAAAACAACTTGACCGCAACTTTTTTATTTAATTTCAGGGAGTACCTGGCACTTAATGTTTATGTGGCACTGTGTTATTACAAATTAGATTACTATGATGTTTCTCAGGTATGTCACTACAATATAGATTTGTGTTCTACAGATATATCATTATATTTGAAAATGTTTGGCTTTCATTTTTTGGTTTGTAGCAGAATTTCTATGTTGAGTAATTATTTCCAGTAAATTATTCAGTACATTTTATGATTTGAAATTTGATGTAAGCTCTGGAAGTTACAGTGTTGAAATATAGGAATACTCTGTAGGTCAACACTATTGATCATGAAAATTTAATTTTTTATCAGAATTAACTGATATTTGCAATATTTTTTCCGTGATGATCAAATTCAAGATATACTACAGATGTCTTATTTCTAGTGTTTCTAATACTGTTATTAAGTATGTGTATATATATATATATATATATATATATATATATATATAATATGTTATTAACTGTTACTAGGAAGTGCTAGCAGTCTATCTACAACAGTATTCAGATAGTGCTATTGCCATCAACCTGAAGGCATGCAATCATTTTAAGTTGTACAATGGCAAAGCAGCCGAGGTCAGTTCTTATTCAATTTACACATATACCTCATTTTAATCTTAAAGATTTTTTTTTTAAATTTTGATGCAGTTAATCATATTATCATTTCTGGCTAAGCAATGTAGTTTGGTTTATAGTAAGTGTGTAAAGTTCCTTTTTTTCTTCTTCAATTATCAGGCAGAATTGAAGAGCCTGCAAGATATTGCGTCACCTGCTTTCACATTTGCTACAGATCTGATAAAACACAATTTGGTAAGGAAATACATGTCTGACTGTGTGGTTTTCTTTGTGGAAAAGAAATATGATGTGAACTAGTATATTAACTAATAAACCATTTTCTCATTCTGCTCTCTCCAGATGTAGCCTTATAAATGAAATATTGATTAGCAGTGTTTTCCTGATTGGCTAAATGCCTAAATGTTACTTAAGTAATAATTTCACTGTACTACCAATAATAATATAAATATTAAATAAATATACTGTGGACAATATTAGTTGAATAAAATAAACAATAAAATAATACAATATTAATAAGTAGTCAATTGATTAAGCAATATTGAAAAGGAAGTGTCAGGTCTAACTTTAAGAAAGTGAGCTCCGGTGGCCTAGCGGTTAAGCACCTGGTACTTGGTGCCAACGGTCACAGGTTTGAACCCCGTAAGAGGTCGAAACTTTTCCAGGGATTAATTTCTCGGCTCACTACATCGTGGGTGGCTGACCACATTAAATGGCGCTGCCGTCTCCACTGAATTATTTAAAATAAAGGGGGACATTAAAAACCCCCATAGGATGTAAAACACTCTGGCAGTGACCACCCTCAGGGTATTCCATCTTTCCGTACTGCTCCCCTATAAGTGGTGGGGGAGGAGATTTCTCAACCACTCGGACATAGAGGCTGTGCTGATTAAGCGACAGCCTGGGAATTCTCCGCGAACAACAAAACCAAACCAACTTTAAGAAACCTTTGTGTTATGAATAAACGTGTTTTCCTACAAGGATTTGAGGAGATATCAGGTTGTGAAAGTGATTGACCCTGTGCTATTCAAATTAATAAATATAGCATCAAGATGTTTGGAAATAATTAATGGTGTAAAAATGTATTTCTTGATGCACAACTTTCTATCTGTTTCCTATATGGCTGATAAATGATAAAAGGTTTTGCCATCTCACTCAATTATTTACAGTTAACATTTATAGCTAATGACCATATTGTGCAAATTATAAAAGATTACATGAAGTGGCCAAATGTCTAATCAATATTACAACTAATAAAGTTTCTTACTTTTCCCATTTGTTATCATTGTAAACTTTTAACAGTTGTCTCATTCACAACTCTGGATGAGATTAGCATTATTTCAAATGCAGAATCAACTCGGGTCATCTTAGTTTTTAAGCACAGCTATGGCCATGTTTTTGGCTGCATTTTAGGACTTTGAAAAACATCTAAAGGAAATTAATTGCTGGCATTTATAGAGCTGTACACCAGCCAATTAACGCTGGAAGTTTTTAAAGATTATTTTTGGAGGACTCTGACCGCATCAAAGCATGTGATTGAATTACTCGTCATTGGGCAAACTCTCCTGCTATATGTGTTTCATAACATGGGCAATATCATGGCATAATAACAGGAAGTTGTTGATGAATGGAATGATAGTCACCTAACGACTTCAGTCATGTGATCTGATGTGATTGATACCCAGTAGTCAGGTGTTCATCTAAGCACGATATGTCGATAATAAATAATCATTTTCCTCTTGTAAGGAATCTATCTAGCTAAGTTGGGTATCTGATTGAAATAGACATAAAATTGCCAGCAAGTATCACAGCTATTTGTATCATTAGGTAAAAAGAGATGAAGCTGTTGATTGAACATTTCGAAATTAAAAATAGTCTGAAAGTGATCACCGTAAGAATATTGTGGATCCAGCTTTACTTACGATATCTTTGTAAAGGGTAAGTGAAAAGAAAATTTCAGCTGGTCAACATGCACACAAAATTCATACAGTAGTCTGAAAACATGACTGCATGAATGTAAATGTATGTGCATGCACATGAGCAAGCATGCACACACACTGCTTGGCTCTGAGTACTTGTTATGGATGCAAATGATCATATTTTAATAGAAAAGATTTGTGCTGCAAAAACAGTATTTTGCTTACTTCAAAGAAAGTTGGATAAATGAAACAATATAGTAACATTGGTTATCAACATTTTGTCAGTATGTTTATCAGGAGAAGGCATTATCACAGAGAATTAGAATAATATGTCAAACTCCTTAGAGTATCCTAAGTTTGCTGGTGAATACACTCTGTCAGAGCACCAAGGTGCACTGTCATCAAACACCTATAGCCTTGAGCTGATAAAGGGTGAAGGAAATCTGAGAAATGATGTTCCTTTATCAGCCAAAATTACTAAGGATTATTAAACTACATATATGTTAGGGTAGTTCCATGCCCTGACTGATACTACAGGTAGCCATTGATCTCTAGAACCATAGTTCAAATCCTGACTTGCCTGTGTCTGAAGTATATTTCATCTTTAGTTTCATCTCTGCCTTTAGAGATTACTTGGAACCAATTTGCCTGTCAGATGGTCATAAAACAACAGCATTTACATGTCAGTAAAGAAACTTTCATTCAAATTTAAATCATATTTCTACACAACAAACTTTTTATGTTTCTGTCTATATACGGAATCAGACCAGTTTATTTTGCACTGAATATGACCATGTGTATTTCTGTATCATCTCAAGCATACATATAATTTCTATATTACTGGTCAGTGTTTGATTTTAATTCTGATTAAACTCCGACATACATTTGGAAACATTTCATTGTAACAACATCGCTAATCTGATCATGGTTAATTTTGTACGTGTGTGTTTGTTGTTTCATTTTTCCAGGTAGTGTTCCGTAGTGGTGAAGGTGCCCTGCAGGTGCTGCCACCTCTTATTGATGTGATACCAGAAGCAAGGTTGAATCTTGTTATCTACTATCTTAGACAAGGTGAGTGAATTAACCTTTGTAGTTTGCTTCCTGCTTTTATTTTACAAAAACAGTCTGCAAAAAATCCCAACCATCACCTATGTATGCAGCTTTTCAGGCAGTTAAATCATACGATGGTGGTGAATCAATTACAGCACATCTCTGTGTGTGTGTCCGTGCGTGTTCATTAAAAATATACTTTACTGATAGCTATGAGAACTCAAATAATTTGTCGAGCTGTGATAGCCCAGTTAGTTAGAGTATAGGACTTGTAGCCAAACAGTCATGGGTTAGAGGCTCTGTGAGCTGCAATGCCATCATGTGGCGACTGGTTCAGTCATCCATAAAAACTAAGTACCTGACAGGATGCAATGGCTATTTGTTTGAGTAATGCTTTGTGCCTATAATGGCAGCGTGCATTGTATGCTCCCTTGGGAGTTGAGATGTGTGCTGGGTGGAAACAGGTCTGAGTCGGGGATAATAATATTGTAAAGCGCCTTAGAGCAGCTATCTAGCTGAATAGGGAGCTATATAAATGTCACATATTACATATAAATAACACAGGAATAGCCACCATAAAATACTGGCACCTGGAAAAAAAATTCCAATACACCGACAAACACACACATTCGCTTTTATTTATATAGATGTTAAGTTGGCATTTTCCGAGATATACATGATCATAGACATTTGAAAACAGGTGCCCCTTCATGCTATAACACACTGTAGCATTTACTAACAAGACAGTGGTCTTTGGTGTCCACCCCATAAAGATCTCCCCAAGTATTTGGGTGTATAGTTATATAAACAATTAATTAGCGAATTCTAAAGCTCTGATACAAACAGATATATTTGATTTTATGTTCATTTTTCAAACTAGTCACAGTTCTAAGTTTACTAAAAGAATAGTTGTCACATTGTCACACAAATTAATTTATTACATATATTTATATACAGATGATATCGGAGAAGCTTATAACCTCATTAAGGACCTTGAACCAACAACACCACAGGAGTATATACTGAAAGGGGTCGTTAATGCTGCTTTAGGTCAAGAACAAGGATCGGTGAGCAAACAATTTATCAGTATTAGTAATCAAACATTAGTTCCGTCTCCTGATTATATATTCACGGTAGGTAAGAAATCACCTTTCTAGATAGCAAAGTAGTTTTGTTGTATTTTTTTTAAGTTAATGTTTTCTTTTTTTTCCTTAGTCATGTATTGGTGACATAGGTGCTTCTTTAGATATTTCTCAAGATTTTTTTGTTAATTTGATGCAAGATACAATATATGATGCCTTCTTAATTTCTGCCATAGTAATCCAATAGGTTGTAAAACAAAGAGCATTTGATTAATGTAGATTATCTTTTAGAATGATCTGTGATTGGTTATATATGTGTACTGGAGAAAATTAATTTGGTGGTCGAGAGAGTTAGGTTTTTATATGTGAAATTTAGAGTCTTGATTTTAAATACAAAGAACATTTTGACAAAATTAATGTTTACAATCTGATGAATACCAAACTATTTATAGACATTGAATTAATTCTTGTATCATAAAACAGGAGGCAAAAGAAGTAAGTATACTGAGTGTTGTTAATCTATTCCCAAATATGTACTGTATATCTCTGTGTGTAGGCTGAATTTTAAGCATATCTTGTTTACATAATGAGTAAGTGCTTCTTTGTTTAATGAAGCACAGGTACAAGAAAATAAACAAGCTCAAAATCAGCTTCATTTTATCACTATGCTTGTCGAATTCTGTAGCACATTTTCACTTCCTTTGGTTTAAAAAAATGTAAACTGTACAGAGGCATTGCATGTTTATTCTAGGATGCGTTTTTGTGGGATTCCTGCAAAATTTAGATGAGGGACCCAAAAAGATAAAGGAACTGAGCCCAAAGTGGCACAGAAGTTATTCACTTAGCCACAATTTACCATCAAACCTGCGTCCATTATGAGACATCTACTCAATGTTTTGAATAATGAATGACTTACTGAAAATAATTGGTTTTGTTGTGTGTTGTTACATGCTTTTTGAATCGACAAGACATAGAAAATCCATGATATCTGGCCAAGGACCTTTTATGTTTTTATAAGTATCATCATGACTACCTCCAACAATCATAGTGAAACAAAAGGAAACTGATGCTCAAGCATGCATGGCCCTGGGTCCCTCTAGAATGGATTAGTTTGCACCTTTGGTGTTCCTATGTTTGAACTTTGTCTGGGGATGTGGACCCTAGGGCCCAATTCATAACAATCCTAGAATCAACAATGCAGAGGTTACACTGCATGCTCTAAAAGTTGTATTTCATATAAAACTGGCAACTCCAACTTGACATTTCTTCACTAGTAAACTATAGTTTGATAGTTAGATTAATTTAATTGTTTGTAAAGCAGGCAACATGACGACTTACACGAAGCCTTTTCAATAAACCCTATTTCAATAAAATATGGAATTAATATATTTATTTACTGTTCAAGAAGAAAAATCATCTAAATTCTCAGGTAATTGTCTGTCTGACTGTAATGATCCACCATCATTAGCTCATTATGTTTTAGAATGTGTTGATATTTATCTTTTTGTAGTATATCATTATGTTTGATGAACTCTGTTACATTTCATTTTACTTTATGGCTGCAATGGTATAGTGAATAATATATATATATATATATCACTTGGTAAACTTAGGATGTGACACGATGTATATTTATGTGTGGCTACTCCATGTTATGCACCCCGTTATTGATCCAGCTAAGAAAGGGTGGTTATGTTTGGCTTATACGTATTTCCATTATAACAAATCTGTTATCCGACTCAGAAATTGTGCATGTTTTAAGTTTCATTTGGCAGCCAGCAGTATTTTCTTTCTATCCATCTAGAGGGAGCATCTGAAGATAGCTCAGCAGTACTTCCAGTTGGTCGGTGGTTCAGCTAGTGAATGTGGTAAGTTCTGGATAATCTGATTCATGTTCTGGCCATAAAGTAACCTGATTACAGAATTATTCACACCGTCATTGAAACACAGCTAACTATGTTGGAAACCCTGATGCCTGCGACCAGTTAATTCTTACAAAAAATGACGAGTCACCTTCATTGTTGTTGTGTTTTCAGACACAATTCCAGGCAGACAGTGTATGGCTTCTTGTTTCTTTTTGTTGAAACAATTTGAAGATGTACTTACTTATCTGAACTCTATCAAGGTATGGTTGATAAAAAGCGTTTCGAGGCAAATTTGTTAATAAGTCCCAACATGAAAAATATCGACCATAGCAATCTTTTAGTTAACACCATGGGTTAATAATATTTCATGTTCTTGAATGTTTCAACTTCCTCGGGTGATTTTGTATTAATGAATGGGGTAATTCCATAATTCCATTATTGGCAGAGCTACTTTTACAATGATGATACGTTTAACTACAACTATGCCCAAGCCAAGGCTACTGTGGGAAACTACAAGGAGGCTGAAGAGGTAAGCATCACCGAGACATAAGACACTGCAGCTAGATTTAGTTTTGGCATATTAATTGGCGCTTTGTTCTGTAAACTTCATTCATGGGACTACACCATGGCTATAGTTTTACGGTGAACTGCGATATTTCATTTGGTCAATTTCATCTGTACTGTGTTGTAGATCTTTCTCCTGATACAAAGTGAAAAACTAAAGAGTGATTACACCTGCCTCAGCTGGTTGGCAAGATGCTGTAAGTACGAGTTCAAGAGCCAGCTGAACAATTGTCTTAACCAAGCTGTAATATGCATGACGATTGATGAACTCAAAACTTACATGAGCACGACTCACATGATTTCTTGGAATTCACATTCCAGATATCATGAACCGTAAACCAAGGTTAGCCTGGGAACTATATCTGAAGATGGAGACATCTGGAGAATCATTTAGTCTGTTGCAGCTCATAGCTAATGATTGCTACAAGGCATGTACTTACCTTCTGATTAATATACTATTTGCTAAAAGTTAACTGCTGATTTTTGTAGTGGAAAAGAAACATAACAGCATTCCAAATATGATTATAAAAAATCTGAAAACTACCTTATTTTAATTGGGTATTTTTTATTTAACTAAAACCTTAAATTCAAAACACAACAGTATAATACATTTACCAAATAGTAGGGATTAACATTTATATAAATTAGTTATAAATGTTTCAAAATAATTTTAAATAACATTATGTTTATTGCCAGTTAGATAATCAGGGAAAGTCAATAAAATCATAGAACTGAAATCTCATGACTTTTTCTCATTCATTTTAGTCCAAGTATAAATCAATCAATTTCAAGGAAAGAATTCTGAAGCAGAATGTCATATTTGTTTGTTGTGAGCTTGATGCTAGTTTTGAACTAGATTTGATATTTTATAGATGGGCCAGTTCTATTATGCGGCCAAAGCATTTGATGTTCTTGAGCGTCTGGATCCTAATCCAGAATACTGGGAGGGAAAGAGAGGAGCATGTGTTGGAGTTTTTCAGATGATCATTGCTGGTCATGAACCAAGGTATAGTGTACTTTATAACTAGACGTCACTTTTTTTTCAGATTCTCTTGGAGAGATGGTATTTATTTGTTCAGAATTTGCTTTTCTCACAACTGGTTCTAGTTGCTTTTAATATTTATATTCGACAGAGAAACACTTCGAGATGTTGTACAGATGTTACGTAATACAGGCAACCCACAAGTAGAGTATATTGTACGTACCATGAAAAAGTGGGCCAAGGAAAATCGTGTTCCTATCACATAGGCTGCTGTCTAATACATTTACATACACTATCTTACACAATTAGATATCTTCAGAAATCTATATTTCACTTATAATAAACAATTAAGCTTGCTTTAAATTGATTGAATGGAGACTAATGGTTTCACTTGATAAACTACAAAAAAGTAGCTAAAATTGCACTGATTATAATTAGATATGTTTGTAAATGCTTATCCATTTATAGACACTGAATTCTTAGTTGTCATTTTAGTGTGGAAATATTTAATTAAAGATTATCTTGTTGCTTCAACTGTCAATCATCCATCCAAATGTTGTTAGGCATATCATTGTTCTGTGATATTTTTTAATGGATTAGTTATTGTTCTGGTTGTAATAAGCAAAATTTGTCAATAAACATGCTGTATAGTTTGTGTCTATGTTAAATATGTACTTTATTATATTTGATGCATTTTCTCAACACGACTGTATCGTTGTATAAAGATTAAGGTTTATTATGATTTACACCATGTGTTTCCCTATTCGTAAGCACTTTTTTGTTCTCCCAGTGCAGATTGTGGTTATGACTATGTTTGTTATAGTTTATGTGAGAAATAATCAAGAAGTTTACTGGCCAATGAATAATTGATTAAGGATTGTGTGTGTGTGGGGGGGGGGGGAGGATTAATTGTGACAGAAAAATTGAATGTGATTATAATGTTTTACAAACCATATTGGGGAAAGTGAATTACAAGTTTGCCATAATTTAAAAAAAAAATAGTTATAAATGATCAGCTAAATACAAATTTGTAATGAAACTACATCTGCCAAATGATTGATTAGGATAACTACAATCAGAGATAAATTATTCCTTAAATAAATGTTTGGTAGGTTGAATTATGACATAAATTTCAGAATTGTTTTCTTGGAACACGTATAGAAGAAAACATCGATTGGCTATTTAATGAACACTTCCATTTTTATCTTTTATAACCAAGAAAAGTGAAAATCATGGTTAACTGGTCAAATATAGATGTTATAGCAAGATACATAAAAAGGTTCAGAATGCAGTCTAGGTTAAGCAGGTGTTTAGGTAGAGATAAAACTCAAACTTCTGTGGAGGGTATAAATTTATTGAAATAAATTGCGCCTACACTACACTGTTAATGTATAAATGACCGATTCATGTTCAGCGGTATATGACCATGTGGGCGATACTAAGTCCAGCTAAGGGCAACAAAGTATTGAATCATAATGATTGCTATCAAGCTAAATATGTCAATATTGATGGTTTTTTGTGTCGCTTATCTTGTTATAGCATAATATATATTGTTGTATAATAAATATTGGCAAAGTTCCGTTCTCGAGTCCTAATCATTATTATTTTTAATTTTTTAACTCCCATTTACTGGTACATTATTTTCAAATAAAGGTCATCCATCTAGGATGAATATTATAATATTTTTACTCATTTCTTAACTTTCCAATATATTTTTATCCAGTTTTGGTTCGTCTAGATAATTGGTGCAGTGGCTTTAAACTGTTCAACCTTTCACTTACACGTCCAAGTCAATCTTTCAATCAGTTTATTCCTTTGTTTTCATTTCTCATGGTTCAATCCATTCATTTAGAACTTCAAGTAAGAGTAAACAAATGCCTAAAACCAGAGCGATATGCCCCGAAATAGATAACCAAGAACAGTCCCAATTCCACTAAAGCATTTAACTGTCTTTGAAGCATACATGTGCATGTAAAATTATACAACACCTCTATGGCATTATGGGTTACAGTATGGGAGTTTTTACTCTTGGTGATGATCGAATCCTTCAAATCCTGGTTGTGGCACGTAGTAGGAGATTTTCATTTAATTAGGCAACTAACAAGGTTTTCTCCAATAAATATATGCCATCTATTGTAAATTTTTTTTTTTTAGAATTAGTCCTTATGGTGAAGCAGTAAATTACATATTTTATGCATCTCCCTCATTTGAGATAGCCAAGTCACGTAAAATAAATGGCATTTTTGTCAGTGCTAGTATTATTATTATACAAATCAACTACACTTACAATTACATAGCGGCTTTAAATAATAATAAGAATAATGTACACTTAATAAAGCAGCTATACTAGCAGAAATCGCTAAAATTAAGATAAGAACAGTGACGTTCCAATGAGATCTATTTAAAATTCAATAAGAAATTTTAACAATCAATATGTTATATACCACTGAAATGATCCATGAACAGATTATTTTACATACTTTTAATCCTTACTAGTTACCTGTTCTACAAAGTAGGAGCTGCTACGCTAAATGTGCAATTACCATATATGACATGAGCCAACACATAGTATGTGCAATACTCTGACAGGATGAACTGAAATATATCACGACTCTATCAGTATATATCTATATCTAATGGTAAATTCATCTAAAATTACTAAATCTAAGTAGACTCTAATCTAAATGTCTCATACCGAAAAGTGCTGTGGTCTAGCGGTAGCGTGCTGGACCACAGATCACTACCACCTGTGTTCGAATCCCGGCGTGGGCATATCTGAAGGTTGTTTCGTCTTTCACTTCGTCTCATTACCTTTGGAGGTCGCTCGGCCCATTTAGCCTACCTTGTGCACAAAAGTGGCCGTAAAACATCAATCATCATCAAACTGAAAAGCGCAGAAAGTAAATAGAAAATGGCACTGTTTTTTTTTCATTCAACATTAATTAAACTAGCTGGGTCCAGGATGATGATCGGATAGAGTATTACTATTAGAGAGAGACATTAATGCAATTGCTTTTAATTCTTCTGGTGTTAGTTTAGTGAATTTTTTGTGTACATTGATTTCGAAATACTCCCTCTTACTTACCTGGTTACTGGTAAAGTAGAAAATACGAAAATTATATCTAAATCATAAAAAGTTTACTGAACTAGGAAAAAGATGCCAGGAAATGGCTGGAATCGAGGATTTTGTGTCTACCTCTTTCAAGTCGGAGCTTCTCAGCCTTCTGGGTCCCTCAGGTGCCCCCCATACCCATCGCCCAAATTTGTTTGCTTGGCTCCGCGACTAAGTGTTTTGCCGCATTAAAAAGGGTCTAGTTACGGCCTTGAATGTATGTTCATAATTATATGATCCTACTGTCACTCGGCTGTGTTTAGTCTACTTTACACCTACTGTCTGAATGTATTATTATATTATTGGTTTTTGAGGGAACGTGGTCAAGTTTTAATACACAATCCATGATTCCTCTTGAGGCTGAACCTGGTACAAGATATTTCCGACGTATTTAATCCGCATTCAGAATGCGCAATTACAAAGCCGGAATCAATATTTGTATTCCCAGTAAATTCTATTTCCGACTGGTTTGTTTGTGGCTATTCTATTAAATGTACTGCTTCCTGCCCATGAATAATTGGCAAGACGCCAACTGATAACTCGTCTGGCGTTTGTTTACAGTATGTCATCATGACTGGATTCATGAATCGCATTGTGATTAACATGTGACTCAAAGGCCATTTCTTGGAAGAATAAAAATTCATACGTCCCGTATTTGAATTTAATGGTAAAGAAAATAGTTATTAATCCCATAATAGCCTGTTAAATATTAAAACCAGCCAAAATGCACCAGCTTGACCCCATTTTTCTGGGCTTATCATTTATACTACCCTTTAAAATCTTAATGATGTAGCATTTTTACTAAAATAAGCAAGTCTTCGTTATGTTATGAATTAATTATGTATCAAAATAATCGATACACATATTTCCCTGTACGACATAGTGATCTTCTTGATGTATTTCTTTATCGACAGCGCCAGTTATTGGCCCATGATCGGGAGAATCAGCTTTCACTGAGGCTTCCGAGATAAAAAAATGAAGAACAAAAACTAGATTGTTAATAATGACCAGTTGTTTAAAAATTCAGAAGTATGCAGCATTAGTTTATTATGGAATTTCATTATACAGGACCCTTGAATAAAAATAAAGGCGTTTTATTAATGCTACATACTTTATTAATATATGTCAAACTGTATTTTAATATTTGGGAAAGATGATTGATGTTTTACTGCCACTTTTGTGCACATGGTAAGCTAAATTGGTGACCTCCAGATATGTCAACGCTCAGATTCGAACACGGATGGTAGTGATCTGTGGTCCAACACCCTACCACTAGACCATTGAGGCGCCTCTCTATTTGTGAAAGACTAAACTGTTTGGTTAACACTAAAGTAAATTATTGCTATTTGTTTTCTTGGTCGATTATTGGTTTTAGTGACAGTTTGAAGTGGTTACACACCTGTATGAATTCTTGCTCACTATATCAGTCTAAGGAATAACTAATAGACAACTGGATCATGCTTACATACATGGGGAAAGGTGTGATAAACGGTCTTCAGGGTGAAGTGTAATCTTGTGCCTGCTGTTAATTATAAATAACAAGCACAACTAGAATAGAACTGTTTGTAACATTTTATTTCACACATATCATTAGAATAAACAGAAATCAGAGATATCTCTTGGCTAGTTGACATTCATTTTATACACAACTCTATAGTACCAACAGAACAGTGTGATGCCTGATTTACATACAGCAGCAAAATCTGTTAACACCTCACAAATAATAATACAAAAACCATATATATATATATATATATATATATCCATTACAAACAGATAAAGCATTTGATACAAAGTTCCTGATTATTTCTACAAATGTAAACAGCATACCATACTTAGACTATATGTATATATACTTTGTTTCTATCTGGACAGAACTGCTTACAAAATGTACACATCAGCAGATTGCTGATGGTCTACAAAAATACAATTATATATCAACTCAGCCCACACATAATTGTCAAATATATGTGGTCTGCAATACTTTAGTATTCTGAAGGCTGGGAAAAAGAATTCGAGACCTGGCTAAAATTATATATATATATAATATTCTTACTTGTATGTGACTGAAATTAATTAAACTTACCTTCCAGACTTTCAATGATAATGTTTATTTGTAATACTATTTTAAGCACTAGATTTCCTGATATATAGACCATATTTAAATCTGAAAACACTTTCTTTAATTAATTCCTTATAAGATCTTATAAGTACTTGCCTGTATGTTATAATCTGCATCACTCAGGAAACAACAGAACATTTAACATAAGAATAAACATGATTAATTCTCAATCTACAATGAGACCACTTGTGCTATGACTATTCCATAGCGCATGTGTGTGTGCATGTGGACATTTTCTGATGCAAGCACATTCATAAATCAGACCATGTGCATGTAAACAAACACATTCATACTGATGAGCATTTGTTTCTATCTACATTGAACAGAAGTACAGCACAATGTAAACAAAACAAGCACTTCAGTGCCATCACAACAAAATAGACTAACGTTTTTACACAAACCATCATATAAACACTCAACACATGTCAACCAACCAGTGGATGGATCAATCAGTCAAAGCAAACAACAACATAATCAATCTCTTCAGTAACATTATGGAATAAAGGTAACAGCATCATCATCTATAATCAGTCATGCAGCACTAAAAAAAAAGGACTTCACACATACACAGAAATTATTCCACAATTGTCAGTATTTTTCACAAGAACCTTTTCTTTCATAACCTGTAAACATTCGGACAGGCAATAAGCTGTCATCGCAAATGAACACATGTAAACACTATGAACAGTGATTGCCACCAGTTCAACACTGTACAAAAGTATGAAATTTCAAATTTGTAGCAAACATTATTCCAATTTCTAACTGACATGGTCTACCTGTTATGTGATATGGATGAATATTCTAGGGAAACACTATCTACCACAATACAATATCAGAAACTTTGGAAATTATCAACAGAATTGAAAACATCACAGAGATCGGACACACTCTATTCATCAGTTTATTTGAAAAGAGGCAAACAGTTACTCGATTCTAAGGCTGTATTAATTACCTGTGACAAATATTACACAGAACAATAGCTTACCCTAATCACATATTATAACCTGAGAATGTCTATTGACTGTACAGATATTTTAGAAATTAAATAACATTCCCATATAATTGTGTGTTATGAATATAACTGAAACTAGAGCAAAACTAAAAGTATAACAGATCATCATTTAGAAAGAAAAAGAAATCGTGCCACTGTAATGTGAGCATTGGAGCAATGGTCATATACAACATCAACTGTTAGACAACAACAATATATTTTAGATGAAGGTTAATGCTCAGTGACAAAGCAAATGGTCAGCTGCAAAACATCATAACAAACCCAAACAGATAACTAGTAGCTCTCAATTGAATAAAGCTGCCATCATGACTCCAAAGATATGGGTGATAAAAAAACCTCTCGTGCTAACATCATCCAGTCTGACTGTTTCCATTGCAGATTAAAATAGAAAATTCAAGCCAAAGCTGGATGAATAAATTAGATGATGTTATTCATCACCTGGTTAACTGCATACAGTTTGATCTGTAGGCAGTTATCAGATAACAATGTGGAATCTGTGTCAAACAATTGTACAGTAACAAAGTCAATTCATCCTTCTACTGGTTGAGAGGAAAACATAATATGAGTTCCATGCAAAACATCACACCAAATTTATGAAACTATAATAAACATACAAGTCATGTCTGACTAATCAGATTAGAAAATACAAACCAGACATATTTAAAAGGAGAAAGTGGAAGTGGCAAAATTGATTTTTTTTACAATATGCACCACACAATCTTGTTCACCAAAAACATCACATTTGAAAAGTAACAATGGAAAAATTATGAAAATAAAATATTAATAATTTGTGGTAATGACACATGGTGAGGGTAACCATCAGCTGATTATGTATACTGCAATATGTATCCAAGCTGTTGAACATGAGTGCAAGACACATTTCTTGTAACTACAAGGAGACACTCTCTCAACGTGACCAGAGTAGGCATATGAAAAATAGACTTGATCAAATGTCCATCACTAAGTTAGCCTACTTCTTGTCCATTGGACAGTCTACTTCCTGTATTTGTTGCACATGTGTCTTAAAATCCACAAATTTACTACAGTATATGAGCAGCTGCCTTATCGGGGTACTGGGACACCCATCTGTTGAGACTGTGATGATATTGTACGTGCATTACTCGGTGTAGTTGATGCTGTATATATTGCTGGTGAGGTAGCCATCTTGTCATTGGTTGACAGTTTTGATAAGGCAGTCAAGGCATCAGGGAAGTTTGGAGGTGTAGCTGGTGTGTTGGCTGGTGTACATAACTGAAAACACAGGAAAATCAACAAAACATGATACTACTAAATGCTGAATGCAATAAAAGGAAATTAACTTCTTCATGGATATTAGTTTAAAGTGTTGATATTTCTGGCAAAATGAACATCTGTTACAAAACTGGCTAACCTAGACGCCAATATATGTAAATGTAACCAGGTTTTCATGCGATTTTGTGTGCAAGAGAAAATTACAATTGTTGGGTATATAAGATATGCCATGCTACAAATTAGTATTAATGACATTTAGGATCACAAAGATTAGGCACAAAATGGTACACAGGACTTGAATGCAAGCAAATGAAAACCAGGGTGCATTTTGGTCTAATCAGCACAAGTAATAAGATAAATTTTAAGTGTTATCAGCATAGATTTTAATTTTACCTAAACTGCAAAGTCATAAATGCTACAGGAACATTTTAGATTTACGTCACACAAAAGGTAAAAGTAAACACTGCTCGTATATTATATTCATAGTAAAGAATTATATCAGCAGCACTTACACAGGTGGTCAGTAAATGAATAGTATATTAATTTCAAGACCAGAATATTTTATGACAGAACACTGCTGGTAAATATTTAATCTAGAAAAAAACTTTTCTCTTATTTTAGGCATCCTACATTATTTACACTACGGCCAGTAATACATGGCATTGAGTGTGAATAAAGATAACAGCCAGACACTACAAATAAGCCTCTGTTTACTGTTAACAGTGAGCGATTAGTTTGTTTAGTCTTTGCACTGGTCACAACTGGGACATATGGGAGAAGGGTAATACTCTAGGGAAACATCCTGCAAATACAGATACTAGTTGGTTTTTAACCCACAACCAGAAGGCTTGCAGCTCAAAGCTCTACCCAATGCACCATGGAAATGCTCTCATTGTCAACAGCCGATCAAGTACTAACAGAGGAACAAATATTTAATGCACATCTTTTTAATAACCACCATCTTAATCATTGCTAGAAGAGCAGTTTTGCCTCTCTTTAACCTCAAATGGCACCATCTACTGATGACAGTATAACAGAGGTTGCACCTGTTCTTTAAAAACAGTTATCATGTTACCAGAACCTAGAACATTTTTAGATTCTGGCAGTGTGCCAACTATAGGAAATACTATACTTTTAGACTATAGCTTAATGCAAAGAAAGAGCGCAGTGCCCTAATTAATGATGAAATAAAGTTACAATAACAGGCAAACAAAACATAAACAGATAAGGCATGTTGTTATTGTTTTGTCCTGGATATCAATGTAAGCCAACAGCATATCAGCTGTCACAAAACAATATTCACATTGTGTTTTGATATGTAAATAGTTCATCTGAGGGTGTCTCCAGTATTGTACAGGTTATAGCATCAGTTATAAACAGCCATAACAACAACATTTACAACAAATGTCTACAGTGAATAAGATAAAAATGGTGGTGGTTAGCTATTCATTGGCTGTCTCTCAATCTTTGTTCAATAGCAATGTGGCAGTGTGAATCAGGTGATGACTGAGTGATACTTAATAGAGATATCACAGCTTTCAGAAAGCCATTCACCTCTCAACACAGGTCAATTTGGTGATCATTAAACATAATGTAAATAAAAGCAGAAAGGCTTAGTGCATGTCTGATTGAATTCTGACTTTTGTTCATTTCTGATGAAGGCAAGTATTATTTTAAACAGACATCATAATTTTCTCATTTCAAACAATTACAAATGCTGCCAGAGTCAACAGACAGCTGTTCAATTGCATTTAGGCATGCCAAACAAAGCAAGGTTAATACTCCCTATTTTTGAACACCAGGTGGTTTATGTGGCACAAACCATGGAACATTTCACGCACTATTGACAAAAGAGCAATGCCATACATCATCTAGGATACTACTACTATTACTACTAACTTCAGTACTGATATATAGTTTGTCTAATATGCATGAGCTACATCTGAGTTAATAGTGGACTGACATGTGGTTGTGGGTGGCTTTAATCCCAGCTGTGTATGGGCAAAACAGTGAGTACCGTATCAGACAAAATCATAAAGGTAGCTACATATTAATTAACCCATACGTCATGTTCGTTGATCATATGAAATTACAACAGTAAGTAACTATCATGTGATTAGAATCAGCAAACTGATTATGTAAATTCATAACTAGTAATTAATAATAATAATCCACTCCAACAGCTCATCAAAAAATAAATACAAGTCAGAAGATATGCGTATCACACTGCTTCAAGCAAGAGATGGATCTGATTGTACCATAAAGGCTCCAACTATCAGACGTGACCTAGATTGGCATGACTGACTTTAGCTTTCACAAATTCATGTCAGATGTAATTTTTCTCACAAACCGAGAACTTTATTTTACATGTCACTTCAGCAAATATTATCAAGCATCATGATAAATAACTTACACTAGGCATCGGTGCACTCAGTGTAGCACCATTTTTGGATTAATGTGATTTGTTTGTTATCTGCGAACAAATGGTATCTTTTTGTAAGGATATTTCTTACTTTTGACTTTATTGTAAAGCATGATGTATAAATCTTGTTTACTTAAAGATGACCTAGTAAACCAAATACTTTAAACTAAAGGTTTAAAAAACTTGACATCAAATGATGTTTATAATGTAGACAAAGCAATCAATATGATTAATAATAATAGGTAGGGGGTTCCTATGTCTATAGTATAGTCATTATAATAATAGTGCATTCAAGTTTCAACTAGATCTAGATTTAATTTGAACAGCATGATGTAAGCCAACTAATCACTAGAATTACATGCAAATAATTTGATGATTTCATATTTTACTCTAAATTAGTAAAATTCAGACACCAGTTATTTTTATGTTTATTTACAGTTTTTTACACACACTGACACAGACAACCGTTATCCTACCTATTCTAATATTAATAAGTATAACTTATTTGATTAAAAACAGTGACAGTGAGTGTTGAGTCAATCAACAACAAATATTTATAATGATAATACCCCAATTAATGTAATGTGAAGAGATAAACACCAATGAAACCAGCTGCCCCAATTATTTGACAATGCCATTTTCATATTTAGACTGATTGGCAAGGTTACTTCCTTTGCAAAATTATCCCGTTCAAAGTTTTAAACCCGTTGCCAATACTCACTGGATAATGACAACTTGGGTGGTTGCCGTTGCACGTTCGACACGACGGAATAGCCGATTCTTGAAAAAACATACTCAGGGCCGTCTGAAAAACATAAAAGAATTCAGAAGCCGTTAGAAACGATAATATTCTCGCCGCGCAAAATCAAAACAAACGGGAAATGAGGTCACCGCCATTTAAAAACAACACAACACTGGCCCTACTTGACCGCTCACCCACCTCAAACTGCCAATTTGCCGATATTAACAACTGTTTTGCCTGTTCGGCATGACACCCAGCCACCAAGACGAACTGGTTTATCATAACTTGCTCTCGTAGATTATCCATGTCCCTCATAGATACGGCGAATATATACACACAAAAGCAAGCGGTTTGCGTTCTTATTATTCAAGATGTCGCCGACCAACAACACTTTATTGACACATGGGAAGCAAAGCTCGTCGCTGATTCGTCAAGAGGATAACGTCTGCCAAGCAAAACATTCGCTGTTCCGTTGATTGCCCGGCAACCCGCTGCGCGTTATGCGTTCTTTATATTCATTTTAAATTACTCATTATCGGTAAGAATAAAGGTTAAAAACTGTATCATGCCACAATATAAAAATACTGGTATGCGTAGAATTTTCTGTTTCATTTATGTTTTGATTAATAGGCAGTTATTACGTTGGTTATGGTTTATTGCCAATGTTTACCTTTAGGTCAAGGTCGTATATGAAAACATTGAGTGTAACGTCATCAAAACTTGCGTAAAGAGATTTGCTCTTCGTAGAAAATGGATGTCAGTGTCTGAGTTGGTGGTTAATTTACTGTATAAGTACAATATTTTGGTGATTTGTACCCTTGTCTGCTAACAGTAGCAGCATAATGGGTGCTTTTGCGAGTAGGAGAAATATGGGTGTTGAAGAAGTGGATATTTCGACCAATAATGCCTACAGATTTCCACCCAAATCAGGTTCGTTTAGACGATCTAGAATCCTAGATCTACTCACTACTGGTCTATTCTAGATCTAGTAGAGAACCAATTTTTTTAAAATCATTTAGAGTTAGACCCTATTAAATGCTATACATTTCCGGTCCAGTAAAATGTGAATACAGACATCTCGGTCCATGTTCCTAGCCCACACGAGTCCATACAAATTAAAGATAGAGCACCAATTGAATATATGGTTACTTACATGGAAATGAGTGGGAAGGTCTGTGACCTCAAATCCAATTTTCACAAAAATGTACATAACTCTCTTAATATTAAATGAAATAGCTTGTCTAAATAACTAATTGATGTCTAGAAAACTACTGATGTCTAGAAAACTAATTGATGTTTAAAAAAACTAACTGATGTCTAAATAATTAAATAAGTAACTGCATCTTGATGTCTAAATAACTAACTAATGCCTAAAAAAAATATATCTAAATAGTTAACTAATGTCTAAATAACTATTTAATGTCTAAAAAAATAATTGATGTCTAAAAAAATAATTGATGTCTAAAAAAATAAATGGCTAAATATTTAAATAAATAACTGATGGCTAAATAACAAACTGATGGCTAAATAACAAACTGATGGCCAAATAACTAACTGATATCTAAATAACTATCTGATATCTAAATAAGTAACTAATTTCTAAATAATTAATTGATGTCTAAAAAATGTTGCCCAAAATTTTTTTTATTAACGTCTAAAAAAATAATTGCTGTCTAAAAAATAAATGACTAAATATTTAAATAAGTAACTGGTGTCTAAATAACTAACTGATGGTTAAAAAACTAACTACTGTCTACTACACTGTCATATATTTTGTCCGTTTGCCAGTATGCGACCAAGTACATGGTTCAGGGTGGATTTCCCAATGGCAAGGGCGAACCAGAATATTTTTCTGCAAGCTACTACAGACGTTCAAATGTACACACAACTATGAAACTTTCAGCAAATTAAACTTTAGAACATTATCTACATTTTGTATATGTTTGTATTTATTTTAAAAGGTTTGTTCAAGCTAATTTAGATGGCTTTTGTCAACATGTAACTTCATCAATGCATCATTAATTAAATGTTTGGCCGATCATTAAAGTTCGAAAACAAGCTAAAGTATGGAAAACCCCTGACGTCATCCACCAGTAAAACCAATAAGAACACCTGTATAGGCGTCATGAATATTCATGAAAGGGGGTACCCCCCGAAACGATCCGAAAGAAATGCTGATCCCTGCGGTGCTGGCTCCGTCCATGATCCAGAACGAAGAGCTGTTTATACGCACGTACCTAACTATAGTATAATATATATAGGTACGTCACTACGTGTGTATAATTATAAACGGCTTTTGCGTTCTGGAGCGTGGACATATGCCGGTCATACTCGTAGCTCAGGTACAGGCTATACTACAGTTGGTTGAAGTGGTTATGGACTAGTATTAGAGTATAACAATAAGTGAATAACTAGATAAGCTGCACATCAAAATATCACCAAAGGCAAAGACTACAGTGAAAGATAAATATAGCCCCTGTTGATGGTGGGTGCACTCTAGCATTGATGATGGATGTATTACAGGAATACAAAACTGATTTTACAAATATGTTCAGGATGAGGCGGCAATTTCGGCGTATTTTATATTTGCCATCTCGTTTGTTATATAACAGGGGTAACCATGGAATAGTCTTTCTTTAACAAAATAAATAATTTATTTATAGTCAATAATAAAAATTATGCCCAGTACATTAAAAAGTTTAAAATGGGACTAGCAAAAGTCATGATATCCCATGTTTGTTAAGATTTAAATAAAAGTGGTGGATCAGACATCTAAAAGGGGTGAGAAGATGCTGCACCATAAAAAATGGCTGTAAAGTGTAATCAGTTGGGTGAAAGAAAATGTTATGGCAAAAGACTTGTTTTATCCACACGCAAGTAGTCTCAGATTGTCCTAAAAATGCATAAAACACAAACTGTGGTTAACTTTGCTCTGTGATTTCTTTTCCTGTTTTTTACTTCTTCAAAACGCCACTCTAATTCCTGTTTATTACCCTTAAACCTTGTTCTGGAGAATGGTGATTTTGTCCTGGAAATATTATGGAAAATAATATTCTGTTGGAAGCCTGCATAGTGGAAAACCTACAGTTGGTATGCATTTAACAGAGATGGGAATATAAACCATTCATTTGATTTTACAATCATATTAAAGTTACCAAATTAACACATCAAGGAAAACAAGTAAAATCCTTGATAATAGACAATTTCCACAATGCATGTGCAGTCCACACCTACTGTGGTTTGTAGGTCTATGAAGCCATGTACAGTCAGAATCTGTTAATCCGACAAGGTTTGTCACATGATAATATGTCAGATAAACGAGAATGTCGGAATATCGAGTCCGTGACATAACAGTAGTTTGTGTCACACATTTTTATATCATAAAGATATACCTCTGTTTAAACCAATATTCAATAACCGTGCACAAGATACAGAATGGCATTGAAGACATTTATCCTTTTGATCTTTGTTAATTACAGTCACTATAAAGAAATACTCATGTCACTTAATCCATGAGATTAACTTATAATCATTGGAAAAATCACACATTTGTGTTTGTAGTTAGCCATGAATTATTATTTTTGGCTATTACTAGTATTAGATAGCCACAGGCAATGGAAGCATCAGTGTCAGTGCGTATGGTCATGGATGATTGTAATTGTTTAGAATATAGCAATTATTGTGGGTGGGCAGGTTAATGAACCATTACTGACACCATGTTGGTGTGTCTTGCATGACTGAACCAGCGGAAATATTTGGTAACATTTTCGTGTTGTCGGATTATTGACGTCATTTTACATTGAAATGTTGCATTCTGTTGGCGAAATGAAGTGTCGGAATGCGGAACACAATTTTGTCAGATTAAAGAGTCATTTATAATGGAGCTAAATCCATCACAGGCAATAATGTATCGGATAGTGGATTTGTTGGATAAACGATGTCCGTATTAACAGATTCTGACTGTAGTAGCATGGAACCAGAAGTGTAATTCACTAATTGTTTGTAAATTTTCGTTTTGAGGGGTTCATAGAACTATATCGATCTACAAGTTCTTGTAGCAGTTTAATTTTTATTCAAGAATAAATTTAATAATGGTGACTTGATACCTAGGGAACTTTTGCTAAATGTAAGTAAAACATATAAACCATGCTTTTGCATGTAAATTCATGTAGCTTTAGATGTTTGATGTTTTACAGCTGATTTGTTCACAAAATAGGATAAATGGGCCAAGTGACCTTCAAAAGTAATGAGGCAAAGTGAAAGCTGAAACACCCATCAAACCAGACTTGGGGTCAATTCCACTAAATTCCATTTGGTCAATTCAACATCATATTTGTCAATTCCAAATATATAAATTCCTATTCCATTTTTTACTTACTCCAATCATTGATTGGAGTAAGTACTCTGAATATCTACTCTGAGTAGTTTATATTCCAAGTAGGATTGTCATAGAAGAAATATTTGTGAATTAAAAAATGAAATGTAAATTAATTTGTGCATTAATTTTTTTTGTAGCAAACTTCAATTCCAAATTTATCAATTTCAATAGACTGATCCATTTAACCTTGGCGCCACTGTGCGGTTGAATTTCACACTACGGTCTCGGGTTAGAAGCCTAAGAATCACTGTGTTGCATTGCGATTTATCTGTGTAGTCACCGATAAACTTCTTACCGAAAAGTTGTATGTAGGTTACTTACCAGCTATATTTGGATTTTATTTATATTCCATTAAGGGCATGTGATTTCCAGATCATAATTTTGCATTTAATAGCAATGGCATAGACTTCATCCAATAGATAGGTATATAACACTAAACTAAGTAACGTTCAGCAAGATTTGCATAGCTGTCAATGTGGAACGGCCTGTCTAGTTCAAGTTTATTTTTGTAGAACCCTTGCCACGATATGAATGGATAAAAATCAATGATCACATAGATTATAATTCAATGGGAGATTCCTATTATTGTAACATTGATATTTATGCATGATATCTTGTCATTGTGTTGAAAGTGAACTGTTTTATTTTCTACATGTAAATGTCAAGGGTGTTAATTAATACTCTAATGTAATAAAACAAATTATTTAATAGTATACAGGTGATACATATATGATTGGTTCCCAGATACAAGCAAAAATAATATTTCCAAAACTTGCAAATTGCCCTTTATATCTACAGTAACTATTAAAAAATATTCATTCAAGTCAGTTTATATTCAGCTAAAAGTTTAATTTTAAAATCATTTATTTAATCCATTGAAACCTATGCTTAAAAAAATCCTAGACAGGTCAACGTGAATAATGAAGCTCTGTCATTCATCTGGAAAGATTTGTCCACTCAATCATTGGGTTATATCCTGATAAATACTGTGTTAAATCCTTTAGAAAGACACAATCGTTCAGCTGAAATACTAGTCTCAGTCTCTGTGTAATATGAAATAATTTGCTGAAAGATTTACAGTTAGTGAAAAGTTGCCATCCCCTATATATATATATATATATAGTATTAACAGTAGGCTCCATAGCTGTTTCTAACCCAAGACAGTAGTTGGTAACTGATGCAAGGCATTTTGCCTGGATCAGTCTATTGGCCAGTACCATCTTAAGCATCCACTGTGTATGCTTACCAACTAAGTTTAATATTAATAATAATATATTCATTCTGAATTCCCCACCCCATAACATGACTGTTGCTGCTAGGAATTCCCGCGATATTTTAACGTATGGTGCAAAATTAAAATATCCCTCCTCCCCATATGGCGCAGAATAAAACCCCATGGTGCAATATTGTATGTGTTGTGCACCTTAATGGTCTCCCCATCACTATTAATATTTTGTGTGAACAGTTCCTAGGCAGTACAAAGTCCGGTTTAGAGGGATAACCCCGAGTTTTGGTAGGAGCATCATGATTGGACAATAGGCCTTTCTTAATCCATGAGTACACCCAGATCAAGGCTATGGGGACTCTGTCAGATCCAATCACAGTTTGTGCGAAGTATCAACATAGGTGAATCGTATTCTAGTACACTGCAATGATGATGATTTGTTCCAAAATTTACGTATAATTTACATGAAGAATCAGAACAAGGCTTCTGGTGATATATAGTTCATATAGGTCATATATAGTTCAATTTCACCTTAGTGGTCTTGAACCATTTACAAATAGTGGATTATATGAAGGCCCTTCTTTATAATTTGTGTTTTTGTTCATTTTTGGAAGATTAGATATCAATGTTGCTTGTTAGATACGTTTTTGCGGGATTCGCGCAAAAAATACCTGGGTACCACTTGGTGCCTAATAAAATCCTATGATGCAATATTGTAAGTGTTGCGCGAATTATCAGTCTCCCCATCACATTAGTTTTAATAATGCCTTACCATTGGTAATGGTATACCATTATCAGCAGAAAATGGGTCGTGATAAATGCCAAATATTTATCATCCGCTAGATTCCTGATCTGAAATAATGCCATAATCTACTGCTGTAGCCATTTCAAATGTCATATTTATAAATATTTTCTGAATATAAAATCATGCTTGAAGGATGGGAGAGATTTTTGTAGCCTGGTGATATTGGCTGGTAAACGTCCATTTTGCATTATGATGGTCATGTGACTCAAATACTCTCCTGATTGGCCAGTTGTCTTTGTTTATAGTAAATAAAAGCACATGGTTTTGTTTATATGGCGGATTTCTCTGTTCTTTTCCTGTTTATTTCTTTGATCACTGTGCTTTTTGCATTTTGTCATATTAACTGTATTCATATTTTGCTGAAGGAATGATATGCAGTTTTTTGGTAACTTAATAATTGTGTTTCTTCCTTGATCTTCTTTCCATTCACTGCTGAGTGTGAGAAGCAGTTCTCCTCTATGTTGAGGAATTTCCTTGGCCAGGGAAATCTATGTGATTTCATGCTTATTGCATGTGATGGCCCACTACCAAAGAATTTCTTCCAGGCCTATTGCTGATAAGTGGCTGTTATCTGGTAATGGTGGTTGTCATGTGAACAGGCAAATAAGAAAATTCCTGGCCAGAATATGGACATCACTGATAACTTATTACTGGGAGAACTATGTTGATTATTGTATACTTGTATTGTGTTAGAGTGTGGATCAATAAAACCACAAACACAATTATTGGATTTATTACACAAATGTATAATCTGGTGTTCTCCAGCAATTCCAGCATAGTTTTGTTCTGACTAGTAAAAAATTACAGTTAGTAATGGTAATGTTTTGTTGGGCTATAAGAAATTTGGTTGGGCTAGTGGATTTCAATTTCAGTAGCCCTGGGGGCTAGTGAGATGTAGATATATTTTCTGGTCCTGCATACCAGACTGCTGAATGCGAGTGTGGGTTTAGTTCCCAAAACCCCATCAAGACAACCCGTTGTAATAAATTAAAAGAAATACCTCAATATGTTGATGACAATTAAAACATCAAAATGTTCTGTGGCTGACTTTGACTATGAATTAGCTATAAATATGTGGAAGGAGAAGAAATCCCGTAGAATATATAAATTTATAAAAACAGGTCTCATCAATAAAATTTTGAAGCATTTCTGTAGTCTTGTTTTTTCTTGTTACAGATATAATTAAGTAAGTGATATACATACATTTAATTATGTTTACACTGTAAAACTATGTGTATAAATACTTCAAATAGGATGCAAATATCATAATTTTCAGTTCAAATATTCCTTAAAACCTATCAGGGTGCTCCCCCCCACATTGGCTAGATGCTAGAAGCAACACTGACATGATCAAAGAGAACTACCCAATTGTAGGTGAGGTTGATTAGATGTGCTTGATATTATTAAATTAATACCCATCATAAATTCATATAATTTTACAGGTCCCAATGGCTATGTCTGTTTTTAAAGATAATTAATCTAACACATATTTAATAGCTCTGTGATCAGTACATCCACACTAGTCTCTGCTATTATAATGCGTTCTAAATACAATTAATAAAGTAACCTTGATTACTGTTAATAAAGAATAACAATCAGACCTATGTTCAAAATTATTGTACATTTACAACCTTAACTACAACCCTTTATTTATGCTATTTTAAATTATATGTTTTATTATGTGAAACAAAATAAATTAATCTATTAAGAAAATAATCTTGACAGTTTGAGAAAAATTATTTGATTCATTAAATTTTGTCCTAGGGCTCTAGTAGTTACTGGTGTTCTGTCATGAACTGGATCTGATCATTTACTGCTGAATTTTGCATCGTACCTTGATTATGAGATTGCCCAACCTCTATACTAAGTGTGCCACTGAGCTTGATCGATTTTGGGGGGAGATTGGCGCTATAGAAGTTAGTTATTATTGTTACTATTAGCTTTGTTGTTTAAAAATAGTTGGGGCAGCCCTGGATCATGATGCTGAAAGGGTGTAGAGTTGTGGGTCTAATGAGCTTGGTAGACACGATATCAAACAAAATGGTTATAATGGTCATGCTCCTTCAAACATATTGATATAGTTATACTGATATAGTTAAAATATATTCTTACTTTCAGGGTGCTATTTTGGCAGCCATTTTATTATGGGTGGTGACAGATTTGAGACTACTCAACCAGAATCTTATCTTTTTGGGGAAAATCAGGACCTGAATTTCCTTGGTAACCGACCCATACCAGTAAGTAAAAGTCTGCTTGATTTAACCAGTAATGCATTAGTTGCTTCTGATTTCTAGGAGATTTCGTCTATGTTTTGTTTAGCTGGACAGTGATTATTTGGATCAACATATTATGTCAGTATTTAGAATACGTGAAGATGAAGCATCACTGACTCAGTTCCAAAACTAGAGAACCTTGTTTACGCTGTAATAGCATTAACAAGTCTCTAATATAAGAAAATTAACATCATAGTCACGAGCTGGTCCACATATTAGTTTGTGAAAGAAATGAATGCATTCCGGGTAGATAATCAATGCCTCTTTTAAAACATCATGACTTTCTCAGTTGAATTTTATGACACTTATGATATATGCATTAATCAGTTTTTTTTAGTGGCACTTTAATCACTTATTAGAACCTGGAGAGATCTTGGAGAAAGGATTTTTGGTTTTAATTTCTCCATAGTTTCAGTTTACACCTGTATCTTAATGCTTGGACCTGAAAACCACATGTTTCAGGTGCTTCTAATATAGTATATAAACTAGAGCAATGTGCAGCTAATCTTCAGATCAGTGTTCAAATCCAATTAAGTTATGTGTGCATTTGTTGGATGTTTCTTTAGAGTGTGGCCCCCTCAGCCGTAGGTCCAAGGAGTGATGAGCACTAAGACAAACTACTCATTCACTTCCTCAATGCCATTGCTAGATGTGGTCCAGCTATGTGAACAAGTAGAAAATGCAATCATATCATTCCTCAATATGGTTTCATATTATAATTTGTGGAACCGTCATAAATCCTGTATACCTTTATTAATCTTGCAGTGCGGGTTGTCTGTGGAATATCTGTGTTCATGTTTTTGTTCTGCTTTTCTTCCAGTTTCCTTATCCTGCACCTCAGGCTCATGAGCCTACCAAAACACTGAAGAGTCTAGTAAACATAAGAAAGGAATCCTTAAAGTTTGTGAAGTAGGTGTTTCACTGACTAAGCATTGATATATGTACTACTAAAACAATGGTCCTTTTCATAGAGATTGGCAGTCCTCCGCAAATAAGCAGACCTATCAGAAGGTGGCTAGCTTTTTAAGTACTCATTTGTAATAATAGTCATCGGGAGTGGTGATTTATAGTGGTTTATTCTATTAAAATCCTTGTTGGTTGCCATTGTGGTATGATGTTCAATAAAATTCAAATACTGTTATCTGTTTTTCACATTTTAAAAGTGGATTAGAGGGAACAGCATTGCGAGAAAAGAATGACTCCCCTCTGAAGGCGAAATTCTGGACAGGATTTACTATTCACCAAAATAATCTTTCATTCGCAGTTCCTTCATTTCAAAAACATACTTATTTATAACTGTGGCCTACCAAATGGAACAATTATATTGATTTCCCAGATGAAAAAAACCTATTTAAACTACACATGCCTATTTCATATTATCAAACTGGCATTGGTTCCACTGTCAAATATAAATTTATTTAATTTCTAATGTATTTATGGCAGACATCAGGATATTCTAGAAAGATGAGTTTTCTCTGGATTACCATGTGTACTCACCCTGCTGTTTGAAGTAGTTTAGGTGCCAGTTTTGGAATAATTAACAGAGTATTTGCTGTAATCTTTTTTCTTTTGATGTGGCTTCTATATAGTCATTCTTTGCATGGCCTCATTTACCATTCTGTTCAATTACACACACTCACATATTTCGATAGTAATGACACGTCTTTGTGATCACGTCACTAATTAGAGCATCGGATTAAATAATCATGGTGGTTATCATGATTAAGTTTCAGTTCGAAAGACAACAGAGAAAACACATCTGAATTTTTTTTATTGTTCATATAGTCATTATTAAGGTTAAAAAACAATATTATTGCTTTTCCCCCTAAATTGTGCCAAATATACCTTCCCTTTTAGTTTAACCTGCATATAAGTCGCACTCGATTTTGGTTTTGATTTCAGAGAATAAAAAGTGTGACTTATATGTGAGTATATACAGAATGTATGAAAAATATATTTTATTAACTGTATCTACTTTCATCACTGGAAAAAGACTGAAAATAGTTCAGCTGGATTCTTGTCACCAGGGTAAAAAATCAGCCAGTCTCTGATTGGGCAGTTCTAAATTTACTTCAGGAATCTTTGGAATGAAGAGGGCCATTCTCGGAAATATATAATTCCTGATTAAACCTTTAGCCATTTACTATTTTTGCTTTGTCAGAACTGTGATATTTGACATTATGACATGTAGAATATGTAATCCATATCGGATTTCCTTATGAATATTCTATTCTGTCAATTTTCAGTTTTATGTGGGCATCCACACATGTGTGTATTCATACAGTCATGCACGAATCTAAACCTGGTGGCTGGTATTTAGCTTAGTTGTGTATATAATGTTACCACTCTATGTGGGCCAACACTGAGCATGGATGCATTTAAGCTGCTGTGTAATAAGTCAGCCAGCTTAATGTGATCTATGTAAACAGAAAATTATCATAACATTTCTACAACACAAACACACATAACTTGCAAGATATAAGTGATAAAGTGACTAATCATTGCAATAAAGGTAATTGCTGTTTGAATCTTCTGAAACAGGCAGCAGTCTTTGAAGACTTGATTTAGGAAGCACTGCCTACACACATGGAGACACATTCCATAATTTTTGTATAATTTCTTTTCATACATAGTCTGTACCTTTAAAAATTCTTAATACTGTTACTATATCTTCTGTACTTTGAAATTTTGAATACTTGTGCACTCACTCCTTTGGTCAGTGGTGGTTATTGAACTCTGAAATATCAGTTTATTCTGAGTTTGTTCTATATTGTCATTTTGAAAACATACTACCCTGGGAAAGCTTGCGATGAAATATCACAGTATCCCATCATTGTCCCCAATAGTTGAGATACTTTTCCACCCTGATCACTTCTATTTGCTGACCATCCCTTCAAACAGCTGAGGTATATAAAAAACTATTCTTGCTTTGATTACGGCCCATTTAGCCTACCATGTGCACAAAAGTGGCTATAAAACATCAATCATCATCATCTTGCTTTGATTAATAAGTAGGTGTTTTTTTTATAGTTCTGATATCAGTAAAATACATATGAGTGAATAACAATGACACAACGTTTTTATTTTTGTGTGAAATACATTGTAATCATGATTGTAATCATGATTACTTTACAATGTAATTGCAATCTTAATTTATTGCAATCATGGTTCATGTGATCTTATCATTACACTGTTAAATAATTCTCACTGATATATTTGTCTTGTAATCATTCCACTTTAAATTTTAGTTTTCTTGAGCTTGATATTTCAGTTTGGTATCAGGGTTTTAAATATTTTTGAACAACACTACTATCACCCCGGAGAATGGGGATGTTTCCCTAGGGTTTGCCTTTTTGACAATTATGTCCCAGGGATGATCAGAACCACTCATCCTCTGAGGAAAGCTGCTTCCATTTCAATGTATAAAACAAGAATTATCTATCACAGTTCCAAGATATTTTGTTTTGTTTTCTGTATTAAGATAGCCTATATTGATCGATTTAATTTTTTTAAATAGTACCATCATATTAAGGCTACCGTGCACATATTCTTCTATCGGCACTAGCCTTATCATGGCAATATTTTTGATGGTGATTTTAAGTAGATCTCTGCAAAGTTCGAACTATTTATGTGTTCCTCTGTGAAGGGGGAGTTATAATTAGTTTAAGTTTACAAGAATTCTAGGATTGAAGACTGATTTAGTGTAGAAAAAAACAATCCATTTCTGCATGGTGTTCAGGCGGGTCAATGCGAAAATAATAATAATAAAAAAGTCTATTTTATCTCCCTGTGGCAGGTTTCAGCTATAATCGAAGGGTTTGTAAACAAGTATTAAAAAAACAATGGCCTTACATTAAATTATACTAGGTTGTAAGCTGGTGATGTCTGGTGTTATCCTAAGTAAACAACTAAGGCAACTATATATATGTGTGAATGGTAACAGTTAGCAAATTAAGGAAGTTTTTATTGAACCAAAGATGATTATGAAGTATACTGTAGATATATGTAATTTTATGTTGCTTTGCTCAGGTAATATCACATGTTAATGAATCTGATTTTGGTTTTCAGGGTGAATGAGGAGGATGCTGCTAGCAAAGGTCACACTTCTCCAGCACAGAGTATCGACCAGGACTTGACATCGGACAGTCAGAGTGTCACCTCACAGAGTAATTCAGAGCAAATCACACAATCTGATGAGATTTCACAGAAGTACAACATTGAGTTTACTTTTGACACAGATGTTAAATGTGCTATAACAATATATTACTTTGCCACTGAAGAAATTAGCAATAAACAGGCAGTGTAAGTATTGGCATGGATTTAAACTTGCAGTATTTTGGTTCAGATTGTTAAACCTAAATACCTAAAATAACTGGGCACAATATTGTGTTTAGTTATATTTCTCAGTTTTAAATTATTTAGTAACCTAAGCCTTAAATAATTTGTTGAAAATTCATTGGCTGATGAAGTGTGTGTGTGTGCTACATTTAAAAGCACATTACTCACACATTTGCAACATGAGGTAATTATTTTTTTCCAGTTATCGACCAAGAGATCCCTTAATGAACTCTGAGACATTTCACTACAAACGAGGTGCTAATCAAACATTTTGTCAAAGTACACATGTCATTGAACCACAGAAGTTTTCAGATGAAGAGGTACGATACCTTTTAGTATTTATCAGCAGTTAAATTACAGCATTACCACTTGTTATGTTAATATACAAATTCTATGTGTCTTTATAATAACAAAATGTTAAGATATCAAAGCTAGTCTAAATCCAAACATTATGTTCTCTTCACACTAATATTTCTTTTTGACAAGTGAACATTTAAATTCCCACACAGAGAAATAAAGATAATTTTATGGAAAAATCATAAAGCATTTTATACACAGACTTATAAATCATTAGCTTTTATGTGGACACCATTTTTTTCACATAACTTGCAGTATTAAGGAAAGTTACAGAGTCATGTTTTTGTATAAATACTTACATAGGCAGTGATTAAGACTAAGAAGGCTGTTTAGAATGAACTGAGTGATGCCCTTAATGCATGTTGTGTCACTGATTACTCCTGAAATATGTGGGCAAGGAGCTGCTCTTGCCTAGAGAATATCGAAACCTGAAATATCCCATCGAAACGCTGGCATTCAATTCCAAGACGTGTAGGTTTGGAGTCCAGTGTCTGATTAACTTTATCATGGGAGTGGCTGCTAAATAACAGAGATACCCATTTAACCGTAGTTGAGCATCTTGGCTTGACTTGATACTTTCAGTTATGTTGGTCTCTCGGGAGTCCTAAATTGATCGAATTTGTTACTGGCCAATGCGACTTGTCAAGCCAGATTATATTGTATTTACCTCCAGTTCAGTTATAAATCTGTTTGAAAAGAATTGTTAGTCATATTTTTAGTTTTGTTTAACTGAGGTTTAAGTGGTGATAATTTATTTCTTTTCTTTTCAATGCTAATAATAATAAGGAAATATTCTTTATATTTTGCAATGAATTAAATAATGATGGGACCTATCTGATTTAAATAAAACTGTACTGCCCTCCTGTTGATTAAGCAATAGCGCATAACCTGGGAATGTTGCTTATCAATTTATTTTTTGTCTTTCCAGAATAGAGCTTGTTCGCGAAATAATCATTCACTTCTATTAGATAACTATTAGTATTAGCTAGTAATTCATGTTGAACTGAGAGTAATAGTCTCTAATCTGGCACCTAAATAAAAAGTATCAATGTATTCATTGGTCCTCATCATCTATTTCTAGTCTTTTCCTTATTGTTCATTTTGCCTTAAAAAGCTGATCACTGTTGTTCTTACAGTGGCAGTATAATTCTGACAAGGATGTCATTCCTATTGTTATACAGTGTGTTGTTGAGGAAGAAGGTTAGTGGCTCAGCTTTTATAGCTAATATTTTATCTATAATGAATGGTAGTTTAGTTTAATGAGTGGTCGCGTCCACCTTCTGATGTTTACTGATTACTATTAGTCACTTAGATAAAATTAAATATAATGGTTGCTATCTGTTACACAAGGAGAGGTTTATTGGTAAGTTGTTTGGCATATAACAAGCTATCTTTCGTCATTAGTATGGACCTAATGTTGTTGGTTTGAGTAGCTGAATTACAAAATTAAACAGGCTAAGTGAGGAATGGAGCTTCAAAGTGTTCAATTAACATTCACATTGTGGAAAGGGTGATAAATTTCAGCTTTAAATGCTAAATTATGCATGGGTAAATTGATCATTTAAAAAAGAAATGATGTTGCGCTGCACAGTTGTATGGCTTGCAATGGCTATATCTTGTTTTTAATAACTCCTTAGCTAATGTATGTGTCGTGTCTGAATATAATCAAGTAGAGATACTAGCACAGATAGCTTAATCTAAAACTGCCTAGTTGATACTCATTAAAGCAGTGTGTGAAACAAAAATAGTTCTCTCTCACAGCTGCACTTTAGCCAACATTTAGGTTTTGATTAACTGAAATATAAAAATAATTAGTTTGTCATTTTGTTTTCAGAGTATATAGGTCACTCACACATGACCTTTGCTGTAGTAGAGAGGGTTGAGGGGGGCTTCAGCTTAAAGGCTCTAAAACAGAAACAAATGGTTGATGGTTTGTGTTACCTTCTACAAGAAATCTATGGCATAGAAAACAAAAATCTTGACAGGCCCAAGGTAGGAACAGGTGTGTGTGTGTGTGTGTGTGTGTGTGTTTTAATCACACAGATCAAATTTGGTGGCAAGAGTTGAATTTTGTTCATCTTGATTGTTGTCAAAGAACCATGCTACCAGTTCATAGCTAATATGTGTTTTGTGCAGCAAAATATTACTCCGCTTTCCTTCAGGATGATGACCTGGAAGACACAAGCTCCGAATGTGTGATCTGTCTTGTTGAAATGCGCGACACCTTAATTCTACCCTGTCGCCATCTTTGTTTGTGTAATGGCTGTGCTGATAATCTGCGCTACCAGGCCAGCAACTGTCCAATATGCCGATCACCGTTTCGTGCCCTTCTACAGATACGTGCAATGAGGAAGAAGGTGACCCAGCTTCCTTTACCGAGTAGTCAGGTAAGTGTCGGTTTAACAACAGGGGCAGGGATAGAGAACATTTGTTTACAGTGTAGGAATAGGTTAATAACATTTTTACTGACCCCCCATCACATGTAGTTTAATAGTCAGCTTTAACCTGTTCATAAATCATATCTCCTCGACTTCTGTTCATTGCATTTGTTTACCAAGACTGTTCATATTGTCATTTATTCTTGCTGACATTTTTTCCACTGTACTTTACTGTACCCTAATTGATTTTGTGTATTTAGAAGGGAATTCTGTGCAGTTATAGATGGATGACTTATCTAACTCTCCCCCCCTCTCTTTCTCTCTGTGTGTGTGTGTGTGAACATGGTTATTATTATTTTTTTCATACCTCATCTTTAACATTTTCTAGACATCAAATACAGACACATCGGAGGAGACATCTCCATCACAGGAAGGCATCCCACCTGGGTATGAGGCTGTCTCACTTCTTGAAGCATTAAATGGGACTTCAATGCCCAGCATCACAACAGGTACAACCAGAAACAGTTATCCTGATGGTATGTCATCATCCATCTGTCAATCTCTAGCTTTATGTTAACTCAATGATAGCTCACAGTTGCAGTACTTACTTTGTTATACTACAGTAGTTTTAGTACAATAGATTACATTTTCTTTTTGAATATATATTTATCAGTCAGGATTTTTTTTAATTGAATCCTTTGCCAAATATATTTGTCTTTTTTTACAGTTATGGTTTGGATGGAATATCTGAATAAACCATTTAAGCCTTTAAACAATATATTTTACATAGAATGTCATTAACTTATACTGCTGTATGGGATACAAAATCATGAACATGAAGAAATATGTATATCATGTTGGTTTGAGTCTTACTTGTAATTTGTTCATAACATAAGGAGAGAATCCTGAGCTAGATCGTCTACTTGCTGAGGGTAAGCCATGTCTGCTTTGTATTAGCTCATTTGTTTAATACCCGAGTTGTTGTGTCATCGGACCTTTCTCACAGCTGTGTATTGTGACTGTTATGTCTTATCTGCAATTTCATGTCTGTATAGGATAGACAGTGAGTGGTGATTTGTTCAGAATGTTAAAATAAATGGCATCTGCGTCTCTCAGGGATGAGAGTTTTCCAGTTTTTTGTTGGATTTCCAGTTTTTCCAGAGCCAAAAATAACGTTTTGGGAAATGGGTCAAACTAGTTGTTTGAAGAAACTTTCTCTTGCAAAAGGCATGTTTTGTCCACACTCAAGTAGTCTCAGATTATTCAAAAAATTTACAAAACATTATTTTTTCTCTCGAGGGGGCTTAACAGCTCCTGCTGCTTGTGGCTCACTTTGCTGTGCGATTTCCTTTCCCACTATTCAAGATTTTCTTTCAAAGGCCACTCTCATGCCTGGTCTGTATGGAGTGTCCCATCCGGTTGTTTCTCGTCATCTTTATTAGCACCTTGTACTTGTTTTTATTCTAGTTTAAGACTAGTGGCAGTCATTGTGAACATGGCTTCATTGTTTTTGCTGAGCCTTGTTTTGTAAAACAGTTATGTCATCCCTCTGTTGTTGCTTAATTTGGTATTGTGTCAGCTGCTTTTTATTCGCATAAATGTCCAGTTTAAGTGTTCTCATATTCAGTGTGAGTGTAGGAATACAGTTGACCAGTTGCTCCTTGTCCAAAAAGAGTTAGAAATTTGTTGTAATTAATTGCAACTTCAGTGTCGATTGTCATAGTAAAGTGTTTGTATAGTAAACAATATGTTGCTCACAGTTATCGTTAGATGTTTGTTGCTCAAGGTAGTCAGTGCGGCTTCCATTTTCTCAATGTTGTTGAGTTCAAGCTGCTTACAGTGTGGCTTTTGGTATGGCAATTACTCCACACCATTATGCAGTATCAGTTGTTTATAATAAAACAATTGACATATTTTATTGGAATATATATATACCTAGCAGGCATGTTTGCCAGTGTTTTATGGGGCACCTCCGTGGTCTAGTTGGTAGCACATTGGATCACATATCACTACCACCTGAGTTTGAATCTTGGTGTGGGCATATCTGAAGGGTGTTTCATCTTTGACTTTGCTTCATTATCTTTGGAGGTTGCTCGATCCATTTAGCCTAACATGTGCACAAATGTGGCTGTAAAACATCAATCATTATCATCTGCCAGTGTTTAGGCCTGATTCCCAAAACATCAAATGTAAAGACACATACTGCTTCATGATAACAAACTATATGGTCTTTCAGTTTATCACTGGACTTTAATTGTTGTAGCATGTAAATACATTGAGAAATCACAGGTAACACCATGAATAGATTGTCCATGTTATTAATTAACAGTTAGAAGCAAATATAATTGGTGACACAATGGGTAAGGCTGAGTATCTAACTTTATATGAATGAATGAATGAATGATTTATTTCCAAACTCTACAATATTATCATTACAACAATAGTTATGTACTACATACAAATATATATCATTTAAGATTGTAATTACAGTAATGGATAAGAAAAGTTAAATATATATATATATATATTATATATACAACATATACAAATATACAATACATTATATAATATATATATATATTATACACAACATATATCATATATATATATATATATATATATATATAACACTACAAATACATACACATACATATATATATACACATACATACTAACACATATATATATATATATATATATCACATATATATATACACACACACATATATAACATACACATATATATATACATACATACACACATACATACACACACACATATATATATATATATATATATATACATATACACATACATACATATACACACACACACATGTTTTGTTGTTGTTAGCACTATGTTTTTCTTCCAGAGGAAAGCAGAAGATTTGTAAAGAATTTAATGAACTATTTCATAATTGTTATTTAAGCATAATTTATATATTAATGAACCCCCCCCTCCCTTTTCCCATCCTGTCTCATAAATTAATGTATTCTCTATAACACACACACACACACACACACTCTCTTTAGCATTTGTTTTCTCAACCATGTTTTAATGGTGTTGTCTTTGTTATTCAGCAACTGAAAGAGCAACCGCAAACAGTCAGACAGCTTCACCGGAACAAAGTCCTTTGGTTAGTCGCAGGCGTCTTAGAAGGTAAGTTAACGGTGTATGAAAAACCATCTCTTGTTAGATCTTGCTCAAATAATGGGTTTAAGTGAATGATCTTGTTGGTTACAGTTTAATCTTGTGTGTGTTTTCAAGTTATCAATCATTCTGATTATTCATCTATATTAAGTAATCATAATATCAATGTATATCCTACAGGAAGGCATCTTCTAGTTCAGGTCGAAGCATTCATTCACATAAAGGTAGCTCTCATTTGGAAGAGGCAAAGGAAGAGATGCACAATCTGGTGTCACCAGCAGTAGATAAACAACGATCTAGTGCTGTACCTGATGCCACTGTATGCGTTGTAAGAAGTGACTCCAGCAAGTCTTCAGGAAAATCAAGAAACAGTAGCAAGTAAGTTTTTCTATAATAACCAGTATTAATAGATGTGTGGTGGTTCTGGCATCTCAGACTTATTGAGAAGTGTGATGTTGCTTTTATTAGAATGACCATTAATTTGTTTTATATATAATTTATTTTGAGATTGATTATATACACTTGTCCCCTGCCACTGTCAGTGCTCATTAAATACGTACAGGACAGGTTTGATTGAGCATTAATTTCAAAAGTACTTAATAAATAATCAACTAAGAGAACATTTCTTGTCATGTCTAGGTGAGCTTTATTTAGTGTTGTTATTATTTAGAGGAATTTTGTGATAAACTCAACCATTTTGTAACTGTAGTCAACTACTGTCTGTTATCTGTTGCAGACATTCACAGAGTCAAACAAACAAGCCAGGGTCAGATACAGGGCAGCACACAGATGATAACTTTGATGGCATCTGTGTTGATATTGTAAATGAGACTGCTAAGGTTTGTACATGGAAAAAGACAGACTATGAATGCTTGTTCAAAATTCTGTATTTTTTGCTAATATTTTAATTTTATGGTTTAATATCATCTTTCTTCTAAAGGTAGTAATATTGTAGCCATTGTTTTGTAGAGTGAAATATAGTTAGTTAATAAATAAATTAATAAAACGTCCCATTAAATGAAAGCATTCAGTAAATCTGGCAAGATCATGATGCAATGATGTATTAAATCAGAACACATTAATTGAATATACTTAGATTTCTTTCATTCAGCTGAATTTGAACTTATTTCTGTATGACCTAGACTTCAAATAATTATGCTGAATTTTTAGTTAATCAGATTCATTGCTATTAATAATATAATAATAATAATACATGACATTTATATAGCACCCTATTCAGCTAGATAGCTGCTCTAAGGCACTTTACAATATTATTCTCCCTGACTCAGACCTGTTTCCACCCAGCACACATCTCAACTCCCAAGGGACCATACAACGCATGCTGCCATTATAGGCGCAAAGCATTACTCAAACACATAGCCATCGCATCCTGCCAGGTACTAAATTTGTTATGGATGAGTGAACCAGTTGCCACATGATGACGACATTGCAGCTCACGGAGCCTCGAACCTGCAACCATTCGGCTACGAGTCCTACGCTCTAACTAACTGCACTATCACAGCTATTAAGTCTAATTACAGCCATTACACACTTATATAATGGCAAGGATGTCCGTATGGGTATTGTGGTGTGGGTGTAGTGATGTCAGAGGAATTTCTAGACAAAATGGCTGAAATGGAGCATGTGAGTGAATGTCTGATGATGGTGAAGCTGGCGATTCGAGATTGTTTGATCAATATAATCTCTGGATACATGCCACAAGTTGGATGAAGCCAGCTAGAGTAGGTTTTGGAATACTATATATGATTTGGTAGACGTGATTGGTGTTTTATGGCCACTTTTGTGCACATGGTAGGCTAAATGGGCCAAGTGACCCCCAAATGTAATGAAGTGAAGTCAAAGATGAAACAACCTTCAGATATGCCCACACCGAGATTCGAACACAGGTGGTAGTGATCTGTGGTCCAACACGCTACCGATAGACCATGGAGGCACCCCCAACTCGGTAGACAGACTGAAGAAGTGTTTGAGATGGTGGTTCTTGGTGGAGACTTGAGTGGGCATGGCACGTTGGACAAGGGTGATAAGTACGAAGGCGTGCATGGAGGATTTGGCTTTGAAAAAAAAAGGCTTAGGATGTATTGAGATACAGTAGAGATGGTTGTGTGTAAAACACAGTTCAAGAAAGATAAGAACAAGTTTGTTACATACTCATCAGGTGGATTGACTACCACAGTCACCTGATGATGCCTAAGCAGGACACCTGGATGGAATGGTAGAAGGTAGGATAGAGAAGATCCGAGAGAGAGTATCATAGAGATGTAGGTGAAGAGAGCAGTTGGACAGATGATAGGTGGGAGGGACTGACACAGCTGGTAGCTGAAATCATTCATGCAGTTAATCAGGCAAGAGTAAAGAAAATGACAAACATCTGTGACATGAGGGACTAGGAGCTGAGTACTCTTATACCAATATACAAAGGGAAAGATGAGCCATTGGCGTGTGGGTTATATTGGGCAATAAATCTGTTAGAAGGTAAAATGAATGTATTGGGGAGGGTTTACCTTTTGGATTTATGGCTGGGAATGGGACAACTGATCCAATGTTCATAGCATGGCAGCTGCAAGAGAAGTTTCTGGCATAAATTAGGCATTGCTTTATCCATTTGGTGACCAAGAGAGGGCATTTGATAGAGTGCCGAGAGAATTGCTCTGGTGGGCATTGAGGAAACTGGGGGTTGAAGAATGGCTGGTGAAAGGGGTAATGACAGTGTATGATAATGCAAGGACAGTGGTGAAAACAAACCATGGGAACAGATGAGGAGCTTAAGGTGAAGGTTGGAGTATGTCAGTCCATATTGTGGCTGCTATGAAAGGACTGACATACAAGGCCAGAAAGGAATTGCCATGGGAACAGTTGTATGCAGATGATTTGTTGTTGGTGGCTGGGGGCATGGTGGAAATGAAGGAGCAGGGATTGAGATGGAAAAAGGGAAAGGAAGAAAAAGGGTTAACGGTTAACATTAGCAAGACAATGGTGATGGTTTCAGGGAAGAACTGTTGAGATGACAGTACTTGTGAGAGTGGTTTATGCATGGGAAAACAGGTGTCAGGAATCTTAACAAGAAAGGATGTGTCATTAAAGTTAAAAAAGAAGTTGTATGTGACATGTGTAAGGAGTGCAGTGGTGTATGGAAGTGAGACTTGGCGCCATGAATGCAGATCAGATAGGACAATTTGAGTGGACAGAGATGAGAATACTGCGATGGATGTGTGGTGTGTCTCTGAGGGATAAGATGCCAAGTATAGAGCTGAGGGAGACGTTATGGAAAGATAATAATCACTGGGTGAAAAGAAGCATGTTGTATTAATGAGGTGGATAGTGTGAGAGGTGGAGGAAGACATGGAATCAGGTCAAGGATATGAGAGTGTAGGCTGAATAAGGTAAATGTGCAAGATCGGGTAAAATGGAGACAGCAGTTGTGGCAACCCACCGACCAACTCCCTTGTAAGAGGGGAAAAGAACCATAAAATGAATTGTTGTGTGTTGTTGTTGTGCAAACGCTGCAACACTGCAGATCAAAACAATGTTGATGACTAAACATAATCGTAGCATTAGTTAGATAATAGGAACTCGGAATCTTGACTTGTTGGTTGACCACATGTTGGTGTTTGTTATTGACCAGCATTACAAATGAGACATCTTTTTAAACAGAACATAATTTAAATTCATTTGGTCCATATCAAAGACATGGGTTCAGATAAATTGTCACTGTCAGCAGACATTCTGATTATCAGTATATTGGCTTTTTAACATATTTTGTTTTGTATTTAATATACCAAACATTGATATTTTAACATAAGTGATGCCCTGTGAAAGGTATCTGGTATTCAGTTTACATCAATTAAGTTTTTCCATATTTAGGATTAGAATGGATCGGAATTACTTGGGGAGCATCAGATTGCTAAAGTTATCACAGTTATTTACACCCTTGTACCAGGATGTCTTTCTGTCCCATATCTGATGAGAATGCTGCTGTCCTGAATTATTCCATAGATGACTGGACTACAGAGAAACTGACAGGATTACTTAACAATTAGACATCGAAGTTCTAGCTAACAAATCATTCCTATTTACCGGTGTGATTCATGTTACCATCCCAAAAAAGTAATAGCATTGATGGGACAACTGGCATGACAACTGGCATGCCTTTCACTTGCAGATGGAGTTTAGTGTTGTAAAGTCATTATGAAACCCATGCTCATCTAAATGATAAATCTTCATCTTATAATAAATCAGGCATCCTTCGTGTGATGTGTTCATGTCCATCTCAAAGTAGATGATAACAAATTAAATAACAGATACCTCAATCTACATGTAGTCCAACATATTTTCACATTTCTCTTCCAGTTTAGTTTAATGTATGGTCACTGTATATTTGTCATCTTTATTAATATGTTTACCACTCAACAAAATATTGTGTATATATCCAGATGCCGAGGCCAACCAGCTTGGTATCAGCAGGCTCTGTGACAGAAGCTGGAGATATTGACAGAAGAGAGAGATGCGAAACTGATTATGAATGTATAGGTATGAAAACAGGCTTTTTAATGCCATGGTAACAATACTTTTAGTCATTTAAATGCCAAATTAATACTATAATGCTGAGACGGAAATATTTTCACCAGCAATTAATCATTTAAAAGCTGTTTGTGTACTTTATTTGTAATACCTAGATATTTAATCATCTGTTAACTGAAAAATATAGTAGAAAAAGTGCTGGAATGGTGTGTATTTGTAGGTGATGCAACAGTAAACTTGAGTTTGACATTTATTTACTTACCCTGAAAAATCAAATAATAGTGTGTTCATGGACTGTTATTGTCACACTAGATTTTCTTGGCATGATGATTGTTTGAACTTATGCAAGATAGGTCAGAAGACCTTTGACATGTAACCATGATTGAACTAAATAATTGTTTGCTTAGACCTGGCACTGTTTAACATTGTACCCTCCCCCCATATATATATATATATTGCCGGTGAAAAAATCCACTTAGAACAATAAATCCTGGAAATGTTTCTGAAAAAGAATATTTCTTTGGCTGTGGGAACCATGGCACACACACTACCTCTTTTCCTTAGTGTTGGATGTTGCTTCACATTTTCATGAACTGTGGAGATTTAATATGTCTTTGTTTTATCAAATGTTTTCCATACAAATAGGCCAAAACTAGATAGGACTGCAGTACCCATGTTGACTCATATGCAATCATAACCACTGATATAATGTAGAAATATTAATTTTTCTTATCTAAATAACACAGATATTTTGTTTGATTAGATAGATGCAGTTGTGTGCTCAAGAGAAAAGCTTTATCTCAGAAGACATATTTTAATTGGAAGTGCAAATCAGAGTTAACATAAAATAATTTATTTTCTATTGACCTGTAGATCATTCAAAGATAGAGAGATCATCATCAGAGGCAGATTATGAGTATATAGGTGAGTTTTAGAAATGTTGTTGCTGTTGTTGTTTTGTGTGTGGAAATAATAACACAAGTAGACAGACAATTACCTTGTGCACACACACACACACACACACACACACACACACACAGATCAGTACATTCCTGTATCACAACTGTAGTAAAAGTTTTGACTTGTAACAAACAACCAAAATAATTTTCATACATGTCATTGGTTAGCTAAGATTTAGATATGAAAGAAGCATCAATTTGTAGTAGCTATTGTCAATTTTCAGATCCATTGAAAATGGAGCAAGCAGTGACAGATGATCCAGATATACGTTACGAACCCAGTCCTGTAATGATGAGGAAGCAGCCCACTGCTGCTGGTGATGATGTACCGGATTCTGTTACATCAACTAATATGGATCACATTTTGCCAAGTATTTCTGGACAGCCAGATGGCTCTGGATCAAGCTACAGTAGTACAGAGAGCACCAAAGGGCTTCTGGAGCACCAAGGTCCAATAAAGAGGCGTTCTTTGTCCAGTGATAGAGAGGATCCAACAATGGCGTGAACTCATCGGAGAATCATTTAGTAGTGATAAGGGGTCTGTGACATCGTGTTAGTTTGGAAGGGTAACATCTATAATTCATATTCAGTGAATGATCTTAATTGTGTCACTGAGGTATGTTATAAACTGCATTGAACTAAAGTAATGATAATTTTGTGATTAATTTAGTCCGGAATTATATTGTAAAAAGGCTGGCTGATTATAGTGTGCATGCGTGTTTGCGTGTGTGTGTTATCATAATTTATCTAGTACATTTTTTTAATGATTTGTCATTCATATTCAGTTCATGTTAAGCACTCTGGCCAGTTATAATGCAAAATTAGTATCACTTTGTACAGTTTTAGCATTATCTTTGTGTCAGATGATTGATTGTCAGTGATATTATACACTTGTAAGATTGACATATGTCTGTGTGTGAGGCAGTTCATTTATTATTTATTTAACACAATTTTTAAATGGATGATTATTTAGCTGAGTGAATGAGACATGTTTTTACTTTGGCCCTGCATTTAACAACTTTATCGAAGTGATATCAAGCAACTTAAGTTAAATTCTGGTTTTAGACAGATTTATAATTCGTTTCAGTTTTTTTTCTTCAGGTTTTTGTAATAGAACTAAAATCTTGGTCTCTGGACATTTCATTATGGTAGCCTTAACATTTATTTCTGTGCTTTGAAGACTGATACTATTTCCATATTCATTACACCTAATACAGGTAATATTATTTGCCACTTGTTTGATGTTCATCATCATGACCATCATATGATGATGTTAAGATGGCTTATGACTTATCTTCAGGTATTATAACATAAATTTAATTATTTATATTATTGCCTGTATTATTTTACACAGGATAATATAAAACTTGTAGTGATGGTGTTTTTATGCTTGATATTGGTTTTATCATTGTATTGCGTCACTGAAACTCAGCACCATTGTATTCATGGTGAATTAGTCATTAAATAAAACGTGCATTTTACAATCATTATGGTGTGTAACTTTATCTAATTGTTTATCTTCCATTTGTGTTTGATTTGTTTTACTTATTTAAGGAAACCATTGAGAACATTTGTCTATGGTGTGTTTTAATTCCAAAGCAGTCCAGCAATGTATTCATCAGCAATGTGTTTGAATATTTGAAGCTGTTCTTAGTGGAAAATATGCTATTATAAACATTAGTTATTTTTTAAAGATCAATTGTAGCTGTTGTAATTTCAATTAATGTTGTCCCTTAGTATAACAGTCGTGTCTAAATTAAGTTAAAAATTAAATAGATAACAAAAGAATCTAAAATTAAATACTTCAATCATCAGCTTTATTTATATTCTGCAGACATAATGCTGTCATAACAGTTAAGTAACGACAGGCAGTCTTTTCATTAAGAGACTCGTTCATAAATATGTTTTTGGCTGGAACTATTATATGATGCACTTGTTGCTCTGGCTGCCTTAATTGTCAGTAATTAATTTCGTTAAGTCTGTTAAGTGTGAAATCTGATGAAAATACTTTAAAGGTTAATTGTAATAAAGAAACAGACTGAAATAAGTTTCCCTAAAGATTTAAAAGCCAAGTCTCAATGGTAAGATTACCCTCAACGCATTAGACACTACAGAGAAAAAAAACCTGATGTAGTTATGTTTACCAGTATGGTAACATCTCAACCAAAAATAAATTACTTGTCAATATATTATCATGAAACTAGTGATATATAAAGATGGAACAAATTATGAACCATGAAGTTTGTACTACATTTTGCAGAAGAAAAAATTCTTTGTGATTTTATGCCTCCTCTAGCATTTCTGTTTTTGCTGTATATAATCCACATGTTCAATAATGTTTTCAGTAGTATTGAGGTAAATAGTGTAGAGCTTATCAATATACATGCTTGCTTTCTGGATAATATATCACTAATTAGACCATATTAATGTGTTTATTTTGGAGGGAGGGACTTTAATTCTGAACAGAATCATAACTGTGTAGATAATATCCAATAAATATAGTTAGAATAATATATACAAGATTAAGTAGGGAATGAGTCCATATGTTACACTAGTTAAAATCAAATCGGGCCTCGAAATTAAATTAGTCTTTTGTCAGGCAGCAAATAGAATTTCCTGGCAGCAAATTTCATGGAGGTGTTTAATTGTAATACATTAGCTATTCAATGTGGCCTCGGTGTTAAGTCTTCTGTGTCTGTGAAAACAACCCTGGAAAACGGTCAAATTATACTTTACACAATGTTGCAATCACGTTTGCACTGAACAAGGATTCTTACAATTATCCTATTATTGCACATAATTTGATTAATTTACCATCACTCTTCTGCTTTTTCTTGAAATAATTTTGTATTGCTGCTTTGCTGCCATTTTTATTGAGAGCTCCATCCGTGCCGTTGTCAATTGCCTGTAACACTAACACTCTATTAAGTGGTGAGCGGTGACTGGGAAAAAGACATTATCATCCGTACGGGTCATCTGATTGGATAATAACATAAACGTGTCACAGTAATGGACCAATGAAATACCCATGCTAGTTTTCTGTAGTAATTTCATTGATAAATACTTGACATTTCCAGGGCATGCATACATCACAACTATTCAGGTTGGTATATTTTAGGTCCATTGGTTTAGGAGTCGGGGATGATTTTATTGACGTTTGGTAATTTTTTTGATCTGATAAACCAGGCAGCAGATATTTTTTCTGCCACATATAGGCAGAATTTAGGAGGAACTGAGGTGCAAATGCTGCCTTTGTTGTTGTTAATTTCGAGCCCTGGAAATATGTACTTTTCTGCTTTTTACTGAACATGCACAATACAGTATGTATAAGAAAATGGCAAGACGCTAAGGTCTAAGCTTGTATTAAAAAGACAAAAGTGTTTATTTCTTTTTGTCTTGGTTTTTGTTTCTTTGTTTAGGATTAGGGAAAGTTGTGATACATTTTAAACAGATCTTCTATATATGAAAGAATTATTGGTCAGTCTGTGAAATATAATAATTAATATGCAGACCAACAAATGCAAGCTACTGATTACTTGTAATTGGTATTTAAGTAGTTCAGCCTGATTTCAAAGATAGTTCATCATTGAAAGAGTAGTTGAAATGCTGTCCATTTAAATAAACATTTGCTTAATAAAGACCTTTATGACTCATGATAGACTAAACACAAAGGTGGCCGCAACACGGAAACTGGTTTAGTTTGGGTATGTATATATGCGGGGGGGGGGAGGACAAACCCCCCCTCCCCGGTCATAGTGCACCAAGTTAGTATTTTCAAGCAATTCTAGGGTGTACATTAAACTTTATTAAAGGCATTTGGGTTACTTCTTATAAAATATCATTCAACCACTAATTCCAATAAATTAGTCAAAGCTAACTATAGAGTCTGATTGATTAAAGCCTCAGTGTTTATTAAAATTTGAAGGCCTAAAGATTCCTTTGATTTGGCAGTTGATCTATAATCGAGATGAATGAAACAGTATATACGTCTTGTAGCAAAAATATTATATTCTATGAAGTTGGAGTTCATTGAATAAGGGTCATGGCGACACAGTGGTGATATATATATATATATATATATACGTGTGTGTTTGGAGGTTTCTGCGTGTGCGCTAGACAGCTGAGAATGAGTATTGGCGACTTGCTGATATTGGTGCTGCCCTCTGATGACTGTAAGTAACAATACGTTCTCTGCTTTTTGTTTTGTTTTTCGGGGAGAATCCCCAGGCTGTCACTTAATCAGCACAGCTTCTGTTGGAGTGGTTGAGAAATATCCTCCCCCACCACTCATAGGGGAGCAGTACGGAAAGATGGAGTCGAAACACCCTGAGGGTGGTCACTGCCAGAGTGTTTTACGTCATCAGGGGGTTTTTAACGTCCCCCTTTATTTTAAATAATTCAGTGGAGACGGCAGCGCCATTTAACGTGGTCAGGCACCCACGATGTTGTGAGCCGAGAAATTAATCCCTGGCAAAGTTTCGACCTCTTGCGGAGTTCGAACCTGTGACCGTTGGTACCAAGTGCCGGGTGCTTAACCGCTAGGCCACCAAATCTCACTACGCTCTCTGATACAAACAAAGACTATTTATATTTAAGCTCTCTGATACAAATAACAACAACAATGATAACATCTTGGAATTGGGGTCGATATGTATCGGCCGCCGACGCATATCGGCCGCCTGTTCTGATTGTTATTCACATGGGGGAGCCACTGTGGCTTTGCTGCGCACTGCATCGCGCGTTTCCCGCAGCGTTCTATACTTAGTATATTTAAGCCGATATGCGTTGGCGGTCGATACCTGTGTTCTCACTGTTATTCACATGGGGGAGCCACTGTGGCATGGTGCGTTTTTTCAAGCGGGAATCACTTTGATATTGCACAATATGTCTAGGAGTGTCTTTAATCTTTGACGTATGTGGTGTTGTCTGTATATTTGTAATATTAGTGTACCTGGGTGTTGTCTGTGTAATTGGAATATTAGTACAGGTAGACTCTATGTGGGTGTGTGCATGTCACATATATACACAGGTCTATTAAACACAAACTTCACACTTTATACACAGTTATTCACACTTACTTAGTTTATAGCAGAGAGCTTAAATATAAACAGTCTTTGTTTATAGGGGGCCGATGCCTGTGTTTTTATTGTTATTCACATAGGGAAGCAGTGCGTGGCGTGTCCTGCAGCGTTCTATACTTAGGCGGCCGATATTCGTTGGCGGCCGAACCTGTTTCGTGTTGGGACCCCGGAATCCCATCTCGAACATAGTTTATAAAGATGACGTTTTCTTTTCGGTAAAATATACAATTACGTGGGCAGATACTTTTGAATAGTACTATTTTGTGCGTATATAACCAGTATAAGACACATACTGTTACAGCAAACCAAATACTAGAATATATTAGTTTAAGCAACAAGAAAGAACCCCAATGGTTTAATCGTCAGTCTTTGGTTTAAGTTTCATGTTTGTCACCAGGTGGCAGCAATATCGTATTCAACAAAAGCGTCTGCTCGAACTGACATGCTATCGCCCCCATCGGCTTATCAGCTTATAGATCTAGAGTTTATCGTTTGTTAATAATTTGTTTCATGTGCTAATATTTTGTGTGGAAATTCAAATATTTTCCTGTGAAGTAACATTAGTTTTGTGTAGACGAGGACAGGTTACTGAAGCCCAGGATATAAATTCCTATATTATCGCCTGTTTATGTAGATCCTCAACCGTCATCGCAAACGGTGTGACTGAGACACAAATAGATCTATAAAGTACGGCATAAAATGGCAACAGAAAAGGAAATTTCGAAACTTTATATAAGTATGCGTCAGATAATTGAGATTTTTGCAGATAATCATTTCCCAAAAGATGATACATTGGTAGAGAAACTGAACAATTGGTTACAAACATGGTTATTTAAACAAACAGGTAATTAAAATATGATTTTAAACAGTAAAATCATTAAAAATGTAACATCTTAAATATGGTGTCAAAACATAACACATGTTGGCAGCATGAATATTTGTATAATACCTATCCAGTATTAGTGTACTGACCCGTTTTGCAACCCTGCCTGTTTCCTAATGATAATGGGACCTCCCGTTTTGCAACCACCCCACACTCCTGTTTCACAACCATTTGATTGAGCACAGCATTAGCATGATCAGATCATGATAAATTTGATTGTGCATCATTTTGTAAAATATGAATTTATTATTTTTGCATGTGTTTGTATGTATCTATCTAGGCTATTGTTATTAAGTATCCGAGCATCTGGAATCATGTTCGTTGATGATAAAGGTCAGAGCACTCTACACGAGTGCGCCAAGCTTGGGTATTTCTGGTGCTCGGACGCGGAACAGCAAGCTGAACATCGGAATCGTGTTTGTCGGTGATAAAGATCCGAGCATTCAGCGTCTGAACCATACATCATCAATATTATTATAAATCTGAGCAATTTCATGATCATTTTTAATTTTTAATCTGCTTGCATCAGTGTCAGAGATGGCAGCTTAGTTGTAATTACTACTACTAGCGTTTAAAAAAGATATTAGATTAAGCCTAATAGACATTATAATCAGATTAAAAAGAAAATCTGACATTTATAAGAAATGCATTATTTTAAGGTTCCCGCAGCCAAGGAAATATTATTTTCTACAAGTATACTATTTAATCACTTTTTTTATTCTTAAGGCATCATTTTTTCTGTGAGATTTTCAAATGAATTTGTTATATTCCAGGTTTTCTAGAACACCTGGGAACCTAGACTATTTGTAAAGTCGCACAGCTGTTCTATCGATCTTCTATTTCTTTGATTTTCATTTGTACCTCTTCAAAACTATCAAGAACATCTACTTTCAACCCAAATATAACTACTTCATGCTTAGCCACCACATTTGAGCGGAAGTAATAGCAAACAAGGAATAATTGGCACATGCGCATTGAGTGCTCCGACCTATAACGCTGAGGTATAGAGTTCCGATGCTTGGATACGTAACCACTTTGATCTATGTAATATTCTTAAATAATTTCTGAAAACTATATTTTTTAAGTTGTTCAATTGGTCCGCTTCCCATTTTGAAACTGCTCTTTCCATTTTAAAACAGGAAGAGGACCATTTCAACAGCTTAGAATAATTTACTATTTACAAAATTTATTTGTTTATATATCTATATATAGAGGTCTATATAATTTATATTTAAAATTAAATTTTCTTGACAACATATCATTATGGTAGATAATGGCCAATGATACAGGAAATTTAGAAATAACAGCGCAGCATTTTGTTGCCACTTGGTTGCTAAATGGGCAGGCATTTTTTAAACCATACTGATTGCACAACAGGATGGTCCCATTTTGAAATGGTCCCAGTTGTCAAGATGGTGCATAACATTAGTACTGTTACATGAACTATTTTAATCTGTTATTATTGTTATGCATTTCAGATAATCTGAAAACATTTATACATGAGACATCTCTTGACAAGATAGTACAAAAGATGAACAAAGAACAATTGGTGCATCCTTTAACATTGGCTTTTTTCTTAAAACTTGTAAGCTGTGTTTCATATGAAGCATCAGACAGTAATATGAAGGAATCAATGTTGCATCTTTATCAGAGAGTAATTAGTGAGAACTGTACAAACCCCTGTGTACTGAATGCCTGGTTACAGGGTCTGGATGTTATGCTTCATAACTGCAACTTTGTAAAGGACTGGATATTAGCAGGTGTGTTTATCACTTGTGACAGTAATTACTACATTCACCCAGTAATCGTAATTTAACTGATGGCTGTTACTGCATACATAATTTATCCAGCTGTCATCAAGAAAACACCATTTGAGGAGCGTATAGTCTGCCTTACTTTAAATAATTAGTCGTTATTTCTTCTGTTTACAGATGCTTACAGAAAGATTATTTTCTGTTTGAGACACAACAGCCTTTTTGTCATAAAATCGGCTGTTGAACTGCTGTCCACACTCGTACTGATAGAAATACATGGTACAGAGACTAAACAGATGTTAGACAATAGCAATACAAAACTCAGAGATGCATTACGTGAGCTGTGGAATAATTGCAAAGATGATGATGTGGACATTAAGCTGACTTGTCTCCAGGTGCTGGAGAAATCAATGAAGAAAGTCGACCAACTCGGCTCTGGTCAGTTATATGCTGGCTATGAAATATTTAACAAAGCGTATACGGTCTTAGAAATCTGTGATGATTCCTGTTGTGCTGAAAGAAATCAAGTGATGATTTTATTAACCGAATGCAGATGGTAACTATTTCATTTGTATAATTATGTGCAATAATGATGAATTTATAAGATAATCTGCCACAGTGTCAGGAAATATTTTGTTAGTGCCAGTATTTTTTCTGATTAAATTCAGTATTGTAATACTTGCTTAGTTTTTAAAGATTTTCTTGGAAGAGACTGAGCTAAGTAAAGAATTAATAAGCTAGACTAATAATCGGTTTTCTCGTGCTGCTTTCCTATACTTATAATCTGTGATGCAAAGCTGCCTGTGAGTGCCAGCTATGCCTAAAGCAGAGATTCCATAAATGTGGCATGCGTATGCAATATTGCAGTATACATGTGTTTTGGACACCCCTCACCTTCTTACCTATTTTTCTTGGGAAAGCCTGCCTGGACACTCGAAACGGATTCAACCATCCAATTCACACCAATTGCTATTCGGAATCACGCTTGTACATTTACATTTTCCATATTTTGTCAGATTCGCATAACACATAGACTCTACAGCATATATGGAATCTTGGCTTAAGACAACACACCGCCTATTTAAATGGTGTTGCCGATTAAAAGCTGTATTCATTGCAATTTACTGGCTATGCGTTCTTGGTAATTCAAAATTTTATTTATATAGTGAGAGTGAAAATGGCTATAGGTAACTCAGCAAAGCAGCACTGGGCTTCACTGAATAAACATTTCTTATCAAACAATCGATTTTTATTGCAAATACATGTTTATATGTAGGCAGGTGAAATATAGCAGATTAATAATAAATGATAATCTTGGATCAGATGAAATTTTGTTAGGCAAGTGAAAACATTTGTTGGGCAAGTGCATTTTCTACCTACTTGCCCGGGGGCAACTGAATTGAAAATAGTAGTAGTAAGAACCAATCATGGGGTCATTTCAATTCCGGAATTGGAATTGATGGTCAATTCTGGAATTGGAATTGATTATTTAAAACAAAATGGAATTGAAAAATTTGAATTGGAATTGAAGTTTCCTACAAAAAATTAAATCCAGAAATTAATTTACCATTTTTACAATGTTAACACTTACATATGGTATTACCAATATACTGGAACCATAATGATCCAGAACTTCAGTTCCTTTTATATGCTTATTCAGCACAGCATGTCACTTGTTTGGCACAGCCTGTCCTTTTATATATATATATATATATATTTAAGCAATTAAAATGGTCTGGATACCATGGGCCTTACCCCAACAATGTGATACCACCACAGCATACCTGTAATCTATATAGAGATATTGCTATTTAGGAATTAATTAATTTATCAACTCACTGGGAATGCCGATCTGGAGCCAAAACTTGCCCCTCCTGTCCTAAAACTGTGACTATTATAGCCTGTCCCCAGACCTAACTGTTTTAATAACCATTTTAGATATTTTGTAAACTTACGATATGTCACAGGGTTGTGAAAGTAAATACAGAATCTGACCCGTGCTGGGTGGAACTAAACAAAAACATTCATTTCAAGGCTCCTACTGGATAGTGGAATATAAACACATCTTTGATGATTACAAAATACACTTTTACATGGGGTTGCACCCAAGACTATATATATATATATATATATATATATATAGATATGCACACTGATTGTGGCACTGCACGTGAGTATTTAACCAATTAAAATGGCCTGGATAACATGGGCTCCACCCACAAAACTCTGACACCATCACATAACATGCCTGTAATCTATATAGAGATATTGTTATTTAGGAATTTACACCTGTACAATGTTTAGAATGGGCAAAATAATATTAAAGCCACAAATTAATTTACCAGTAATTTTTTTAATTCAGAAATATTTCTTCCATGACAATCCTACTTAGAATATAAACTAATTGGAGTAGGTATTCCAAGTAGGTACTCATAGTACCTACTCAGGGTAAAAAGAATTAGGGGAAAAGAGTCGGGAAAAAAAGGAATTGGAATTGAAACATTTTTGAATTAATAAATTTGAGGTGGAATTGGAATTGACCAAATCGAATTGATTGGAATTGGCAAAATGGAATTGACCCATGTCTGGTAAGAACACAACCCATCTTCACCATCTTATTACTGTATAATGTACCCTTTACCAGAGAAACTGTCTGCTGACCTTATTACTTAGACACTTCAATTTTATTAAAGTCCTTCCATGTAATCTAATTGGAACTCCTGTAGTACACTTAGTAACACGAATGCATTTCTCCTCATTGCCAAATTAATCTGTTTCGTATTTCTCATATTCTGATAATATTATCAATTTCCACATTGTATATACGATATATTTATATATTTTCGATTCAAACTTCATTATTATTGTCATGATTGGAAATTGTGAATAAAATTACTTACTTAGTAGCACAATGTGTAGGAAACTTCTAGGTCAGGGTTTGAATCTCATTATTACAGGTTACATCATTTGAATTGCACTGGAGAGTTGCAAGAATGCCATTTGACCCTTGTGCTAATAAAAATTGGCAGAAACTCAAATTATCCATTAAAGTGGTATCAATAATAATTTTTTATTGGATGTTTAGTTATTATCATATCAGAAACTGATGAAGTCACACATGGGCTGGTTGCTATCTGAAAAGAAGAGTAACTATTCCCTATGACACCAAGAGCAGTGTGGCATGCCATTACAATTACCAGATAGGTATTTTCAGCTGAGCTGGGTGATTGTCTCACTAGGTCATCCCTATTAGTGTGTTATTGCTTGGAGTTAATTGGGACTGTTAACTGAGAAGCCACTGAATTTATCCAAGCTTAGGTTGCATTATTGTCCATCAGTTCCATAAGAGAAACGATAATGCCTCAGGTTTTGGCATTGTATTAATGTTGAATATTGAGAAAAATTGTTGAAGTTTATTGAACAAATTTAGAAAATATGTTTACTGTTTTCGCCACTTAGGCAGCAAAAACTAGTGTTTGTATGGATTTCTTTTACAGGGGAGAGGCAAATCTTTCAAACCCTGACTTGCATGTTTCTTCTTTTATGCCAGTTGTTATACGTGGCTAAACACTCTGAATACTTTGTCATAAACATGTTGGGCCCAGATAATGAAACCCATTTCTCAGATGATAATGTGGCATATTTCAGAGTGTATAAACCTATATCTCTGTGTGGTTGTTTGCTGTGACATTGTTATAACCAAGAAATGCAGTGGCTTGACACATCAAGGATTTTGTAAACTGCATAAGCTTATAAAAGAGATTTGTTAGATAATAATTCTGTTTTATCTATCAGTATGTTAGTGTGCAATAATTTAAACTGCACTTTGCTTAAATGAGACATTATATCATCCTGAATGACTGTGTGTGTGCTATGTGTCAAGTTGTATAGACGTAAATCTGTGAAATGGAGATCTCGAAATAATAACACACACTCAATTATAACTCATCATAACTCTTATGAGAGTGGCAGTGATTTGGTTAGAAGCCGGGATCCGGGTCATTTGACTCACCTACCCTCAAGTAGAGACCCCTACTTTATTTCTTAAAAAACTACTGAGTGATCATGGGATTACGATATGGTCATTTGTACATGTTTGTAAATGACCTTAATTCCAGTCTGCAACTGAAGACCACCGATCTTTTCTAGGGTGTAGTTATTGTACTTTTGAACTATGAGCAAAATTGACTATCCTAGTAAAATCTGATGCCCCTTTTTACATGGTACATATTAAATGATAAGGTTACACTTTGTTCAAGTCAGCAGGATTTGTATGCTTCATAAAATTAGTGAAGCAAAATATTTGGCAACCCACAGATTTTCAAATTCATGATTTCACTGGTTGCTTCGTAATCAGTGCTGTTATATTTGGCAGAATACAGTAGTAAGTAAATAGATCATCAGCATTATTAACCAGTCAATGTCTTTATGTCATTCCTGTAATAGAATCTTGAACTGTAATATCCTCATCTGCTTGCTCATGATCCTGACAGCATATATATTGAATTAATTGTTAATATAGTTATAGTATGTTTGTAAATATATATGGCTTTATCATTTATTAAAAACATTATTCACATTAACAGCTGTATGAGACATAATGAAGTGATGAGATTGGAAGCTTTAGTGTACCAACTTTTGCAGTCTGGATCCATACAGACAGCTATGACTTTAGCACAGTGGCTATTCTTAAAGTAAGTTAAAAGATATAGAGCGAGCCAAATATTGGAATATTAATATTATAAAATACTTCACTTGTTGTTAATAGCAGCAACTTGAAAACGTTACTTCTGATCTATTAGTGACGAAACAATCATCGAGTGAAAATGTTTTGATATGAATGATTTGGGTGGAAATATTTATTGTTCAGCGTTGATAAAATATAAGATTCTTTGATGCAATGTACTCGAAGTCAGCTCTATATGCTTCCTGATGCCTCGTGTTACTTTATGATAATTATTATTTTAATTGACACTGATAGTTGTGAAGAGGAGTTAAGTGATCAGGTTATCATGAAACAAATTCAGTTCTTAACAATACAACAAACACATAAGTTTGATGAGCAAACGTGTGATAGCCTTGGCATACAGAAAGCCGTGATTCAGGAATTTCTAGATAAAAGAAAACTTGAATTTCCTTCGCTGTTTCTACGACAGCTTGAACTGTTGGTGAATTTCAGCAGACACAAGGTAATGGAGTTAGTTATGAGTATAGAGTTCTCCATTGATATTCCCAAATTAGTTTATGTAATGTAAAGATGAAAGTTCTAAATAAAACAAAACTTAAGCTTGTTCTTTGGTTACTTTGCCATTTTGCCATTATATTAATTAGGATATATGTCTTGTTGTCAGTTGTTCGGTGTGTTTTATTTTGTTTAGACAGTGCCATTAGAACAGATGGAATTACTTTTAGATGTGTTGGAAATGTTGTGTTCAAATCGGTGTCCTGAAAACTCACTGGTGACTGTTTTGTTTAGGAAGCAACAAAAGATATATCTAGCTCTTGTTGATACCTTTGGTCAGATTTTCCGAGGTAAGTAGAACAGACATGCAGACACACACATATTTTACACACTCCTACACAAATATTATTCGGACTTAGTAGTGTTATAAGCATCTTCAGCAGTATAAACATATGCACAAACTTCGCTGAATTGCAGTGTATAATTTGGCAGTAAATTTATATCTTTCAGCAAAAGAAGACACATTTGTGCCAGTAATGCATAGTTTTATCTTACTTTGTTCAGACTTCCTGACACATACTCAGTCCTGTGTGGTGAGATCGCTCTATCAAATCATTTTAGATATATACAGTCAGCTCTCCAGTAACTAAATCTGAGCCAAACCAAAATTTCAGTTAATTAAAGTGCAATAATAATTCCAAAGAATTAGTTTAAACAAATGGAAACAATTGAGATTCTTCTGAAATTTGATTAATTATATAAATTTCTTGAAACACTACCTGTTCAAACAATGCTCACCCATTAACAACAAAATGTAGCCAGGTGAAATAATCGCTGAGTCCATTCCTGGGCTAGTAATTATGATATGAATCCAATCTAATGGACTAATATTAAATTGGGGGAAATTCTGTTTTAAACATATAATTTATTTCTGATATTTTAAAGTGGCTTGATTTTGACGTTTTATCTGAGCTACAAGTTTAATACCCTGTGAAATGTTGGTGATAACTTGTTTAATCTCACAAAAGCCATTCAGTTATTGAGCAGTAGTGGAGCCACAAAGCTGTAGGGATTGATTCTAATTGTTAATTAAATCTAATTCTTTACTACTGGGAAAAGTTATATTTTGCAGTTATCTATCTTTTAATTATTTTTTAAAATAAGTAATTGAAAGATGTATAAAAACAAAATATAACTTTTCCTAGTAGTAAAAATATGATCTATTGATATATTTGCATATTGAACAGCAGTTATTTACCTAAATTATTTAACCAAGCCCTTGATTAATCACATTTTAAGCCTATCACCCAGTTATTTGGTTATTGGAGAGTTGTCTGTATTTCCTGTTGACAATAAAATGTAAAGATTTGTTAAAATAATTTTTGTTGCAAATAAATAGTCACTTCAAGCAATGACAGATTTGCTAAGCCTTGAATTAAATTTCTTATTAATTCACATGTCTACTTTATTTTAAGGTGATGGAGAAAACATTAAAAGTGATGCTGGTATGTTTAGACTACATTACAAAAAGTGACAATGAAGATACAAAAGAGCTTTGGCTTAAAGTTGATATCATGTTACAACATCTGTTTTGCCAAACAAAATGGGAAATCTTAGACTCTGTTACTGAGTTCCTGACGGATCTTTTGCTGCATTTGAAAGGTCAGTTCTGGCTATTATTGTTTGTGTATGAATACATATTGCTATATTTCTGAGTTTAAAATGATGATGTTCAGCTATGATTGATCAAATATCTTATTGGTGTGAGAAATGATATTAAAATCTTTTAAAAGACTAATTCTCACTTTTCTCTACATTACCAGGGATGTCAATAAATTCATAAGTTTTTAACAACAAAATTCATGCAAACCCCGTAAGTGTCTCAGAAAAGACAGCATTAACACATATTTCAAATTTTTATCTAATTTTTTTAGTTGATATTATTTCATTTTAGTTGATTTTATTATGCAAGACAGTTATTCTGATAATAATATGCCAGTATTCAGTAAATAGTGGTTTGTCTGGATGATGATACAGCTCACCTTTCTTCTATGGATCACATGAAAACTGTAGTAATAGAACATGTCTAAGTAAAATCAAGTAGGCATCAATGATTTGGAAAATTCTCCTTCAGCAACAATTATTTCCACATTAAATACATCATTTCTTCATGAACCAACATACTTCAGAAAGATGGTACATGCAATATGTTAGATGTATATAAATATAAAATATTGACTTCTAATACCATCAATATTTTCTTATGTGTAGATCGAGGTGCATAAATCTGAGTATAAATTCATCTGTTAAAGCACACCTTTAACAAATTAAAACATCTATTTTTTTATTTATATGTATAATGTGCTATTATATCCTTGATAATGCAAAAACAACTATCTCCTTGTGTTTTCTTGGTTCTTTTTATTAAAGAGTAACTTTTATGGTTTTGGAAAATCTTCACCAAATGCAGCATTGATGTTAATTGATAAATTAATATATATATATATATATATATATATATATATATTTATTTTGCCACTCATAAACTTGACACTTGGAAACTGATGAGTAATACATTAAATTATTTATTTACTTTTTGCAGATGACAAGATTTTACAGCAACTTATTGAGAGTTCATTTAATAGAATTTTCCAACTGACTGACAACTCGGAGAGTTATCTAAGAGCCTCTGCTGTCAGCTGTATTGGAGCAATGTTTACTGTAACATGTAGAGTCTGGACAGCTATTACTGCTGCATGTTCACTGGTACATAAATCCTTTCTTTGCATTTACGTAGATTAAAAGTATTTGAAGGGTGTTTCGTCTTTGACTTTGCTGCATTATCTTTAGAGGTCACTCGGTCTATTTAGCCTAACATGTGCATAAAAGTGGCCATTAAACATCAATCATCATCGTCATAGATTAAAAGACCTAGTATAAGGAAAATAGTTTGTATTTGTTTTTATCTTTCAAGAGTCTTTATCATATGTTCTTCATTAAAGGCAAAGTTCACTCTCAGGTATTATATCTTAAATGTGTGATGCTTATAAAAATAACCTAAAGTCCCATATTAATATTCATAAACTATACCTGATATCTTAGACATAAGGAAATAATCCAAATTATTGGAAGGTAACCATATCTTTGAATGCCAGATCATAAGCCAGGATGAAAAACTGTTACATGCTCTGACAACAATGAGCACAAGAATCATGTATCTATTTCTGTTCTGATTGAATGAGGTCACAGATGCTGTGACTTAACAATCCCCATAATCTGACCTGTCCATATAACTAACACATTCATCAGTTTATTTACATAAATCTGATAGCTCAGTAGATGTTTCATGTTATAATAGTACAAAAGTCTTCATAAGGAATTTCACCATATGGTTTTCTTTAGCCATTTCTTTAACATATGAGGCTGTTTGGACCAACTGTACTGTACTATTTGCAAATATGTTTTTATTCCCAAATTATGCACTTAGCTGATGCTTGTTTAAATTATTATAACCATGTTGTACAAACAGCCTATACTTAGTGATGTCAAACTTGAGGAGCATATGGTTTGTGCCTGGCTTTAAAATAGCATCGCCAACAGACAGGTTATAGTTGATTCACCAGGAATTTGAATTCAATTTTTTTAAATATTTGATTGATCGTGTTCAGATCTTGACATATATATTGTTTGACTATATCCGCGTTAGTCCCAGAACTTTTGAATGAAGAATGAACTTTTCCTTTAAGTTAATATTTGTTGTTTTCTTCTAGAACATCATGTTGGACAAAGTTATCGAAGCCACGAAAGATCAAGAAGCATTTCCCAGACGTGCAGCAGTGAAAGCCATCAAGTTGGCATATGAAAACAAGATGTTTGAGGACCGGACACCAGAAGTATTTAATGTGTTGTGTAGAATGATGTCTGACCTTGACTGGGAGGTGAAGTGCAGTTGTTTAGATTTCTGGAAGGCTTACTTGGAGAGCATTCACTCACCTGATGATCAATTACCGGAGTATGCTCAGGATATCTCAGGTAGCTCTAGATCTTGTCATCTAATTGACACTGACCAACTACATTCTTTAGTTGACAGTGGATGTGCCAAGTCACTGTTAAAGGCTGTTCATGACTGTGACAAAAAAGTACAAAGCAAAGCCTGTCATCTCATAAGTACCATTAGAAGGAACCATGATGCAGTATTCCCTAGATCTCAAGATGCAGCTGACGATGATGTACCGGTAAACAGTGGAAGCAATAAAATGTGCCAACTTAATGTTCTGAGTGAGATCTGGGCACTGGATCTGATAACGTTGACCGTGACGTCTAATCAAAGTACGGACCAATATGATGTTAATGCCGAGGCCCTCTTGGAAGACATATTAATTTCAGTGAAGGGTCTGCCCGAGATGAGTGGAGCCGATGAAGAGGATAATGCAATAGACTGTTACTAAGTCATATAAATTTATGGATAACAGGCCACCAAAAAATGATCATCATCTCATCATGACTTACCCTGATGCATATTACACCAACCTAGCTATAGTAACTTGTCAGCTTCAGTAATGTTGCAGTATTGATCATGGCATGAAATAACAAAATTCTATAGATAAATACGAGCAGTCTAAGAGTATCTGTAAATAATTATAATTTTGTTATCATTTATTAGATATTATTAATACAATATAATTATTATCCTTCACAATTATTACTTTTCTTTATTAAATATCTCTGCGGCTTAATATTTATTTGAACACTGGGAATTTGTTCTATATCAATTATCAATGTTGATTCTATTTCTTATTTTTAATTTTTAACTTACTGAAGTCTTGGTGAAGATACTCTCTTACTCGAAGCCAAAGAAGAAATGAGGTGATAGGATCATAATTTTTGGAGTTGCACTATTTTGAAATTACTGAAGGCATTTGATGTCATAAACAGCATATGATGCCCTATAACAGAGAGTTACAATAGTCAATATGAGATGTAACATAGGAAGAAAAGTGCTTGCTTTTATTATAGATATTTTAAGGCAACATTGGAAATTGCATGTTGGATATGGGTCATCTAACAGTGTATTATAGTTGTGTGATGGGCATAGGGTGTCTTTTCTTGTGATCTCGGAGAAAATTGAAGACGACAAATAAGAATAAACATCACCAACAGACACCTATAAAAGTATAATAGATAAAACATTTATATATTGCCAGATTTAGTAAGCTATTCCGTGTAAAATGCAAATAAAAAATAGTTAACAAAATACACTACGGAAAGCTTGATGCTAATTAAAAACAGTCTTAAAAATGTCTAACATGTTGTTTAAGACCAACCAATTTATGGCATGGATATCTGGAGGAAGCATATTCTAGCAGCAACACTAAATGCATTCTAACAAAATTTCTTACTGTTGGTTTATTTTTCCAACGTATAGAGTATTATTATTGATTCCCGATCTTGTTTTTGTTATATGATAATATGTTCTTCAGGTACTATGGTGTTATATAATTTAATACCTTATATCTTAAGTAAATAATTTTGACATCAATTCTGTGTTAAACTGGGAACCAACGTCACTGTTTCACAACTGGTGTGATAGTGCTATTTTGTAGTCTCGATTATAACGCGTGTAGCCGGATTTTGTATATGCTGGAAGCTCCTTATTAAATGTTTGGTAATCTATATAATACAGAGTTCCAGTAATGCAATCTCGATGTTGATAATGCAGAAGGTTACAAACAATTTGCTGGTGATTGGGTTGTTTTTAAGCCTCAACTTGGTGGTTGTAAGTATGAGGAAATGCGTTGACACCTGGAAAAGATGTATTTACTTTGTTGATGTCGGCCCAAAACAGTTCAGTTACGGGAATGACGTTTACCCAATTGTGAACTTTCCCAATCGGGGGATGACTTTTTTGCTGTCCTAGAAAATTAACTGGATTGGTCGTCTTGGCAAGCATGAATAATTGTTTCTATACAAACTTGAGGCGTTTGCATTACCCCCCCCCCCCATTGTTTGTTCCTATTTCCCTGCCTAATAAGAATATATACATCAAAACCTATTTTTACATTACCAGCATCTTGATATATAAGTGTCCTCGTCATAAATAAGAGTTGGTAAGAATATAACTGACAATACTACCTGCTGCTTTCTATGCAATTAATGTCATTTCAATCGATTGTCTTGTATCATCTTCATTACATCCAATGATCCAGTGGATTAGGGAACTGAGACAGGTTTTATGGTCTAATGTAATTATTCATATTAATGTATTTGTGATGATAAGCTCCACATGTTTTACACCACCACCAAGTAAGATTAACAATTGTGCGTTGCTGATGTTTTAAGACATTTAACAGTGTGGCACAAGAAGCCAAATAAATCTGATTATTGCCAAGATTTAGTGATACATACACTAGTGTGTCATCGGTATACAAATTATATTTAATGTCCTATTGTAGTGGCATGATCCCCAAACTAAAAAATTTACTTTCACTAAAACTTCCTGAATCAGGAAATGTGTTTGTGAAAGCTATTCAGCATATTTAGATAATTAACTCTGGGCATTTACTTTGGATTTATAAACCAACATGGATCTTTCTTTGTTTTGGCTTTAAACTCTGATCAAATGTTACTAATTATGTTAGACCATGATTATGGGTCCAGGTCTTTTGCCCCATCAATAATTGGTCACTTGGTCTTTTGCCGCATAGCTTTAAAACTTTGATCAATGTACAATAAACTTATTTTGTTGCATTATATATTTAATTTGCTATGGTTTATAAAAAAATGATTAAGATAAATAAATAAGTCTGTGATAATACATAAATTGGTAAATGTCTTTTACAAGATAATTTTAATGCACTATAACTAATGTTTCATTGTACACATATCAATTGTAATTGAGGAGACACTCACTGGAACTAAGAATCTCCCATTATGTTATTACATTCGGGTCTCTTTCCATTCATCTTTCTGATCAAGGGATCATCATAATTGCAATTGAATAAAGAGAATAGTTACAAAAAATTTAAAAAAAAGACCCAAACATCTCGAGATGACAGACAACGAATAAAGAGAACAGTTAGCAAGCAGATCTCAAATGACAGTTTTGAGTAATTAAGAAATTGAATCACTACCAATAGTGCTGATAGTTCTGTGTATATCATAGATCTATTTTGACAATCATGTAGATAATAACAGATGTGGTGTGAAAGTGTGTAATGAAGGGTATACTTGCACTAAATGGTGTTCAAACCAAGTCAACAATTGGATTGGAATGTTCCCAGCGTAGAGACCGATCGCGTAAAGGGACACTCTCAACGGATCTACAGATAAATCTTATTTCCATATGTTCCAGTGTTTTAAGCATTTTATTGCAATCAAATCTTATATAAACAAATTGTTTATAGATAAATATTTTATTAACCATATTTAAAAATATGGGTAAGAAAATTTATTTGAAAGATTACTAAGGTGGTCGGTGTAACAGAACATTCCCATTTCATATTCAATCACAAAAGTCACACTAATGGGCTGAAGTAACTACTGGTAAGGGGCTGAAGATCAGAGGCAAATAACCTAAATGGCAAAAGACTGGGAGGCAAAAGATCAAAGGCTAAATGACCGGGGGCAAAAGACCGGATCCTGAAAATTATACATCGGGCAAATTCCTAGCAAAATTTAAGTTGTGGCATATAATGCATTCCAGGCTAGACTGTGTTCACAAATAATATTCTTGGATTTTCATTATCGCAAGTACATTAGTTACCAAGATATACAAAGTTATACTTAACGGGGTAAATAAATTTTCAGTGTGTCGACTGAATCCTAATCTATAAATACAAATTATAGATTTCTTTTGAAGAAACGAAGATTTCATTCAAATCAACAATAAAATATTTCCTCGTCAAATTCCATAAACCATTGGATGTATCACAGATGTGAGAATTATTGATCCTGCTACATGATAAAAAGAGCTCTGGATAGATCTGAATTGTATGATATATTCACCCCATAAGTACCACAACAACTTTAACTGTTTTCTTTCAATTTAGTTGCAATAAATAAGAGGAATGTCTGTTATATAATTCTTATTGGGTGATGTCTTTTTAGTACGTAATGATATGTTCCTGACACGATCAAAATACAAAATCAAAGAAATAAAAGTTTATTATTTTTCAATAAAACAAATATATACATATATAGCGTATAAATTATGATAACTATTATCACATGGTACAGTTTGCACTTAAATGACCTGTTCACATGGAATAAACGATACGTCCTATGAAGGTTAAATTACTTACTGCGAACATGACAGATTCTCACCTAACACATGAAGGGAATAAAAAGAGTAATACACCTGCTTCAGGTATTTAACACTCCAACTTGAAAACTTTGAGTCAATAAAATAGTGTTACACTGACATAACTTCGCAACATAAAATACTGATTATAAACATAATATTCTGCATTAATGTGTGAACAGCGATGGAGGTATTTTATTTCCGACTTAACCTAATTACATCTAGTTTATATTAATACCTCCCATTGCATGATTTCATTATAGGAAACAGAAAGTAGGTATCTTCCACTGGGTGAGAAATGGACAATTTGCACCATATCATCATGGCCGGTGAAATCTTGAAAACTTCCCTCGAAGTAGTCGATTAACTTCAACAAACGTTCTGAAAAGCAAACAATTTGAAACAAAATTATGCAGTCCATCATTAAGCTGTAATAAAAAGCTAAATTCCACACAAATACATGCAAAGATTTCAATTATCATAACAAATGTTGATACTTGGAAGCATCAACCAAGATATATCTTCATTATAATAGAATTAAGATAAACACAACACAAAACATTATTTTCTTATTAAATCAATGCATATTAAATACCATTATTTCCAACAGCTATCAGAGCAGATACTGGAGACATCTCCAGTGACGTAGCCCAGTGAGTTAGTGCTATTGTACGCAATACCTATAATAATAAGTTTAGAGAGTAGATTATTACAGCATCGTATGAGGAAAATTGAAGATCTCTACTTCAAGATGGGATCCATTTATAGAATCTTCCATGTTATTAACAAACCAATATAAATTATTATATAATTCTTTGTTCATGCATTCAAATTATTGAATGATAGAACTCCAGGACAGGATAGTAATGTCTGTTATTATGTAATTTCACTGTACAGCTCCTTTGAGTGCTTTAAAAATGTACACTATTTTATTATTAGTAGTAGTATGTTTAGAACTGCCACAAGGATTAAGCTGTTGTGGGGAGTTCCAATGGCCAATTAAAATATTGCAGAATTTGTTGAAATTTCTTCAATATTCCAGTTACAAATTTGAAATGAATATCACATCATGGTTTAAGTGTAACGTCTACTAACCTTTCTCTCTGATAAACTGTAGAACTGTAGCTGTTTGTTCATGCCATAACCAGTGTATATTATAGTATCTTGTTCTTCGTGTGAAAACTTGGCTAAACTTGGTGGCACAAGGCTGTAATAACTCTGTAAATCAAAACCAAACTCAAGATGATGTAGCAACTTTGAGATGGTAGAACTCTCTCTCTATCTCTGTTGTGTGTGTGTGCATGCATGTGCGTGCATGTGTGTGAACATGCATACATGTTAAACTTTTTAATAAGAGGCACACAACATAATTAATCAAAAACTGAAAATCTACTCTATACACAACATCAAGTTACCATAACTGAACAGCGGAAGAAGTAATAATAAGTATACCTTATCTCCCTTTCTGATTACACTGCCATCTGGTGTGAAAGCTGGAGCAGGAAATGTCAACCAATCAATCAGTTCGCAATAATCCTTAGACCAGTCAGCAGACCACACACTGACACGTCTATCAGCACTGGCTGCTAGCCACAACAATGGTGTAGACACCTCTAGCTCCTGCTCATATAACAAACATAAATATAAGCTCACACCCCAGACTGTTCTCTGGAAATTCTAAACCTTCATTCCTTGCTAAACCTCAGTTGGACATTTATTTCAAATGTTCGTATTACTGTTATCAATTAAAAACAATTATGATATAAACAAATGAACAACGTATACCAATGCTGTATAACAATGCCTATTACATGATTATAACAATATATGGACACATTGCATTAAGGAATGTTGTTTTTTGTACCATTCAGCAACTCTCGCTTGAATTATTAAAAAATCTGTTTTGGCCGATGAATTCACTTACAGATGTGTAGGCAACATCAAAGCAAGTGATGGGAGCTCCTTTATGATCCGTGATTACTCTAACTGTCATTCCTGTAGTAGGGCTGCTGATAGCCACAAGGCCATCACATCCTCCTGATAATATCATCCGGCCTAAATAAATAACACAATATTGGCTATTTTATATATTGTAATACGTACTGATCTACACTAGCGAGTTTATGTTGCAAAATTAACAGCTCCACTTTAATGTAAGTTTAATAATTTCTCTGTTTAATTATTCCTGTATCGTGTCTGATCTTTATGTTGATTTCGTTAAAACAATGTCTTTGGGAGTGAGCTTTTTGCTTAGATTCAGTGCTAGTCACATCTAGGACATATACTTAAGGGGGATGCTCCAACAGTACAATGACTACAGTACTGAACTGTAAACCTACAGGTCAGAGAAGAATCTGAATCATAACTACGTTTGTAGATGATGATGATGATTGATGTTTTACTGTCATTTTTGTGCACATGGTAAGCTAAATGGACCGAGCCATGCTACTTGGAATTATTTAATGCCACCTAATGCATACAGTTGTGGCAGTAGCTCATGATATGCTGTAGTATGTCACAGTATGATGTAGTATTTTGAGATACGTCATATACTGCAATATGTCGTGGTTATATCATAGTATGTTACAGTTCCCTCTAATATACTGTAGTATGCTACATTATGTCATGATATGTTTTATGTCACAATATGTTGTAGCGTGTTCAATTTTGTGTCTTTACTGTACATCATCTTCAAATGGCTTCTGCTTTAAAACATCACATATCATCATCATCTTCTTCTTCTTTATGCTCACATCATCAAAACATATTATAATAATGTGTCTTACCTCATAAACATCATTACTTCTGATATTCTCACTTTCATAAAATGTACTAGTTTAACTGTATGAAATGTTAAACTTTATGAAATTACTCAACTGCACTGAGCTAGACAGGTGACTACTCTATAATGATGACAACTCAGGTGTATTTTTAGGCAGAAATCAACAACGAAGCAAACACCCCCAATCCCACATTAAGACAACTCAACAATTACAATTACACAGAGATGTGCACAATATTCTAAACAAAATAGAGCAGAAAAAATTATAATGGGATCTGGAAATACCTATCTTCATAAGTATTCTGGTGACTGACCTTATCAGCAGCTTAAATAATAATAAATGTTGATATAGTCTTAACTATCTACAACAAAAGACACAACACTAATTCTTCCAACTATTTACCGACAATGAGGGCATTGCTGTATTCAAGTGAGCAGCTAAATGATGACCTACAAGCAACCTACCATCTGTTGAGAAGCTGATAGCAGTAACAGCAACGGCATGTGGCTGCATCTTTAACACCATCTCCACCTTGTTCAGGTCAAACATTCTCACAGTGCCATCGCTGTAACCAGCCACTATGTTAGGCAGTATAAATTTGGTATCTTTCGGCTGGTGGCTAATAACTGAGGTATTAAGGCCAGATATCAGTGTTGTTCTTATTGGGTTTGGCTCAGGTTTTGTTGGACTGAATGCCAGACAGTTACACAGCTGCGGATAGAAATGTATGTTACAATGCTTTATAGGAAATATCGAATTAGCAATGGGTATAAATGTGTCGTTTATACTGAATAATCTAAATGACCAAAGATAAAGCCCAGAAATACAAAGCAAAATAATTGTTTTAAAGAGTTATCAAAATGTTAAAGCCTACTAATTTCAATATTAGACTCATAAACGTGAATGATACAAGTTTTTGATCTATAACAGACCTGATCAACGACCTGGAACTGTAGTGTTTGTTCTTTGTTTGCTAGAGACCATACTCTGAGCAATCCATCATCGCTACACGTAGCCATAAAGCTATCATCACACAAAGCTACAGAGTTAATCTGTCGAATAATACAGAAATCTATACAATTATGAAGACAATAACACTTTAGCCAATCATTAAAAAGGGGCTAGCTAAATTAGAATATTCTACTTGTTGGGATAGTCTGCCAACACTTGTTCACGTTGTAATGCATGATCGCTCAAATTTATCAAACTGACATCCACTTTAAAAAGTATATATATATATATATATATATATATATGAACTGTGTTATAGATTTCAAAATGTAAATAATATGTATTTGGGCACTCATTTAAAGAATAAATTTGTCTTAATTATGTTTTTCCAGTCAACTAATTTAGTTGATTATCTTTCATTACTCATTGTTGTGTTTTGTTATGTTGTCCCATCTTTATTATTTTTGGTAAATGGGAAGCATTCTCATATTTATTGTTATCAAGTGTATCTTGTCTTATGTTAATACAGACACAATATCAATTACTGTGTTTGTGGTAATCTTACATCTTGGTGACCGCTTTTATATAACAAATTACAATTAATAATCACATTCACAACAGTCATTAAGTGAGTAACTCTGTAGATCAGAATCAATGTAATTATTTGTCAATCTATTTCACAGTTAATACCGGTGTCTTTTTTATTGGAATTATGGATAAACTTTGAGAGAACGATAAATGTTTTTTCACAATAAATGCCCCCCTAAAAATGTGTTATATATTAGGGATGGAGCAGCATATTTCACCAACAAACATAGATACTATTTAAGGAGCTTTCCTAAACTCAACTTCTATCATCAGAATCTTAACTAAAATAGAGAAAAACCTACCCTACTGCCGTGGCCTGACACCAGTCTTATGCTAGCCCTCTCTGTCCAATTAATATACCATAATGTTCCAGCCATTGTACCGACAACACCCTGAAAGACATTAAAAAGTACAAGATTGAAAACACACACACACAAAATAAAATAGAGCAAAATAAGTAAGTCCTGAAACAGTTAAAAAATTTGTAAAACTGAAGAAGACAGAATTAATAATTCAGCAATAGTTATCTAGAAGATAACTGAAACAAATCAACATCCTGGTTCTTGCCGTAACTGACCAGATCTAAGGTATCATCGAAGGCTGCAGACACAATAGCACCGTCTAGATTCATTTCATCATCCATTGTAATGCCATCATTCTGGAGACCACAGCTATCGGCAGGGAGACGGAACTCATCCACTCCAGTGACGGACCACATCTTTAAGCTACGACCATAACTTCCAGATATTAGACGACCACTGCGGCTGATCAGAACGTCTGTAAGAGAATGCGACAAACGCTTGTTTAACAATACCACATCATGTACGCAAGAATACTGAAACTGCAAGATACAATGGATTTTTGTACAGATTATAGATCATGATAAGCAGGTAAATGATACTACTAAATTAGACGGTATCCCGAGATCAGTGTTTACCTCCTTATAAGTGACCCTTCCCTTAATTAAGTTAATATAAAGCTGTTTCATCGTTGGTGATATTCATTTGCCCCATATCCAAGACGGAGCTCTGTGATTTGTCAACATAGAACAATCAGTGAGCGATGTCAAACAATTAAAACGAAAACAATATCAAATGAAAAAACAAAACAATATACCATCTTAAGCTATAAAATCGACATTCTGAGATGATAATGTATAATGTATTTTTATATACAGTCTCCCCAAATTTGAGCATGTGATCTTTGGCCTTTATATATTGTATATTTATAGATATTAATATACTCTGTTTCCAATATTTTAATCCTATGTCTGTTGAATGAATAGGTTAGGCAAGATCAAGTTGCTTGGTGCCCTAAAAATGAAGTGCTGAAATGGCATGTTAACGGATGAAGTGAAACTTATTCGTTAATATTGAAAGAATATGTTTTATATTTATCAATTAACATATAAGTAAACATCCAAACTTATGAGCTGTTGGAGAATTATGCAAAATACAGACATGTTTTCTCAGACAATCAGGGGATTAGACTAAAATTTGTCTGAAATGGAATACACTCCAATAAAAAACGTTTCCAACTCTGACATCATTTTCTCCTAACAAAACATAACGTCTCCAAGCCTTTACACCTGTCTAATAGAACAATCCACAAACACACACCAACCAATCCTGTATACGTGTCTACCTGGAAAATGGTAAACAACTGGTCGCGAGCTGTTTTGAAAAACACTCTTAACATATTTGTAGTGATGTATCTGTACTCTGCCCACATTGTATTCATTGAAACTGAAAGTTTTTGCAAAAGGAAATTGCCACCAGTGTCTCATTGTTAGATGACACCAACACTGAGCTCAGTGTTAATGTGTACCAGGCTCTGCATTTTGAATCACAAGCATGGGATAACAAACCATCAACAAATGATGGGGACAAGTGAAGATCTTCCCATCTAATGAACAGAACACCAACAATCATGATCGAAAAAGGTAATCTCTCTCTCTCTCTCTCTCTTAAAAAAACTTTAAAAGTGAATGACCAGAGTTTCGTAGCCAACCATGATAGTTGAAGAGTACATCAGCATTGTTAGTGTTGCTGAAACAGGAAAGGCTTATCAGAAAACCAGATTCTGGAGATGGTTAAGGGTAGTTACCCACCGCCTCTGAATACAAAGACTAAGAAAGAGACTATGAGACACCTGCTCCCCGTGTTGTCACTTCCAAGATGACACAGATTGCACTTGGCAATGTGATAAACCTTTCTGAGCCCAATCCACCATAGGCTGATAAATATTTAATACAATTATAGGCAACTTTGGCTGATATGGGTAAAATGTTAAAAAAATATTGTCAAATAATCAGTAATGACAGAATTTTAAAATATGACTCTTATTTTCAATGATGTAAACATAAAGATAATACATCATTGTCAATTACATATACTTCATGGGATTTCTGCCACAAATATATGGTTTGCTGCTGTAATTTGGCATGAAATAAAATTATGGTAAACTTTCAGGAAAACTTTAAACTCAAACCAAATAATAGCAAGAAAGTATGTACATATTGGTTTTTATAAGTAGGGGGCTAAAAAGGCAGTATCTTGTAAACGTAATGAAATATATGTCAATTCCACATATTTCTTCTAATGGACAGTGTGGAAATTGAAATAAACACCAATAATGGCAATCAAACCAAGAATAGGTTTATCTCAAGTAAGCAAGCAGCCTTTGTTAAAATAAGTCCATGTACGTCTACAAATATTACGGTTAGCATTCTCACCAAGTTCAGCCGTGTCAGCTTCCCAGTGTATGAAGCAGGTGTTATGTCGGGTATCCCAGGCCGAGATCTTTCCACTGCTCGTTCCAACATAGAGAATACTGTCTCCAGCATACTCCAAACAGGTGAAATCTACCTGACTAGAACCCTATATAAATGACAATATAGACACATATCACTGTCCGTCTATTTCACACTTGATAAACAGCCATTCTAAATAAAAACCAGCTAAATGAAGTAAGCTGAACGTAGTACACATACCTGGTTTTGCAACCAAAATTTATGGCACTAAAATAACCGTTCATGCTTTTTAAACATGCTACTTTGAAAGGTTCAATTCATCGTGCTTTGGAAGTCAAGTAAATACAACTATACGTGGTGACATTTCCTACTACGGAAATAAGTAAATCATCACAACTGGTTACATACCACATGATGAAGCTGTATCAGATCTCTGGGTACATCAGCTTCATGTACACTAAGGCTATAGTTGTTGCCTGTCTCATCCAGCAGCCAGAACAACAACGTTCCATTTTCTCCGACTGAGGCAAATTCATTAAATGTATAAGGATCCCACTTGATGTCCATCATAGGTACTGAAGTTTGTGTTGTACAGAGTATAGCATATTGGGTTGTACTCCATATTACAATGGAACACTCATGATAATCACCTGCAAATAGATACGTATCTGAGCTGTCAACAGAGCAGATGTTTATATTCAGGTTACAATGAAGTGATATGATAGTTATTGAAATAGAAGCACTGAGAACATGCCAGCTTTTTACAAATTATTATATCCTTGTATAGTTATAGAGCCCAATATATTACCAATAAATAAATCTTGTCAAGACTCAAGGATCATTCTTTAATTTTATTTCAATGGATAAATATACAATAAACAGTAGTGCCACAAAATCAACTACTTATCATTAAATACCATTTAAATTGATTATTTGGAAATTTGTCCTACTCCAAAAAAATATAGAATTCCTTGTTACTTTGTATATCAGTGTTGTTTCTAGGATCTAGCCAATATGGGCAGCTCCCCCTTAGGTTTTAAAAACATGGGGGATTATAATGTAACATGGGCACTTGGCATGAAAACCATTTAGGGGTATGGATGCATACCCCCAGGAATATTTGGACTGAATATGATGATATTTGCATCCTATTTGAGGTATTTATACACATAGTTTTACAGTGTAAGCATAATTAAATGCATGCATATCACATATTTAATTACATCTGTAACAAGAAAAAACAAGACTACAGAAATGCTTCAACATTTTATTGATGACTCATTTTTATATATTCTACGGCTTTCTCCTTCCATATATTTATAACTAACTCATAGACAAAGTCAGTAACAGAACATTTTTATGTTTTAATTGTCATCAACACATTGAGATGTTTTTCTTTCAATTTATTACAATGACTTCTCTTGATGGAATTTTGGCAACTAAACACATGCTCGAATTCAGCAGTCTGGTATGGTATTATTAAAGCAAATGTGTTGGGGAGATCGTTAATGCGCGCAACACTTACAATATTACATCATGGGATTTTATTCTGCTCCATGTGGTGCCCAAAGATTTTTTTAAATTTTGTGCCATACATTAAAATATTGCGGGAATCCCACAAAAACCCGTCATAGAACCAACACTGTAGATAAGACAAATTCTAGTCATTTTATCTTTTAGGTTTGCCAAAACTGTGATTTTATTAAATAACACCAATAAATGAAAAAAAAAGAGTTCTGAGTAATAAACTTTAATCATGGATTTAAACAAATAGCCAGAGTCTGAATTAGATGTATTATAGATTAGCAAGTTTGATGTGTGTAGTGTCTTGATAGGTATCAGTTAATAATATCTCAATAATATGAAACAATGACATAAATGCTAATTTCTTGACTGATATAAGACAAGGTTTGCAGTCATCTTTTGTAGAATGCAGTAATCTTGTCACATTTCTGTTTAATTCTTTTATAACGCATTATTCTTTTTCAATTTTTTTATTTGTATTCTATCCAGTTACAACCAATGATATAATTCATCAAACATAAAAAAGCTCCATTGGTTTAAGATTTATTAATAGTAATAATGCGAAGCAGATAAATCTCAAATGTTAAGTTGAATTTGCATATCCACAGTACAGTTGATCTTGTTGCTAACATCACATTGTCCAACACTAACAGATTTAAAACATCTGCTCCACGTGTAACAAAACTTAATGCTCCCTCCAAAATGATATGATTCATCTCTGAAAATCAATGGCAATTATTGGACCAATGGTCTATTTTCTTAAATCAAGAGACAATATTCACAGTCAGTATGGCATCTGTCAGTAGTCATATAATCTATGCATTTGTACTGGCTTACCAACAATAATACTAATAATAATACACACACAGATGCTGAGAACCTGACCCAAATCCTGGGTTGACATTCTGGCAAAGAGTAGATCTAAATGCTTGAATTCCTGTTCTATAGAATTTACTTAGCTAAAAAATCTTCATCTACCCCACTGAAGATTTAAATTTGTCCAGTGGAGAATTGTATTAAATAAAGCCATTCAGAAAGTGAAGCAAATCAATCCTGATATTTGTGTGCATGTGTAACTCGAAAAGAAAACATCGGAGTATTCTACAATCAATCCAGGTGTATAAGATTTCTATCCTAACTCATGTAGTTCCCACATAGTATCCTCAACTATGACTCAGCTTATTTTCTAGCCAACTCTAAATCTGGTCACCTTTCATTGCCTAGTGGGTAAGAGCATTGGACTTTCTTACTCATGGTCATGCTGTGCGGGAGGTCGGAGGTTTGAATTCTGGCTGTGGCACTATAGTATGGTTTTGTGCGCCCGAATATGCCATACATTAGTAAATAAAAGACCAAATGGGTCTCCCTCATCTGAGGTAGCTAAGCCATGTAAAAGAACTGCCATTTTGGTCATTATTATAATTTAGATTAGCTAAAATGATGGATTCCTTGTTGGCTGGTGATTTGCAAACACCGAATCAGTATGTTGTCAAGTACCTTTTTATTTCTATAACTCACCATTAACATACAGCAACAAAAAAGCTTGGAAAAAAAATATCCTACCATTTCTCAATGGATTTACACAAATTATAGAAGTAACTACATAACAAGTGGAAATCTGTTGAATAGATTTCTCATCCCTGGTACATAGGGTGTACTGATGGAACAGTGGTTAGGGCACTGTGCTGTAAACCACCAGGTTGCGGGTTTGAATGCAGCACATACCTGTGTTTGTGAGATATGTTTCCCTGTGGTGATACCCCCTGGCCATATATCTCCAGATTTTAACAGTTCTAAGGTAAAACAATTCAACTCAACTCATCCATGGTACACGACCCTCCCTTTAATAGTGCATATGTTTGGAATGATGTTCCTGCTGAAATTAAGGCATTAACTAACATCACCACTTAAATGATCAATGAAGTGGTGAACTGAGTAATCGTTTTATTGTAGTGTTTTATATTAAATTAATGTACATCTGTGGACGAGGTATACATTGCTATTTATTTTCATGCTGCAGTATGGAATGTCTGCCTTTTTAATAAAGAATGTTTGCCTTTGTGTATCTGTCATCAATGTATAAATATATACATATTTACCCATAGATATAAGGAACCTGTCATCTCTGGAGTAAGACAATGCCACAATGTCGTGTTCGTGATAAGATAACGTCCTTTTACACACTCGTTCTGTAAGATCCCATAAACGTATTTCACTCTTCACTGGACCGCAGCAACTACTGGCTGAGGCAAGGATCTGAAATAGTTTAAAAAGAAAGACAATTTGAACGGAAGTACTCAACATAAAAATGTAATTGCATAAAAACAGATACCATGATAATGTAAATAAAATATCTGCTGCTCACCTGGCAGTCATGTTGCAGAGAGATAACAGACACTTCTTCTGTATGTCCTGAAATAAACATTCAGAAGTGTTCACAACACACCAGTGCTATCGCTCTAATGTCTCTATACTTACAGCGTATAATCTAGTCGCATATCCAAAAACAGAAAGACTTACAGGCTTGGCTGCAACCATACAATTGATAACAACAATACTGATTAAGAAACAATATGTAAGGATGACTTAAAACCTATTCTAAAACAGCAGAAAGGATTACTTCTGATATAAGATAGGCCATTGTAAATCCATGTCCAATATTGTCATCAGACTATTTTTTAAATAAAGTAACAGCAATGGTTGCAGAAAAGCCTTTGTAAAATCAATCTTGGACAACAAGCACTCGATGATCGCGGCCATTCATAAAGAGGAGGTTTTCGCAAATAGTTATTTCATAATTCAGTTAAATAATTACCTAGAAAATGGTGTTGTGATCCAGTGCTAAGATCTTCCAATATCACAGTACAACCACTTGTGTACACAAACACTCCTAGAGAATTAAAAATGATAAAACCAACAGCTTTAAATGATATATGTTAGTGCGAGCAAAATGTATATTTTTCTGTCTCTTGGCTTAAAAGGTGAGAGCATTTTCCAGGTAAAGTAGAATAGCATGAGATGTTCGTGTTCATTTAATTCTAAGGTTAAAGTGATTTCCATCAGTAAAACATCTGAAACCAGGTTCTTCAATAAGCCAGCTATTATACATTCAATAACAACCTGTGTCAGCATGCCACACCATGTTATTACGGCCATTGCCATTATATCCCACAACAGCCTTTAGTCTAAGTCCAGCTTGTTTAGGTGGTGCAGTGTATCGTCTCTGAAATGACAGCAAGTAAGACAGTAAGTCACAAGTGTACGTTTTCCACGTAAGAGAGCGCAGGCTTGCCTAACCTCACAATATTGTTGCTATTGAGTATGTCTAAAGTCATACCTATCCTTTTTAATCATTATCGGACCATTACACTAAGTCAAAATAAGCCACAACTAACCTGTGCCAGAGGATACTTCTTTTCTCTATGACAAAAATGTTTATTTGCTGTTGGCTTTGAGTGACTAGACAAAGCTTTAGACTTGGTTGGTGTCTTTATCTTTGAGGCCAGTTTCTTTGTTGGTGTAATAGAGCCGTCATGGAGATTCATATGTTGCTGAATACTTGGACTACTGCCTAGCTGACCATTAAGTGGAAACTGCAGAAAAATACAGGAGATCAAGTTAAAGAATTAACAGAGCTAAACTATGATGTATAATTTACAGCATCCCTTAAAAACTTTATATAAAGATATGATCAGTTTAGTCTTTGATACATATGCTAGTAATAATATAGGTAAATGAATTTATTTATGACCTTTATTCTACTAACATTGCCTCCCGGCTGTTCTTTTGATTCTTCTATTCGTGTAGCCTTCAACTTTGAACAAACCAATTCTTCACCTTTGTCAGAAGTGGTTGATACAATATCCTCACCAAGAATGTCTAAAACAAAACAAAAAATCATTTCAATTTTTTTCAAAGTTGATGCTTATTCCAAATAAAATCACTGTATAAGTGGTCATAACAACATACACCCACAGAAGAGACATACATTTATATAATCGCTCATCTAAGAAAAACAATTACACAGGTACATATGGCACAATATAAACTGAATTCAGTGATGCATATTAATTTCGTATAATTCCTCTTGTTGACAATCATAGACATTTTGTTATAGGAGGCAAAAAGTATCCTGGAAGTAACCTGGAATCAATTAGAAGATGCCCTATGTGGGATGAGGAATACAACTAACACACTCTTATGAACAACGTAAACCATTGCAAACAAGACTCTAGCCTATGCTTTTCTGATATTGGAAATGCATTATAAGAATGAAATTGTAAGACATTTTGCTTAGGATAATTGGAAATATGACCAGCATGGCATATAATTAAATATTGTCTGTTGGATAAATTGCTTACACAAATAGACACAGTCAGACAATTAATTTTGTAAAAACCAGCAGACTGTAAAATGATCCCTTTATTCGCTTGCTAGCTGAGCTTTAAAAAAAAGAATACAACTGTTTACAATGAGGTGATCTTTGGGGGGGGGGGCTCAACAAATGCAGTTACTGTATTAGGATTAAATTATTATTTCATTCCAATATAACACTTTACTAATAAATAAACCAAAGGCTCAATTCATTATTTTTTCAACCATACTCACGACATAAATTCAAAACTAATGAGCACATTTATTAAACATCATTCAAATATCTTTTATTTGGGAAACTGGATGAATTATTTGGATCTCGGATATGTTTTATCAAGAAGATATCCCACTGAATAGCCGCTGTATTGGAGTACTGTAGACTGAGCTATTCACGTAACTACCCGTAATGCTATTATGATACTGACAATTTTTAAAACATAAATAAATAAACCAGTAGTTTAGTCTTTTAATGCATTAATTAACACATTCATCAGTAAAACAATACAGTACAGTATCATTCCTAACCGATGTTGAAAGTGTGGATATTGATATATTCTGTGACGTTACAAAGAATACGTCAGCAGACCCAACAGTAAAACAATTACTAATACACAATCAACTTTATCATTAGAAGAAAACTGAACAGCTTTGTTAATTAGAAACATTATGCAATAAGATTTTGCCATGATGCAACGATAAACCCATTTATTTTTGCTATCGTGCTTTTGCTGTTAAAGTTTGAAATTTCTGATCCAAGCTACAATTGTGTTATAAAACTGTGATGTAAAGAATTGCAGCACAAACAGTTTTGTGAGGAATTAACACAAACAGATTATGTGAGATTGTCAAGGAGAGAAGCGCAATTTTCAATTGCTTATCGTTCTAATTTAATTCATAAGCACCTTAACATGGAGGCATGATAATGCACCTTAAGAAATGGACACACAAACACACACATATGCATGTAGACACGTACCATCTGTGGCTTTATCTATGGCACTGATGTCAGCCACCTGTTGACCAGGAGGATAGAGTGTAGCAGGCTGTGGAGCTGTACTTCTTGGTACATCTGATTGCCTATCTGATGCTATACCACACCGTATGGGACTCTGATAGGGTAAGTACTCTTCTTCTGCAAATAGAAATACAGTTCAATGTTCAGGCACAGTGTACTCATACTCAGGCCAGAAACATGACAGACAATGTCTACTTAATGGCAGCAGTCGCATTCTCAAATGTATGAAATGTTATACTGAATCTGCCTCTCAATTAAATAGTTAACCAGTCACTGAAGGGACATGGCCAACACTCTACTAATGTGTACCACCTTCTTTAAAAGGCAGGTGGAAACTACCGTCATAATAATAATAAGACTAGAGTCAGACAAAACATATGATCAAAACACTGACCTTTACCAGTAAAATAATTCTTGCATGTAGTTCTTCCTCTGGAATATACACAGCCATGCAAATCACTATTTAATAAATCAAATTTTAGTACATAAAATAAATTAATAACAGTGAAGTTTACCACTTCAAGAATTCGCAAAGAAATGGATATAAAATAGCATTTAAGGCAAAATATAATAACAATGGTGGCTGGAGCTAATTTACTAAGCTATTCCTTTACGTACTCTGGTTCATGGACATCGTGAACTTTTGCCAGGAAATCCCACATAAAAATTGCTTCGCCAATGCTGAGAAAGCTGAGTGAATCAGGTGTAAACACAAGCTTAGTAATAACATCTGAGTGGCCAATAAACACCTGGAAGATATTAAAAATAGTTATTTATGCACACACACACACACACACACACACAATGTTTAAGCTGCTACCACAAAGCATAACATTATTTACCTGGAAGTTTAAGTCAAGTCTCATGTTATAATCCCAGATTTTGATGACTTTATCACCAGCTGTTGCTAAATGTCTGCCATCTCCCGACACATCTAATGTTGTACACCCACTACGATGGATGTTATCAATCTGATACAATAAAATACATATGCAAATAATAATATTTATGTCATTATTAAACCGATAATATAATATAACATATATAACAATATTAGCCATGTACGTTTAAAATCCCAAAATGACAATGCAGAAATCATTAGGTTGTGAAATGTACATAATTAAATAAAATTTCATTTATTTATTTCATTCACTGTGCCCAGATTTAAATCACAACACATAGCAGGAAATAACAATCTAAATTGACAACACAGTACATATAACTGGATTAAAGGGAAAAGAGATGCTAACTGAGTAAAAGCAACAAATTTTAGTGAAACCCTGAAGTTAGCATATTAACTCACCTCTGCCAGAAGTTGGCCATTCCAAGCATCAAACTTGAGCAGTTTATTGTTTGATGTGGTAACAAGAAGCTGTTTGACATTAGCTGGGGTATACTTCACCCTGACTGCTGTATCTACAATATTACGTATGTTGTCAGGACATGTCAGACTGGTGATGTCTATTCTCATAACCTTAAAAATAGTTAGACAGAAAAATACAACTTGGTGCACAAGATAAATTGTCTTTTGGTCTGTTTAAAGGGAATTTTATCTTACCCGTGTTTAAGATGAGTGACAAACCAAAATTAACACCAAAAACTACTCCATTCCTCTCTTATCACACTCATATCAAAATACTAACAATATTATATCAAACGAATTGTTCATAAAATAACTATCAAATTGATTCAATTGACCATGTGAGATATATTTCTACCTGTAGCATTATGTGCCTGTGAATCAAAGTGAATCATTGGAAACTTGTAATTAGAACCCCCCCCCCCACACACACAGACAATTATGAACTTGACAGAATGATTAAGTGAAATCCATTTAGAAGCAGCCACAACATATTTTAGAGATGAACATGACACAAAAGCACCAAAAGATAGTGAATAGCTTATAGGCAACAGCCAGGGGTCTCTACCCCAAATTTCAAGAGAGAAGAACTGAATCCATTCAATTTAGAAGCCATGACATTTTGAGATACTACTTGATCAATTAATTGACTTAGGAAATTAAGTCTACTCTGTGGTGCTTGATGGTTTTTCCTGCTTAGAACTTTCTCCTACCAAAATACATGGTCACATAGTGTTGTGTTAGTATGTACTGACCAGACATAGAAAAAATGAATGATGAATTTATGTGTGAATTGTTCACAGCAAAATTCTGGTTTTATAGGAAACACAAAATTTTATATAATTGTGCCAGTGATAATCTTCTCTGAAATAAGGTATGTCAATATGCAGATAGTCATTAGTGTAAACTTCTTACATTATTGCCAATGATAGTTTGTTCACCATTAAATACCATCAAATATGTTTGCCTTTAGGTGTTATGAATAGCCTTATTTCTAATAAATTCTTTGATTATTTCCTTGACCTAATCATGACTATATATGCTGGATCTAGTAGATGAAATGAATGTGCAAGACTTAAACAATACTACCAGATACTCTTTGTCATATAATCAATCATACACATATGAAGACATTACTGTACACATGGTTCCCACAGTCAAGGAAATAAGATTTTCCAAGACATTTCCAGGACAAAATTACCATTTTCCAGGATAAAGTATACAAAGTTTAAAGGTAATAACTCAATATATGTGTGAAAAAGCATATCATATTTATTTAATCAATGTATGATCAATTATTGACTTTTTTATGGTACAGCCTCCTCCTTACCCCTTCTAGCTTTCTGATACACCCACTTTTTTATAACTTTTAACTAACATCAGTACTATATAATGGGATTCTTTTTCTTCTACAGTCGAAGTTTTCTTTTACAGGGATAATATTTATTCAGAGGCTTTTTTTGTTCTAAGAGGATTTTTTCACAGGCAATATTTTTTCCAGGACATTTCCTAATTTTGTAAAATTCAAGTATATTTCAGAGACCTGGAAAATTAATTTGTTATTTTCCAGGTTTTCCAGGACGCATGGGAACTTGTATACATATTCATAAAAGCAAATAACATAATAACAAAAATAAGTTTTTATCAAAATCATATATTAAACACACCTCATCCAATGAACGACCATCCACTACGCTGACTGTGAACTCACTTGGGCCAACAAATGCCACAAATCGCCCATCAGGGCTGATTGCTAGAGCCTCAGGGCCATGACCGTCACCTCTTGCCAATGTGTTGCCAAGCAGTCGGAGAAGTTGATAGTGATTATCCGAAGCATCATATATAGGGGAGCGATCCAAGTGAGCCAGAGCTATAGAGGTACTCCCCACTTGGACAGTAACAAAGCCCCGTCACCTTACCACGGTGTTGTCTGAGGAATGATGAATGTTGCAAAAGAAAATTAAAAATCAACAAAACAAATGAAATATTCTTGTCTACTATATTAGAAAATATTTTGCCTATTGATTAGTGATTGCATAATCAATATGACTAACTGATTGATTGATTGGTATGTTTAGTCTTGGCACTGGTCACACCTAGCACATATAGCTGATAGGCAAATTCTCAGGGATACAACCTGAACAATCACAGAGTGAGTCAGATTCAAACCTAGAACCTGGAAGTTTGCAGCACGCTGTTCTATCCATTGCACCATCAGATGAATAATGCATAACCAATCTTAGACATAACCAATACAAGACATTAACAATCACACTGAACATTCACTCGACAAATACACACATTATAACTCACTTATGTTCTGCCAGCATGCTAGTTGTTTCCACACTGAACACACGTACAGTTCCAGATTCAAAACCGCAAGCAAACACTTGCTGATGTGGATGGTATGTTATTGCACATGGACATTCATGTGGTGCAGTAAAGTCATAAAGCTGTGAAAAAATAAAAATGTATCATATATAACAATTCAACAGACTCTATTGATAGCTGGTTCTGGATAATGATAACAGTCGCTTACAAAACACAACAATCTGAGACAAAGCCAGAGAGACAGATCAATAACTATAGGCCTACAGGTTCAGTGGAAGTATGGAAGGTCCGATAAGTTGAATCAACTGGTACATCTTATTATCGTCAGGCACATTTTTCTTCATTCAAATAACACATTCGGTTAACTGATCAATAAAAAGTTTTGGGTTTCAGATGAAGAATCAATTAAACTGAGCAACAACGTGATAAAAAGTTAGGATTACGGGATATAGATTCGTAAAATTAATTATTATACAACAAATCTAAAGCTGGCCAATTTTCAAATCAATGCGAGGTCATCGCTGGATCAGACGGAAAAATTGTGTTGCAAAACGAAGAACCGGAATCTACTATACTTCTTAGATATCATACGATAAATAAATAGCTTTCAGAAATGAGGTTTTAAAGAAAGGTTGCATTGAAAAAATGGATATTTTTCAACTCTCCGATCATCTAGGAACAGAAGCATTTTAACACAAATCTATAATTAACCAACAAATAGAATCAACCTGCTGCATGGTGTCCAAATCCCATATCCTGATAGTATGATCTTCAGACACAGTGGCCAAATGTCTACGGATAGGATCCAAGGACAGCCCAAGGATCCTGCTCATGTGTGACCTCATTACTGTGGTGTAGCCGTTGGTAGTAATGTCTAAAATGCCGAGATTACCCTGAAACGATCACTCAGCTGTCAAATCATAAAGTCTTAACATGGGAATGGGATAGAAACGTATCACAGATAACCAATAGGTGGCATAAACCACATCTAGTTATTTCATGTTAAAGCAATTACATTTATAATGCACTCCAAGCATATAATTGCCTGGGAGTTAATCAACGAGACTCACTGTGCTCGTTCCTGCCAGTATTCTGCTCCCATCTGCAGATATGTCAACAGCTGTTACAGGGCCCTCATGTTCTGCCTCCAGATACACTTCTCTAAATGTTAGAGGCCACAGCCTCAGGAAGCCATCGTCTGATCCAGTCACACAGAAGGCCTCATTCACGTTCATACTGTTAATGGCAATCCCAGGCCCTGAAACCGAAAAGACTACAATATAATAATTTCTACTGAACAATTCATTATGCCAAGATGGGCTTACAGGTAATATTCTCCATGAGATCATTCATTGCATACATAAGACTGGAAGGGCAAGTGAATAAAAATTACCTGAACTGAATGTCTGTTTTTCTTTGCTGTGCACTGGAAGCAAACGACGAACATGATGGATGGCAACCTTTCTGTAATCTATCTCAAATATGTGACCAGATTTGGTACATGCATAACTAGAAAGAGCAAGATGTACGTATTAGTATTAGTAATGTCACAATAATTATAATTTATAATATGTGTGTGTGTGTGTGCTTCTGCAATGAGTGCTGTTAAATGTCCTGTTTTAAGTAGTCATGCTAACTAGAAAATTCATAAACATACACTAGTCTGTCAAGCGGATCCTTTGTTGCCTCATAACCAGCTTCAAAACAGCAATCAGTAAACTCCATAAGGTGATGTTCTCCTAAGTTGACGGGTGCCGACCTTAGTGAGCCATCTTTAACGCGCCAAAGTCGTATATTGTCACGACCACAAGATACCATCCTAGTTAGAACAAAACAACGATGACTTTATGAAATAGCAATCATCCAGAGTGTGTTTACATTACAAAATAAAACAGTTAAATGAGAAAAACGTGGAATCTGTCAATAGTTTAATTGTTACATTTAATACAAAGAGCTGTATTTCCAGGAACCCAGGTTTTTATTCATCTGATTCACTAACAAACTATGATAATAACATTGTTCTCTTTATTGGGCAAGGTTAATTAACATTGAAATACAAACTGCCATTCAGAGGAAATCTCTCACACATGATGTCTCCTTAAAACGTTGCACGAGCAATAATCACAAGCATGAAGTAGACAAGATTTCATGTTTGACAGTAAAAAAAAAAACCTGTAAAAGCTTCTTGTAATAAAATTTTGAAGGAAATGAAAACATACATTGTCATAGGGAGTTTCCATATTATGTGATTACTTTCATGTTAGAAAAAGTATATATGGGGAAATGGCTTGGCGAAAGTTGTAACATATCACTAGCATCTAGACGGCTGCTAACACACTGAAAAGTTTTCTCTCGATGACTGGATTTCTTGACACTGAAATAGCACCGCCCATTATGCCGACCCCCCAAAATAAGGGTCAAAATGTTGACACAAAGTGTCGGCTTAATGGCCAGGACCTACGGTATCATGTATAAATATCATAGATGTAAACAACTAATGTCATCATTGATCACAATTAAGCTTTATAAGTCAGTTATAAGATGTGATGCACAAAAACTAGGAAATTAAGACAAGAAACTAGATAGAAGACAACACAAGTGATATCATGTTAATGAAAAGTTATTACTGTTAATAAAGAGTGAAGCATTTGCAAATCACGAACATTAATCAACAGGATAAGATCTTCTTCAGTTGATTAGTGGTGATTTTAAATGCGATAACATGGCTTTTTTAAAGAAATATAAGTGTGTGTATGTGAGAGTATATATATATATATATATATATATATATACATGCACACACACACACATATACATATATATATCACATATAATTCATAACAGATTTTACAAACTTAAGTCACAGGATTCTTTACACTGACATAATCATCAAAACATAATTCTACCTTGTATCATCAAAAGCAGCTATCCTCATCCGTGTGATGTCAACATCAGTGTGTGCTTTTGCTAACATTGTTACCTGGCGACCTTTGGTGACATTTTCTGTATTCCAGATGACAACCATCTGTAGTGTTTAATTTAAACATTATTCAAACACTAAACTGAACAGAATCCGAGATTAATATGTAGCTTTTCAGCAAAATATGAAATATGGCTTAGATTTATGAACATGCAAAGTAGAATTACTGATGCAGGTACCCCACTCCACAGGTTGACACCCAGGAGTCCTACACCATAGCAATATTTTCAAAATTGTGAGTTTTGAATAGCAATAGAAGTTTTGTAATTTTTATTATAATGGGTGTCATTATGCCCTGATATCTGTTGATCAATATATATTTAGTACGGATAAAATTGTCCTCGAACTACCACTATCATCACCCATTCACATCAGTTTTTACCCATCAAGATATATTTCTGAAAATCCATTTGTAGCTGGATGGCATTCAAGATAAAAGCCTGCACAAAAGCCTAACAGTAAATATGTTTTCACACATGATATCTGTTTCAATAATTTTAAAAAATAGAGACATTCAGCACACAAAAAGTAGAACGCTGCCTATTCCTATTATTTTGTGACAACGTACTCTGTGACCTTGTTCATGTGGCACTTTATAATATAATTATTCCTTGCTTTTATCTGAAAGCAGATGTGACATCCAGATACTGACCTAGTCGTCTTTACAATAGGAAATTAAGAACTAAAACTTACATTTTTATTCTGTCCATCCTTTCCCACACCACAAAGTACATTGCCATTGTTAGACATGCTGAAACAGAGAAAGATTTTACGATATACACACGTGTTGGGATTATCAACAAATGTTACACTCAGATCTATCTACAACTTGCAAGTTAGCAGATAAAGCTCAAACACAGTAGGAATATCTCCATTTTTATCTCATAACTTCTGAATGGCAGACAGTATACAGTACCTGAATGATTCTAGTATATAAATTTTATTCTTAACAATTTTAAATGCTCCATTAATGTCACATATTATTGCTGTATACTGTTACATATAAACATTATAAACTGGTGGTTGTCTACGGAAGCATACAGATTACAATTTTATGTGGGTATGGCACAGACATGACATCATAAAAATAAATCCAAGGGAGGGTTGGATACATACACATTTACAAACTCGTCAGACATTGACATTCTATCAATGAAGATATCCTACCTAAGCAATTGGGTGATTGAGTTGATGAACTCACAACCTGGAGGTTTGCAAAGCAGAATTCTAACCACTGAACCAGTGGATTGCTATATGCAAGTGGGTGGGGGTATGGGTACGATGATGTCAGAAATCAGGTCAAACACATCTGTATTTGTATTTGAAAGTATTTAAATACCTTCTTAGTATTTGTATTTTGAGCTTTCCAAAAAGAAAAGTACTTATATTTGTATTTTAATACTTAAAAGTATTATATTTATAAATACATTCTCAAATACAATAAAATACTTTTTTTAATTTTCAATTAATTATCTGAATATTTTGCAACCAAAACAACATGATTTGTTCCTGGATGCAATTTGATAACAGAATTGTACATACGCAACAACAAAGTAAAAGTTTTCTCTGTGATCTTTTTGAAGCTTCTTATGGCTCCTTCCTCAATAAAAGGTATGATTATACCTGATTGAATACCATAATTAGAAGATTAAGGGTGAAGTAACTTATTAATAGATTCAATTAGCAGATCTCATTTTTCCTATAAAATGTTGACCTTCCAGCATGTATCAATCATTTATTGATATATACCCCAGCTGATAAATTATGATAGTGTTACAATTCACTCAGTTTAAAAAAAAAATATTTGATCTTTATACTCATATAATTCAACTACATCAAACATTACTTTTACGAAAAGTATCTGTATTTGTATTTAAATATATCTGATCCCATGTCTGGATGATGTGACTATTAAGTCAACAGGAATGATATATTCTCTATCAACAACCAACAAGTTCTCAGTTATTACAAAAGGTTCTATTAACTGAACCATTCTATCTAACATCCATGCATCAAGCAGTTATTGACTACAGACAATTAACATCAAAGATCTAGTACTGCCATACCTCAGTGAGCTCATGCTGTGTACGTGAGTTTTGAATATAGCAAGGAATTCTCCAGAATGAAAATTCCAGATTCTCGCAACACTTTGTGGTCCTGTTTGTCCTGAAGCAAGTAGACTACATGCACCATTTAAACTGATACAGGACACCTGAATATATACAAAGTATAAACATTAGATAATTCACCCATTAGAGAAAAGAGCTAACTTATTCAAAGTTTACATCTAGATTTAATATTCAAGTAGTGTCACTACTACTAAATAATAATATATGTATAAGAAATACATCATAAATTATACCATTTTTACTCGGCAAAGATTTAACTATTTGAATATGCCTTCATAATAAATCTTTCACAGTTGAGAATATTTTCAGTAAGGTTATGGATATGGGTGGTGTCAATGAATATCAGCAGGAGTGTAGTTTCTAATTTCAAACGGACTAAGGAACAGACCAGACTAGCTCCTGAATTACGTGGGATCTTTGTGATTACTCCAGTATGTTTGTTTCTCAATAGTATATTTTATATAATCATAATGTAATAATCAAAGTAAAAAACAAGGCCCATCAAGGCATTGTCATGTGATGGGATTATAAATATTTATGCTTTAAGAATTGTTTGCTGCAAATAAAATAAGTATAATTTTCACACTAAGGATGAAATCTACTGAAAGCATCATATGTGCAGATTATATTATCATAACGTTTCTCCTATATGATCTTGGTTTACCATATTACAGCTATGTCATCCTTTATACTCTTACAAAATCCATATATTTGTTAAATACACTATATAACAATAAACATATCTCACTGTAACATAATTATATAATTTATAAATATAACCAAATTACTACCTTATCAGTGTGTCCTATAAAGAATCTTTGATGTCCATTGCTAACTTGCATTGCCACAACAACAGCATGACAAGGGTAGACTATTTGAGTTCCATTCCCAGCCCAAAGAGCCTATGTAAAAAAATATTATTCACCCTACAGGCAGATATATAGCATGTAATATCACCAATATGTATTGATTACATTATACATAATACATCATGTAACTACTAATTTACTCAAAGTTGTTTTAATTGTGTGAATAAAAGAAATGATAATCATGTAGGCATTAATTCATGATTCTTAGTTGGCACATAAACTTTAGATTGTACAGAAAATTCAATCCCATAAGAAACAAATAAACACCCCAAAAAGACTACACTAATATAGGCAAGAAAGTGTACGGATTGTGAACAAAAGATTAAATATGTGATAATGTGTTAATTACAAACAAAGATTTAGCAATTATTCTTCAACATATTCACAAGACACTCACATCTTTTGTTGTAGCTCCACCAAAGCCTACAATTCTTCTCATCTTTAAGATGGGATCCGGAGACAGACTCTGAAGAGAAAATGATACTTAAATTTGTACTGAGCACATCAAATCTGTTTAGCTCAGAGTAAGCATATGAGTCTATAGGACACAATGGTGTATCACAAAAATAAAGTTAAAACAAATCATCTTTGGGGTGAAAATGAACTTAAATAAGAAAGAATGTGCTAAACTAAGAAAACTAACTGGCTAATAATATAAACACAGTTCATACAAATTAACAAGTTTCTGGGCATATTTTAAGGACACTTATAAAAAAGATCATAAAATTTTAGTGTTGTCCCTCCCTTTAGGTCACTCCCATGACATGCAAAAGGATGCTTCAGGGCAATAAAAAATACTGAAATAATCATGGTTACTTTGTATAAGAAATAAATAGGTAAGAATTTACCTGGGAAAATAAACATAACAAGATAAAAATAAATAAAGAAGAGACTGAGCAATACACAGATTTCAGTGTACAGTTTAATGAACACAACTCAATCATAATGAAAACAATGTACTTCACAAAATTAGTGAACAAATGACTTGCACAAACCAACTGGAAAATAGGCCTGTAGTTATACATCAAAGACAATTTCTCAAAAATAAGTTGTTCTATCGGAATGCCCATTTGTAGTATTCAGGTAGTAACAAGAGTGTTATGAAAATGGGTATCCACTTCCCTTTACAACAAACTGAACCGGGCAGACTGGTCTGTAGCATAATAAATGCAACTGTGATAAGTACCAACCATACCAGTTAGATTTATATAGTAATTATTAAAACTATGAATCATGCGCCATTTTTTCAAATGATGAAACAAGTGCTTACTATACCCAAACCTGACATCTAAGAAACACAAATCATAATAAACTCTACTTATCATAAAAAGGAAAAGAGAAAACCTTGCTTTAAATCTTACATAATCTAATTTTATTGGAATTGCAGAATGTAACAAGAGACCTTGGTTCACCATCACATTTAACGTAAATGGAAAATGAGAAGGTGCTTTGTTTAGAATTGGTATTTGTCGTCACACATAGGACATATACTACTCATTTAGAAAATTATATGATCAGATGAAGCAGCATCCCTCAGTCACAGATAAAACTCGAATTCAAACTCCAATCTGGAGGTATACAGTGGAGTAGAGATTGGGAAGACATAACTATTTTTGTGAACACACATAATTATTTGGAATAAATTATATTATATTAAGTTTAACTCCTAACAAACATATGTGCTGTGCAGTTTAAACAAAGCAGATCATGAAAAAAGCACACATCTGTTGACTTTCAGAGATGACATCAAAATTTCCAATTAGATATATCGTATACCATATATACTTGTGTATAAGGTTATCTTGTATATGAAACAAGCTCATTTTTTAGCACAACTTTTGTATAGCTTCAGCAGTGAAGTAATGGTGTTTTCTGGTCAAGATGATGGTGATGATTGATGTTTTATGGCCATTTTTGTGCACATAGTAGGCTCAATGGGCCGAGCGACCTCCAAAGGTAATGAAGCAAAGTCAAAGATGAAACACCCTTCAGATAAGCCCAGGCCGAGAGTGTTTTCTAGTTAACAACACAATGATGGAATGACGTGATTTTACCCTCCAATTAAGTCTAAGAAATTTTGGCTTATTTTGGTGCTCATACGCAAAGAGGGGTTGTGTCTTCTCATGAAGTAAGTACACCAGCCAACTAATACTCTGAATGAAGGGTCATGAAACATCAGTTGTGCCTGAACCCATAGTGAGTTACAACACTAACCCTCTCTCTGTTTATGAGCACCCAGTGATGAAAGGGAGGGGGGGTCTCATCAGCAGCACAGTGGGAGTAGTGACCTGAACAAGCTGTCTTAGTCTTTGGCAACACATTTCCATGAATCACACACAAGTTTCTCTGTTATGTTAAAACTCCATGGCCACTTTACTGTTGTAGTTATTACATTCATTTAAACGGACAGTCTCCAAATGTAGCCACTTTTCCTGCTCACTTGTGTATGAGTAGGAAAAAATACATATTTTCAATGATTAAAGCCTGGCCTTATACACAAGTATATAAAGTAAGGCTGACAAAAAAAGAAACTACTTTTTAAACATTTATTAAACTAGCACAAAAAAAAACAACCATGTTACAAAAATTGCACTCGCTATTAGTTTTCAAACACACATACAATATCAACTTTGACCTACTTTATACGTTTCCTGTTTTACTGGGAGTATAGCATGAGGCATCAGCTTAGTTGTGTGTGACTGCAATAAGACAAAAGTAAACAATTTAACAACAGTACTCCAAATATGTCCTATAATTTTTTGATAATTCAATGCACATAACTAATTAAATATCAGGGTTATTAAAGGGAATTTTCATAAATTAAAAGTTAACCAGTTAGATTCATTTACATAGGAAGCTGAAATAAAACAATTGGAAAGTATTTCCATGCTACCTTTAAAAACGACCAAACATCTATATTTAACTGAAACAGCCTCGTTAGACTGTTGACTGTTAGGTCCCTTTGTCTGACTGGTCATTTGCCAGGCAAAGTACATGACTGGCTTCAATACTATTTAAAGCACTGGTTTAAAAATTTCAGTTAGTTATTTGTTATCTGATGACCTATGCTTGTTAGCTAGTGTCCTACAAGGTGGATTTATACCCGAAGTATTGGTCTGCAAGCCAGCTTACTAGCGCTGTAAGAATATCCACAAACTTCAAACAAAAGGCACTTGCTGCAGTGGCTCATTCCTTTGTTACATTGCATATACAGCACTGTAATTTCCTAATCTGACTATAACATTATTAACCTTTAGAGAAGTCCTAAAGGTGCAGCATATAAATACTTGAAAATGTGACCTTTTTTAATCAATTTATTCAATAAACACATTGACTACAGCTGTGAAGTTGGATTCGTTTAATAATTTTGCTAACAATTTCCTAATGATCTATCAACGACAGGACATTTCAATACCTCTGTGATCTCCTGTTGATCCAAGTCATCATAAACATAAAATCTCAGGCCATCCAATAAGATATTATTACTAGGATCTGTTTCTTGACAAATGCTATATGCCACTTGTACTTTTAATGTAGCAGCCCTCCCTATTCTGTTCTTAAGAATCTCCTGTTTTAAGATTGTTGTTTAAGTTAAGTGAAAGAAATTTTTCTTATTATTATTATTATAGATATGATCATCATGATCAAACTGATGACTTGTTTCAGGATAACTCACCTTCTTTGTCTTGTTGTTCTGTTGATGGATGACAACAGATTCAGTTGGATGCGCATAAACATGAACTTCCCCATCCGTAGTCTGCTGTATACTGATGTCACCATTTTCATCAACACCCACTCGGGGCAGTTCTGACACTGGTTGAGATTTTCTAAAAGTCTAAAATGTACAATTTAATATTGGTAAACAAATATACATTAGAATAATATTAAACAGTTAGACATATTAAAAACAGACACGCATGGAAAAGGGATAACCAATTTTATTATGATTAAATTTCTTAATCAAACACAATGAAATATAGATTGTCATCTGCTCACTGTTGGTTCTTGAGTGGCATGATGAAGAAGTGAAGGTTTCTCATGGCTTGATCTATCAGCGTGAACTGTCTTGGCTACAACACGACGTGGCTGTTTAATAGTCACAGGTCCAAGTGCTGTAACAGATAATAGGTTTGGCTAAAACAAGTCTGACATCTTGATTAACAGATCTTCTCAATGAACATTACTGATAAAATCTTCAACTCGTCCAAAACAATTCAGTGTCACATTGCAAAACACACATGCTCAATTGTATTAAAGAATGGCATGATAGTAGTGAAGGGAAAATCCGAACAAAGTTCAACAGAACGGCACCAGTCTGAATAGTTTTCAAACAGCAGTTGTACATATTTTAAAAAGCAGCAAAGGTGGAATGATTGCCACTAAACAATCAAGGTCAATCAATCTAAGCAATATTATATTTCAAGAAGAACAAGACTAGAGCCTTAAATAAAAAAAGTTTTAAAACAAAATACCAAAAAAAAAAAATGCAAATGCATGAAAACATGATTATAATTAATGATTACTTACAGCTTTTGGATAGTTCAGGTTCTGAGCCACTTTTTGAATATTGGATTGAATCGAATGGCTTCTTTGTACTATCTGATGGAAATCTGAAAAAAGTAATTACGTAAATTTATTCTGTCTGATCTCTGGGAGTAAAGCTTGACTCATAATGATGTTAATAGGCAAATTTATTTAGAAATTAAACAGCTAGCATTATTACAGATAAACAAAATGGTTACCGAATAAGATCATAAACGTCATGCCACTTCTGACCTCGAGGTAGTGGGAATGACATATCTCTGGGCATCGGAGCAAAACCTTTCATATTCAAACCCATTCTCTTCACTTGATCAAAAGAAATACCTGCAACATAAAAAATACATCACTTAAACTAAGCTGCACCAAAAATAAATAACTGAATATCAGAAAGGTGAGCAAGAAATCTACCTGAACATTGCATACATTTAGAACTAGTACAAGATACTGTTCATTATTAATTTACAAAAATTATATACCTGGTTCATAATCCATGTCACTTGTAAATATATTTTTGACTAACATGTTGGCACACAGTTTGATGCTCTTCATGTACGAGTATCTTCTGTTAAGGTACATTGATAGTATATACTGAAAGTCGAGGCAGAGTACTGTCCATCGAGTTGACACAGGGGCAGGACCAATCTGCTCTGTAGTAGGGAAACATACTCAAGTCATGAAGACAAGCACAGGTTAAAATTGATCATTATCTACATAACTGTTTTAACAAAAGAAGAATCAAAAGAGAAAAACTAAATTTCATAGAAATCAGAACTTATCTTGCATTTCACAGGACTCATTAAAATATAAACTAATCTTCCTTTATATAAATAATTCTATAACATCAAAGCAAAAATATCTTAAGTATATTATTTCTACTTGAGAAGATTCCTTTGAAGTTTATCAAAATTAGGATATACCTTTGCTGACCATGGAAGTGTGTGAACAAATGCTGCCTTTGGATGCATTGCACACAAAAGGAAACTGCAACCACGTCGATGTTGACTTAAATTCCTTGAATAAGTTGGAAAATGAAATCCTGATGATCAGGCCATCCTGTGTGGCAACATCGATGTGTACGACAAAATACTTTGTTGGAATTGGTTTGAAGCATAAGTACATGTAACGACCAGTTAGTCCGAGAGACTGAGTAGATGTTTTAGGAAGCTGGATGTAGTTACCAGCTGGAATAGAACCAGTGATTCTGAAGACAGTTCCTTTCATTGTCTTATCCTGGAAATAAATAATTATTAGGCTGTAATAAAAATATCACAGTTACTATTGAACTAATACTCAGTGACACACCAAGAACAATGTAAGCAAGGGTTTTAAGAAGTAAATGTATGTGTATCAATAAATTGTTTAGATGCAAATAGTGGTATGTTCCTTTCTGATTCTCTCTATGAAATACTATAAACATACACCTAACGGTTATATCAACTGAATTCAGTTATTCTTTTTAGGGTGAATAGTAAATATTTGAGTTTTCTACTGTCAATTTTATATAGAGTGATAGAATTATCAAATCAAATATAAACATTCAGTGTGATTAAAAACATTAGAGAAATATGCATCGCTACTTTTATGTGTATACCTAAATACACACAAACAAACACCATTACATAACATACCATTAATGAAGTAACTTCGCCTTCTTTGGTGGCTTTCTTCCATGACTGTATTTCAAAATGTTTGAAGACATTTACAAAAGGATGCTGCCACACTAGAATATAAAACATGTATATTATAAAACAATATCAACTATGGATATTAGAAAACTATTTAAGCTGATTTATATCAAACACTACAATTCCTAGAAATCGGGTTGGTCATCTAAAAAAATATGGTACTACTGCTACCCAGATAAGGTGCAAATCATGGTGAGTAAAAACATTTTTGAAATCGATGTTCCAAATTATGGTATCATGCCCTGCAATTCAGCGAAGTCATTTCTGTAACACAGCAGGTAGGATACTATATTTCAGAAATCAAGTTAGTCTGTGGACTATCTTATAAGTGACGATTGGCTATATTATTAATAACAAAACTGATATATTTATATAGAACAATTTCCATTAATGATGTCTAATGTGCTTAACAATATTAGTTCTATTTATTGTATAATGTGAGCATTAGAACACTGTATTCCAGCCTTGTCTCTCACATATGGTAAACACAGTGTTATTGTTTTTAACAAATTTTGAATATATACAAAAAGGAATGAAAGAAGTACAAACTGTTAATATAACATCTGTCCAATGCCAGGACTGGAATTATTATAAATATTTCATATCCCAGAATGTCCTGTTAAACATTTTGAACAAACTCTCCCTAAGACTAGTAAGAGTAACCTTGAGCCATATTACCCTCATATAGAATTAGATTGATGGTGTAGTGACTGCGTTCCAATAAATTAATACATTTCATGTTTACGGATCACAGTTTAAATAATGTGTAAATTTCAAGAATGAAAGCTCCTAATCCTATGGATCATAAATCTTAACTCTAGTTATACCAATTTGTACCACTTATTATGATATGATTCCCTAAATCCAAGACAGTCAAAATACTCTGTTCTGGTCATAGTTAGCTTTAATGTGCAGAACACTCTGACATTTAGTATTATATTACCATTTTGATTTTTTTAACCATGGTTATTCTATATCGTAATTACTACCCTGTCATAGTGATGATATTGGTTATACCAGAAAACACACAATATGCACAAATGTTTACAGGTCCCATAGTTGACACAATGACTATGACTAAGTGACACAAATGCTCACTTTGTTTAAACTCACACTAATCCAGCTAAACTGTTTTGTCTGGGTGTTATATGAATTGATGAACTGATTTTACAACACGAAAACATGTTTCAACAAGTTCTGTTTTTTCCCATTCATTTAAATAATATAATAATGTTAAAATTTATTTAATAAAGCTACGTTACTAGCAGTACCCATTCAACCAGTCAGTGTATCTAAAAACATTTTTTATACCTAATTACACAGTTTGGGGATGAACCATATATCTAAAAAGTCAAGATACATTAATTCTTTAAATAATGTATGGGTATAAGAGTATCTGTGTGTAAACCACACAAATGTTACAAAATATTTCCAAGACATGTGGTCTGGTCAGTTCACATTGTTAATGTTGCATTAAAACAACATTAACAACTAATGACTTTGATCGAGGACTAGCACCAATAACTGAACTAAAAAATCCACCGACACAACTTCCATTCTACCAGCTAGTTAACTTGCTCCACTAAGAGGCTAAACTTAGTGGATGTGCAAGTACAGTTGATTGTCAACCCTTAAAATATACAAATCAAATCAGCAGACAAAGATCTTCACATTGTGGGATAATTATGTTGTGAACAAATTGGATGGAAAGGAGCTACTCCAGGAGGTCAAAAAGATCTACAAACCATACAGACTGATTTAAATTTCTGCTGTATCCTGGTATATATTTTGTAGGCCTCAGCAATCAATTTTTTTTAATTTGGTAATAAATTGTATTTTAACTATTTGGTAATAAAATGTATTTTAAATATTTGGTAATAAATTATATTTTAACTAACTGATGGGCGAATAAATTCAAGGGCGATGGTTCCCGAAGGCAAATATAAAACTGGGTGAAATTAACTGCAAAGCGAATATAATCATGGGCAAATAGTCCAGTTCTTACTTAATATGTGATAATAATATGTAATATTTATATAGCGCCCTATTCAACTAGAAGCTGCTCTAAGACACTTTACAATATTATTTACAATATTATTATCCCTGACTCAGACCTGTTTCCACCCAGGACAATATCTCAACTCCCAAGGGAGCACACAATGCATGCTGCCATTATAGGTGCAAAGCATTACTCAAACATATTAGCCATCGCATCCTGTCAGGTACTAATTTTTTTATGGATGAGTTAACCAGTCACCACACGACGGCATTGCAGCTCACAGAGCCTCGAACCCACGACCATTCGGTTACAAGTCCTACGCTCTAACTAACGGCTCGACACTTCTATGCAGATCTAGTATTCTAGATTAATCATGAAGATTTACCAAAGACATACCTATCCTATATTGTACATAATACTAGATCTACTGCTCTGTTAATACAAAAAATACATCGATTTCCTATGTGCGAATCAAAAAAGTTTAGACTGTCACTTGTCAACAACAAACATAAATTAGATCTAGTCTACTCTCCTTGATTATCACTATCATAGCTTATCATTATGATTAGAGGATCTATTGTATATGTATACTGACTATATTAGTATATTCTATTTGATTTGATGTATTTAGACTAGACTCTAGTCTATACTACTAACTATAGCATAGCGACATGCTGAGAGTCAGATAGAGTGATAGTCATAGCCTAGGTGATAGATCTCTCTTCTAGATATAGACTATAATACTTTTTTCATAGTCTAGAGACTAGATCATTATGAACTAGATCTAGATCTAGTCACTAGCCTAGCCCTAGGTGAGTAGGTGATACTGATAGGACTAGGTCTAGGTCTAGCCTCTAGGAGTAGAGACTATACCACAACCATTCATTGTCCATACAACATACAGTACACAATATTAATGCAAGAAACGTATTTTATAATAATGCTACTTACAGTGAGACATTTTATGTATTAACCTCGCTATATTGTAATAAATGGGCACTGCCTGAAAAAGGACGTTAACTTTTGTCTAAGTAAAAGCAAGTTTCTGCTTGTTTTGCCGCCATGTTATTTGAACCAAACTAAATAAATAAGACTCGAGAGTCTAGTACACATTTTCCGATTTTAATAATTCATGAAAGGGTTGTTTCAATAATCCGAATGTCGACACACTGAGTTACTGGTTTTTGAAATCAGATGGTTAAACAGAAAACAAATCATAACAAAAGTTGGCTAAAAATGTCTACTTGTTTAGACGTTTGAGAAAACGTATAATTGCCTGAGTGGAGACAAATATTCTACCTGCAGTCATTATCTACACCAGAGTATTATGAGTATATGTCATATTATTGGTTACAATTCTGTTGATTTAAACAATATTCTTTGCAGTAGAGCATTATAAAACAACGGTCTAAACACAGTTACAATATCCTACTGATAGAATTGGTGAGCAGATGAGTTTTATATGAAACTGTCTTACCGGCCGTATCAGTGTATAGATCTATATAGCGGCCACTGCTGGCAGTGTTTGGCTTTTCCCAATCGTATAAATCTACCGTATTTTTATATGGAAGACGCTTGTAAACAATTACACTCTCATTTGTCAATAGCTAAATGCCATTGTTTATGATCTGGTGGAGATGCATACACGGTGTGTCAAATGGGGAATCGAAGAACAATAAAATAAATTAAAGGTTATATTCGACTCTCTCTCTCTCCCTCTCACACATACACACACACACACACACACACACACACATATCTGTAATTGTAGGTTATTTTTGTATGAGTCACCCCTCAGTCATCTGTCATAATATTAATATTAGCTTGGAACGAATTGTCAACTGAAATTTAAGCTTAACGAGGCGCGTATTAAAAAAATAATGATCCCAATAACCCGGGAGAAAGTCCTTATATTCTTTTAATTATAGCCTGGCCTTATATATATATATATATATATATATATATATATATATAACACGGATGGTAGTGAGCTGTGGTCCAACACACTACCACTAGACCACGGAGGCGCCCTCTTACTATGATATGTATTAATTTACATTAACTATACAAAATAAACAAAATAAAAACAGCTAAACAAATACGCCTACTAACTCATACATACTCACTCACTTCGAATAAGTGGCACTCACTCACTCACTCACTCACTCACTCACTCACTCACTCACTCACTCACTCACTCACTCACTCACTCACTCACTCACTCACTCACTCACTCACTCACTCACTCACTCACCCACCACATACCCATCCACCCACCCACCCACCCACATACCCACCCACCCATCAACCCACCCACTCCCTCACTCACTCACCCACTCAATTACAAGTAAGAATGACAGTTTATCTTTCTGAGAAAGCATTTATTTTGCATCCAGTTAAATGTTGTTACTTTACGGCCACTTTTTTGCACATGTAAAGCTAAATGAACCGAAATTAATATATGCAGTTATTTTAATTTACATGATAAACGTATTCCTTCCCCCCCCCCCCCATCAACTGGCGTGAAGTTGGACCATCAATTTCACTAATTGGATGTAATTTGATGTTTATATATACGTATAAATTATACGGAAGACGTCGGTTAACCTTCAATATGAGCTTTTGTTATTTAGTTAAGAAAGTTTTAATTACCAAATCTGGACACAGCCGTCATGTTGATGTATGCCACTTGCTCTTAGCGGGCCCATTCAGTTGTGTGTGTTTGAGTTCGATAAATGAATATAATTGCTGATAATGGTTTCCTGCTGCGCTTTTGGATGCTCAAATAGACAATCTGCAAAACTACGCACAGAGCTTGGGATATCGTCCCACAAATTATAATTTTCCGACTTGTAGTTTTCATGCATTTAAGAATTTAGACGTAAAATGTGTCGTTGCAGCGTTGACTCGGTGTTGATGTTGACTGTCGACACTGTTGTTTACATCAAATAGCAGTCAGTGGCTTACGCTCAAGAACAGTTGAAGTGATGTGAATCTCGATTAATGGTTGAATTATCTTGTCGAATAATTGTGGATTTTTTAAATGTTACGAAAAAAACATCTCAACACCTATCAGTATTGTAATAGTGATAAAAACGTTTAAAAGATTATTATTACCAAACCATGCTATGTTATATATCATTAAAAAGGCTTTACAAAGTGTAAATTTGGTGCATGAATTATTGTCATATGACCATCGTATCCTACAACGCCCTCGATACAAACTGAGTCAGGAATCCATGGCATAAGCTAACAGTGGCTAAGTTCGGTTACTATGGCACGCAATGGTGAAATGCTGCTGCACCGGCCTCCACTTTAAAAATTAATAATTAATTTTCAGCGTAATTGGTTTGAATCTACACGTGATATTTGTAAGGTTGAATAGTTAGTGGTACCATAACAAATATTAAACAGAGATAATAGTAGCTTAATGCTAATTAATTGGTAGCTGAAGTTGAGACATTTAACATGGAAAAGGTGGCTGATTACCAGCGGCTGGACGCCAGCATATGGCTGCTCGGTAGCGTCAAAATAACACGCCAAATAAGTCTTTCTTTGTGTACATGTGTACACCTTTCCTGTTAGCGCAGCCGAAAGCGGCGCAGAATAAATCACTGCCATTAGACTAAATGTAAACAAAGACAGCTGTCCGTGGCATGCTGACTCCAGCCGCTTGGATCGTTGCGCTCCTTGAATTCAAAATGGCGCGCTATGTTAAAACGTCAAGTTATACGTCTTATTATAAACAGTTTTTGGCACAACCACATCATTTATATCCAACTGAACATCGGGTTACAAAATCAGACTAAAGTCCCTTCTCACGAAATATTTAAGGCTTCTCCTTATTGGTTGATCAAAACGTAACCTTCCCATAGGCAGTTTAATAACATTATATAATTCGACCATACAAATGCACGTGGTGGCTACCATGTTGGAATTTTGACTGTAACCAAGACTCGGGTTGACAACAAGTGAGATATGTCCGCCAGTTTTTACATTCATTTGTTGAAATTAACATTTATATGTGGCTTAATATATTTATGATGAATTGTATTAGCGATTATGGAATTTTACGGGCTATTGTCAACATATTAAATATTTTATAAGGGTATCGATAAACGTGAGCGTCGATTATCTTACAGGAAGGCGTTGTTTGTGCTACTAAATTGAGTAAACATAGCATTCATCTTTGTTTTCAAACTTGGGAGTCCTTTTTATCAATACTCATCAAATATAGACCAATTATATACATTCCAAAAATAACATAAATAATATGGTAGAGTGGGGTAAGATGCCCCCTGGGGTAAGACGCCTTTTCAGTGTGGTTAGATGTACGCCGTTTTATCAAGTGAAATCCACCCTTAAATATTGTGCTGCCCTCTTGATGACTGATTTACGCTAACAACGTGTTTCTGCGTGAGGATTGCAAACAATTGACATTTTGTACATTTTCTTATAAGAAATTATTGAACAAATTTTTCACTTGTTACAGCATGAATGTGTCAAAACCCAAGCAATGCTTTAGTATCTTATTTTAATACCTATTCTGCATAAACAAGTGTCAAATAAGCAAGTGATAATATAAGAAAGTCACGTGACAGAAGAAAATCTAACGCGGTAGCCGTGGAGTAAGACGCCTACCTAAGTTTGGGGTAAGATACCCCCTGGGGGCATCTTATCCTCGAAAAACAAACCGGGTAGAATGGGACCATTATGTTGATGGTTAGTATTTGTCATTAGACAACCAATAACACATATAAAATGTGACCTCATTACCTTGCTTTTATGTTGAATATCGCTAATTTATTAGCATTAGCATAACATTTATTCTACCCATTTCAGTTAGAGAAATATGCCAAGAATCTACAAGCTAAAGACCCAAAAGGGATCCTACGGCCGTGATACAATCAGAGAGGCCCTATCAGCTATAGGTTCAGGCATGGTACCGTAGACGGCAGCTAGAGAATATGGCATTCCGGCAAAGACCCTTCGGCGACACAGAGACGGCAAGATGCAGATTCCTGGATGTCTTGGTCGTTTCAAGCCAGATTTCGAGAATGTATTAGCTAAACATATACATACTATGGAAAAAGTCTTGTTTGGCCTCACGTTTATGGACGTCAGAAGGCTGGTATTTGATTTTGCTGAGAAACTGGAGGTAAATCATCCCTTCAACAAAAGCATCAAACTTCCGGACAAGGACTGGTTGCCAGATTTTCTAGAGAGGCACCCGCAGCTCTTCATTAGAAAACCTGAAGCGACCATCCTAGCACGAGCCATTGGTTTTAACCGTGGCTAGGTGAACATTTTCGTTTGTGTTTACAAAAACATACCCACAGCGCATAATTACAGCCCAACACGTATCTGGAACATGGATGAAACCGGCATCACAAGTGTACAAATTCCTTCAAACATCGTGGCCAGAAAAGGTGCATGAGATGTTGGACGTATGACAAGTGGGGAGAGAGGAAAACGTTTGACTGTGCTGTGTGTCAATAGTTCAGCTAGCTCATACATCCCGCAAATGTTAATTTTTCCTAGAAAGAGAATGGCAGAGGGTTTCGTGACCAACGCTCCCTCTGGCTCCATCGGTGTGTGCACATACACTGCTGGACTGATGGTACCATGTTCACACCCCACTGCACCCATAAAATGCAGCCACTTGATCGCATATTTTTCGAGGCATTGAAGAGTGCGTACAACTCAGCTTCCGACACATGGATGGTGGTCCACGATGGACGGAGAATCAGTTTCTTTGACATGGCATGCATCTTCGCCACTGCCTACAACATGACTGGAACAATTGAGAATTCCGTTAATGGAAACAAAGAAGAAACAGAAACAAAGAAGGAACAAGAAACAGGAAAGTGATGATGAAGAGTGGCCGTGTTTGGGTCTGTTTATAATATATAGTTTTAAGGAAAACGAACACATAAAGTGATGCGGCCGTTTTCGTATCGCGGCCGATTTGGATCTACACCACGACAAGGGAATACATAGCCATATTATTAATGACATAAGATATTTCATCAGATTTATTACAGATCGACTGCTAATTTTATCAACGTAACTTTCGATTTGACATAAGTATTATCAATTTCCAAATCGTTATATTTGGCGTTTATGTTAGTAACAGTTCTCTATTTATATTCAGCGTGTATGGTTTCCTAGATATGAGTATGGAGCACGTGTGTGAGTATTATAAAATAATGTCAAATGTGACGTTATTGTGAACATTTTCCTGTGTGATTATTGGCCACTCAGAATATCAGCTGATCTGACGGTTCCAGAAATGGATAAAGGTAATAATTACCACAATAAATAGGTAAATTTAATTAAAACCAAGATCAATCACAATTATGATATCGATCAGCTCGCTAAGTGATCCCGTTTTATCGTTGGTGATGGTGATTACACAAACCAATTATTAGTATAATGACTAGATCTCGTATCAGGTTTGTACACTCCTCACTCACCATACTCATCCTCCGGTATTCAACACTTTCCCGATGACAAAGGAACGAGTTCTGGATGTTAAAAGGTTTTGTTTGGACATCGTCGGATCGTGAAACTGTATAAAGATGAAAATTAATTACCTTTGTGTAGGGACTCGTGACAACGTACATACAAACTGGTTATTTAGATTTATGTACGAAAATGCGAAAAACTGAAATGATCCTTTAAAAAAATGGTAATGCGATGACTATTTAGATGTTGTTGGAATATCACGTAAATAAGTTATTGATCAGCTAATCTAGAATGGACTACTCTTTTTCTAGACTAGGCTCCCTCTGCAGTAAAACTCTGAATAACACCTACTTGTTTTATATATATATATATATATATATATATATATATATATATATATATATATATATATATAGTTAGTTAGTTGTTGTTAGTTATTGTTACAAATCCAACAAACTCAATCGATGTCTTCCGAGTTAACTTCAGAAGTCTGTGACGAAGATTTAAAATATTTTGGGGATTTAAAATATCGGTATCTCTAAATTGTCAAAACTAAGTGTCAAAACTAGTAACATAATTACAGGATTAAGGGGAAAAATGACAGGAAACAGACCTGTAATCAAGCTCTATTATAATAGGATCACTTCAAAATGATCGAGTATCTAGGATAAATGACCAAACCTTCTTACTGGTGACTCAAACTTTCATTGAGTAGCTCAACACATGATATGATTTTACAATACGTGAACTAATCTGAATGTATTCGAATAAGACGCAAAAGTACATCCAGAAAACGTCTTATTTTATCATCTTCCACTCACTCTCTCTCCCTCTCTCTCTCTCTCTCTCTCTCTCTCTCTCTCTCTCTCTCTCTGACGTAAATGAAAAGGGAAATATTACCCAATTATTCTATCATATTTCATAAGGGCTATTCCAGAAATAGTTGTAACCCCATAATTCAGAAATAATTTGTCAATAGCTGGTGTTATCTGACAAATATAATTGAGAAAGAGTAGCCGAGTGAAATAATCGAAATACTTATGGTATCGCCTGCTGGCTGACATTCAATATATTGTGAATATTTTCCTGTGTGATTATTGTCCACTCAGAATATCAGTTTATTTAATACATTCTGACGGTTCCAGAAATGGATAAAGTTCGTAATTACCATAATAAATAGGTAAATTTAATCAAAACCAAAATCAATCACAATTATCATATCGCTGAGCTCGCTAAGGGATCCCGTGTTATCGTTGGTGATGGTGATTACACAAACCAGTTATTAGTAAGAAAATTATTAATGCTGATTCAATGAGTTGGACTGTCATGCAAACTACACACACATCCAAATTCACATAGACAATAATTCGAACATGAACATTGACAACTTTTGTACAATAGATTCACTAGCACAACACAAGGTCAACAAGAAAAATCCCCCATTAAATACAACGTGAGTTTGGCTTCACGCGTCCTCAGTATCAGTACGATATTCGTTTTTTTTTCTCGAGAATAGGTCAATCTGTATTAGCGGTGGTTCTGTAGGCCTCAGGATCGCGTGTTGTTTGTTGCGAGCTGTGATATCAAATGGCATGTTTTTACGTGCTTCCGCTTTTTGTACGTAGCCTGCATGTAGCCGCTTTCCTGTGGGCGTGACATATTTGTCGCGTACGAAAAGCGAATTAGCTGGTTCCCACAGGCTGATGAGTAGACCAGACACATGCTTAGGTATACGCACACATCTATCAATATGTGGAGGTATGGAACATTTAATTTTTAGATTAATGTATGTATAGTTGTATTTAGATTTATGGAGGTAGGTTTCAAAGGATGTTTAGATATGTTGATGCTCTGTGCCTGTTGCCTCTTACTATGTACCCTAAAACGCACATTGCCCGTGCCAGACATCTTATCTATTTCCATCCAGATTCCTTATTACACCAATGTAAGAAAGTTATGTCGTTATTACAACATGTTTGAGTTTATTAGCTTTGTTATGTATAATGTAGAATCTATATTGTTGTCCTCTTATGTGGTCTGGCGAAACGACCTATTAATTCATACAATGCTGCTTGATGGATTTATACTCCTGGAGTGGTTTGTTACTCCGGCAGGCATCTCCATGGGTATTAAGCTGCGGACAGAGTTTTTCCCCATATTATGAGTAATTAGATTACACTGATATAGGAAATTTGTTAAATGTATAGCTATTATAATCCCGATGTGTCATTCGCAGTATCGGAGATCTGCCTGAAATCCGCTGTTCTCGACCATGGGTCAAATAGATCAAGTGGATAGGCGCTTTAATTTAGATCCCACCACACCTAACTGCATATACTTAGGGACGCTAAATTAAGCGTGAATGAACGTTCCATTAGTGATGAACGGAAACGTATGAGGGTTAGCTGTTAGGTTCGAGTAAATCATAGTATTTACTCAGGTTTGAGACGATATTTCGTTCTAGTCCAGTAATAATCCAATGTGCGGTATTGCTACTTTGTTTTTATTTTAGTTAAATCGCTTCAGTGAGTCCACACTGAGTTAGTGTACATTCTTTTCTGGTGAACAAACTGTAATGTTTGTTAACACGCCGAGGGTATATAAAAGGCCTGACTTTTCACTTAGGTTAGAGAAGAACTTCGACGCCAGACTAATGGTTTTGTTGTTCGGGGATAATCCCCAGGCTGTCGCTTAATCAGCACAGCCTCTATGTTGGAGTGGTTGAGAAACCTCCTCCCCCAGCACTCACAGGGGAGCAGTACGGAAAGATTGAGCCGAAATACCCTGAGTGTGGTCACTCCCAGAGTGTTTTACGTCCTCAGGGTTTTTTTAACGTCCCCCTTTATTTTAAATAATGCAGTGGAGACGGCAGCGCCATTTAACGTGGTCAGCCACCCACGATGTAGTGAGCCGAGAAATTAATCCCTGGAAAAGTTTCGACCTCTTACGGGGTTCGAACCTGCGACCGTTGGCACCAAGTGCCGGGTGCTTAACCGCTAGGCCACCGGAGCTCACTGCCAGACTAATCGGACGTGTACCGATATATATAGTTCATATAGGTAGGATTTATTTAGTTATTCGAACCCAGAATAAAGCTGAGGTCAGCATCTGAGGTGTCGAAATGTTTTATATACAGGTTTCTTTTGGACCACAGAAAATTACTGTTGAATGTAAACTGTGGTGTCAAAATAGTTATGATATGTATGTAGCAAGTCACCATTGAACCACACGCACGTGTTGTTTGCTCCGAGCTGTGGTATCAAATGGTATGTGTTTTACGTGCTTCCGCTTTTTGTACGTAGCCTGCATGTAGCCGCTTTCCTGTGGGCGTGACATATTTGTCGCGTACGAAAAGCGAATTAGCTGGTTCCCACAGGCTGATGAGTAGACCAGACACAAGCTTAGGTATACGCACACATCTATCAATATGTGGAGGTATGGAACATTTTATTTTTAGATTAATGTATGTATAGTTGTGTTTATATTTATGGAGTTAGGTTTCGAAGGATGTTTAGATATGTTGATGCTCTGTGCCTGTTGCCTCTTACTATGTACCCTAAAAAAAAACACACACACACACACACGCACATACTCGCACACATGCACGCACACACACACACACACACACACACACACACACACACACACACAATTGCAGAAAAATGTTAATGTTGATTCATTGAGTTGGACTGTCATGCAAATTACACACACATCCAAATTTATACAGACAATAATTCGAACATGTACATTGACAACTTTTGTACAATAGATTCACTAGCACAACACAAGGTCAACAAGAAAAATCCCCATTAAATACAACGTCAGTTTGGCTTCACGCGTCCTCAGTATCGAGAATAAGTCAATCTGTATTAGCGGTGGTTCTGTAGGCCTCAGGATCGCTAGTTCGAAAAGCTAGTGTATGGCCTGTACTGTACTTGGTTCTTCCATTATATACCATTTCGCATCAAGTTTGCATGATATCGTATCTGACAGGCTAGTGGCTATAATCTGCGATTGACGATCAGTGACACAAAACTAATAATAATGAGTAGTTTATCATCTGTACTGTACTTGGTTCTCTTAATAAATTCCCTTTCGCATCAAGTTTATATGAAGTCGTATCTGATAGGCTAGTGGCTATAATCCACCATTTGCTGATCAGTGACACAAAACTAATAACAATGGTAGTAATTTGCACATAAAGTCAAGAATTATGAAATAACATCTCAAAGATAGTCAATGAGATGAATACTATTAATTTCCAATATCAATTCAAATATGTGTAATTTAATTTGAATATTCTTTGAGATATCTCTGGCAGGTGATGCTACCAGTGAAAAAGTGTCTCGTCTGGTTGATTCTGTACACTTTCGTGTACTGTACGCCACAAGTCGATGTATGGTCAAGACTTGCAGGCATCTCATCATGGGTCTAACTACAAAGAGCATCACAGGTTCTCTTAAACTTATTATTGATATCCTGAACCGCAAGGGACACAGTATCAGTTATCCAATAACTGAGGAATACGAGACCCGACTGGCGGATGAGACAAACGATGAAGCCGCATAAAAAAAACTCACACACACATACAACAAAGATACCTATGTTTGATTATGTTGACAAAGAGATTGCGAGACCAATATAGTCCTGTCGCTGGAGCCTTCCCCTCTGTGGACAGGATGGATTGCCTTTGTCACAACAGATTCTATGCCATTGCAAATTGTCGAAGCTTCTATAAAAGCTATACTGAAAGGCAATGTGGTGCGTCTGACTAACTACTATTCAGTATCAGAGGTGCAGACCAGTACAGATACAAGGATTGGCAATCTGCTCTCAGGATTTATCCTTTATTATGGAGGTTTTTGCGGGTTCCTAGCTTCTGAATGGATGACATTTCCATATGCTGAGATCATTTCCTATCATGAAGTATATATTGAACTGGATAAGTCACTGTTTATCAGCTGCGGATGGTGATGTAACCTGTATCACAGTACCATCACTCCAATTATTCCACGAAGAGGCATATACCCAAATAGTTTTCCATCTAGATTATGTTCAGGAGGCTAATATCATCAGAATAAGGAGTGATGACACTGTTCTATTAATCATATTTATGTATTACATGCCTCACGCAGATAATCAAATCAGAGTTTGGTTAGTTGTTGGTCTTGCTAGTAACAACATCAGGTGTTTCATTAGTGTAAAGGAACTGGTTGACAAAATTGAAAATAATGTATTGGTTGCTCTACTTGGATTACACGAGTTCGGTTTCGCGTGATTATACTTCATCTTTCCTCAAGACAGGGAAACTAAAACCTATGGACGTTATGATGAAAATTAAGCAATTCCTAGATGCTTTAGCAAAGCTTAGAAGTGGTCCTCTCTCTAATGCCACCTTCGGAACATGTGAAACATTGGTATGTCACCTGTATGAGCAACGTTGGTCAGTCCGCTTGTTGTACGTCATGCGATCTTCCAGCAGACATATGGCCCAAAGAACATGGATGATCTATTGCACCCAATCAAAGGTGTGAATCCCAGTTCAATGCCATCATCTGCGAAGGTCCACAGGAAGAAATTAGATCGGGGCAATTATGTTGCCAGAATACGGAAGCGAGCTGCATTACAAAAGTAATAACTGCCCTGATTGTCATGGATGGGTAATTGATTCTGGCACTTACATAATCCAATGGTATGATATATAATGACGCCAAAATTAAATAAACGGAAACATCACCGACCTCAAATGTTTAGTATCTCACTTAGGTCATTATCTTAAGACACTGAGTGTTGTGTCCCCTTCGATGTGATGTCATCAGCTGAATGTGATGTCGGCATCGGAGAACTCATCAACAGGCTATTTTCGATAACACAATTCCCACAATGAAAGGAAATCTCACGATTTCTCACCAATTCCATTCTTTGGAACAAATATTACGACTGAGAAAATATCCTTAAAATATAATCCAGATTGAGGAGAGGGTTGTATAAGTCATTAATACTCTATTAACAAACTATCTTATAATAAATCATCCCTTTAAGACTTAACAATATGTCTTGGCTCTCTCTCTCTCTATCTCTCTATCTCTTTCTCTTTTTAACCGTGTGTCGTATCCAGTGTATTTTATCTCTCTATTATCGTATGTCTTTTATTTTGGGGAAGTAGCAGCGTCCGTATGTCGCACAGTAAACGTGTACTGTGTGGTTTTGGTCTTTATGTTTTATATGCTCTATTAAATTTGATATTATTATTATTGTTATTATTATTATTATTATTAGTAGTAGTAGTAGTAGTAGCAGCAGCAGCAGCAGCAGTAGGAGTAGTAGTAATAGTAGTAATGGTGGTAGTACTAGTAGTATTAAAATAGTGTATGTAGTGAAAAGTGCAAATCTTAACAAGTGACGAACTATTTGTTTGTATTATTAAATATTTCCAGGGCTACAGTTTTGATGAAATTAACTTTATTTTAACACCTATTGTAAAAATATAATTACCCAAATTTTGAATCCACACACAAATTCCCGTAACACTTGTGTGATCTAGCAAAAAATCGAAAGCTATTTAAATATGAATATTTCAGTTTGCATATATTAACATCAATCTCTCCATTTATTAATACAGTGATTCATTTCCCACGAATAAACGCACGAATCAGTTGAAAATAAAAACAACATTACACATCCTAATCATAAACATGATACAATTGCATCATTTTTGATTCTTTCTCCTCCGGCCAGATACAATGGTCAGTTTCCCACCAGTCGGCTACATCAAAGTTACTGTAATATTTCACACCTGGGTCGTGCAGCATTTCGCATAATCTGCAAAACACTAATGCAGTATTTCTTTCTATTCGCCATATTTTATACGTGTGTTTCCACTGAAAATATTCCATATATTCTTCTGGTGTCCGACTTAGATGATCCAGATACCGAGCGAGTTGTTTCGGCGACGAGAATTCCTTTGTGTCGATAAAAGAATGCGGAGGCAAATCTCTCGTGTAATTTCCGCCGCCCATCACAACAGGAATTAAATTATAATTCAATGTTCTGAACGATTTTTCGGTGATATAGTCGTCACAGATGCTGTTTTCAAATGCCAAATAGAACTTGTATTTTTCATCTAATAATTCCATGCATTCTTTCTCCTCTCGTTTGGGACACGAGTAATTTCCACATTTCCCATATATGTCTACTCTTATGTACTTGCGCAATTCTTTCACATATTCGGATCTGACAGTTGAAGGTTTGCTACATCTCGACACCATCCAAGCTACGGGTATTGTCTTGTTGGCTAGCTCACTCTCAGAGAGAGGTTTGTATGGTGAGTCGTCTGTTGTCTTAAGCACGGTGGTGCATATGGCCAATAAATGAACGAGTCCAATCGATAAGACACTGTGATATTGATCTCTAATCCCAAGAGCTTCGCATCACCGTAACCTTTAACTGGTGGTTCGGTGTTGAAATAGAGAAATAGTTGGTCGTTATATTTCCTTTTGGGTATTTCCGAGATCGTCTTCAGCGTACGTCCATAAAACACGACGACATCAGCTCCGTCCATTTCAGTCCGATCTAATGTCGTTCTACAATCAGTTCTTGAACAACTTCGTTTGAAAGGTTCGCTTCCTAAACCAAACATATAATCTTTCCAATGAAAATAATAATTGTAGAAGAGGATTGTTTTCAGAGTTGTGTTTATCGAGTAAGTTCCGTTTGTATTTTCCGTTGTTTCATTCCCAGTCATCAGGAAAACCGTTGCGTTAATTCCAACTTTGTTCAGTTCATCATTATTTGGTTGTCTAACATAATATTCTTCATCAATAAGTTTATCATTAAGCCAGTTCGATGTCAATGAATTTCCAGCTAGAAACATGAGCACTAAACTTAATCCTGAGATGGCCAACATCAACTTGGCATTCCATACATCTGATAGATTCATGTCTCCTCATTCAGTCCAATGCTGGTTGCTGTTCGTGTCTCTGCTATATTACTACCAGGCGTTTGTTGGTTGTGTTTTGTTTTGAATGTTTAATGATACATCTGCGTCAGTTAGATTAATACACTACGGAACAGAGAGCCTAAGAACATAATATAATCAATATATAAGTTCAACAAAACATATATATATATATATATATATATATATATATATATATATATATATATATATATATATATATATATATATATATAAACTGAATGTATTATACGAAATGACTGGTCCAATTTGTTGGGGTTTTTTCGGCTCCCTATATTGATTATTGGCCGAAAAGCTTGATGCGAGTACTTTTTCTAAGGTGATTCTTAGTTGTGGGGTACGCTTATTCAAGTACATCCAAAGTGAATCAAAATAAATTATTATGAGTATATATCCTATAATTCTTACGTGAATTTTGATGTTTGCCTTCCCGAGGAACTATCGCTGGATTATTAGTTTACATACAAACTAGGTAGTAACAGACAAAATAATACACACCATCAGGTAACATTTCAAAATATATTGATGAGTTATTTGTCGATAAATATGTCGATAGCTGGTATTATCTCAAGAGGGCTACCGATTTCAAACGAGGCGATATGATAGTATTGTACGCCTCACGAGATTCCTAGTCACATTTTCTGGGCTTTTTCGATTGTGAAACCCGAAATCGCAATAATGAGTTATGAACCAATTTCCTTCACCCGTATGTGGCAACATAGATAAAGTCTATCTGCCATTTATTTATGTATTATCTGGTGCTATAGCCGTGTCTTGTTTTATGTCTCATCAAACAGTCTACCGTTTCATCAGGACTGTGGATCCCTCTGGTGGCGCATTTGATAGCATACTTCGTTGGTGACCTACAATCCGTTGGGGTCGAATCAAAATGTTAACCGTTGGTGATGTGCTTCATCTGTTCATATTGTTTCCCTTGGCCGCATAGCCCCTGAGTTACCTGTCATAGATGTTACCAAATTGGACGCTACTTTAATTAAATACAAATATTCATTACATCAGTAATGCGTACTTCTAGGACAATTAACCCAGTTAGTATTTTCCTAGGAAATTATAATGTTGCCTGTGAGGAAACATTACTGATGTTAATATAGTTTTGAGTAATATTAATTAAAATGACAGACAGACAGATAAACAGGTATATATATATATATATATATATATATATATATATATATATATATATTCTCCAAATAATCAATCAGCTAAAAGCGATCCAGGTGGATGGATGTGGTGTATGTCTCTGTGTGTGTTTTATAAAGATGGTGTGTATGTATGTGTCTTTGTGTATGTGTGTCTGCGTATGTATGTATGTATGTATGTGTGTGTGTGTGTGTGTGTGTGTGAGTGTGCGCGTCTGTATGTGTGTGTGTTTGTGTATGTATGTATGTATGTATGTGTGTTTGTACGCGTGTTGTACGTTAATGTACGTGTATGGGCATATGTAAGAGTGAATGTGTATTATAGCGCTAAGCTTGTTATATAAAACATACCAATCATGCGATCCCATACTGACTATTTGACTCGACCACAAATGAATCCCTGATCCTGGACGGCTATGGATGATTGCAGATCGCCCGCCTATAACCGGTAGCTAGAAAAAACTATGCTTCCTGGGCAATTGAGATATCGCCAATTTTGCACTATTAGATGCCAAAGTTAAAACGCGTAAAGCCCTTACATATAGATTGCAAACATCCCCCAAGAGCAGAGCTAATTTAGGAAAATAAATTATAAATAAACAATAATACTATCAACATGCAGTTGTCATCGTATTTCTAAAATAAATATTAACAATCCTATTTGTCCTTTATAATAAGCATCGCACCAGCTGCTAATAATGCCAGCCAATATTCAAAAACGATAAAAGCTGTTCTACGGCGGTCATGAACTAGCTTTATAATTCACCATCACCAGTTACGAATGGATGCATAGTAAGTTTGTGAAGCGAGTTCCAGTGGTCTAGCGGTTAGGCACTCGGTAACTGGGGCTAAGCGTCACAGGTTCGACCCTCCCAAGAGGTCGAAACTTTTCCAGCGATTAATTTCTCGGCTCACAACATCGTGGGTGGCTGACCACGTTAAATGGCGTTACGGTCTCCCCTGAAGACGTAATACACTCTGGCAGTGACTACATTCGGGGTACTTCGGCTCCATCTTTCCGTCCTGTCGCTTGTGAGTGGTGAGGGTGGAGGTACGAACAACCACTGAATAAAAAGGGATCACACTGGAAATAAGTGTTTAATTACGCTTTCGTGTGCTATTCGTGGTTCATGATCAGATCATGAAACGAAACAAAATCAATCAATCGATCAAAGTAACAATATCGCCAGAATTTATTTCTTATTTATAATTACATCGGAGTTATTAGATAAATCAGTATTTTCACTTGTAGCGTCTTATTTAAGAAATAGAGTTGTATAAGCTCTTTATGATATGGCCAAAACATGACAAATTCCAATTTGTTAAATTAGACAAAATAAAATTAATTATCATAAATGCAATTAATGTTTCAGTAATAACCGTTTATAAACAGTAAAACAATTAGAATACTCTACTTAGCTGAAAATACACCCGACGATGTTTTGTTTGTAGCTGTAGACGTCCGATGTTGAAATATTGGCGTCACGCATCTCAGAGCTAGACACCAATATGGTTTAGGAAGGTTTTTTTGTCTTTTGGTTTACAAAATGGGATTTAAAAATATATCGGAACAGTGGTCTTCGGCAACTTTAGGCTGTCGATTTAATCAGCAGTCTGTACATTTGTTGTAGCTGATCCTTTGTAGGTTGCTCTAGCCTACTCCAAATGACAAAAGTTGAAAGTAAATGTCCTGTGCGTTCACGTGTGACGTTTCAGACTTCCTTTTCTCTCGCATTCTTGTGCCGTGAAACTGTCTTTTGCAAGAGAATATAATAGGTATTTGATGTCCATGTAAGTCGTAAATAGTGCTATACTTTTAACGACAGATCTTGTACATACCCGTATAGATTGATCATCATCATCCGACAGCCATCGTATTTTCCATAACTTCGGAGCGCGCTTCTTCTGGTCAGCTGATATGATAATATCTATAATGAAGAAATTCGAGCGAAGATGTTACGTCATTTTGGTATCATCTTACTGGCTAGACGTGAGTATTTTGACTATGTCTTTGACTCGTCGACCAGTAAGCATGCGATCCACACATAAATTCATTTCAGATAGATCAATTCAATAAATTACTGTTTCACCACAGGAAATATATCAATATTGAATTAAAATCGGTATTCCTACATATCAATATGTTATAATGCGCGACAGCTGCGCTGGTGAGACATATGATACTTAATAATTGATTAACAGCTCGAATTCCATAGAGTATTCCGATACTGAATCGAGCTAAATATCGCACGAAGAAGGCAGCGTAGTATTGATGCAGCTCGCTGTATGAGTTATGCTGTTAGTTAGGGGTAATACTGAATCAATTGGTCAACAGTCTCCAGCCATCTTCACCGAGCAATCTCTTTCTGAAGTGCAGCAAAATGATCATTGGTCGTATTACCGTAGGACTAAAACCACAACATCCCAATACGAAATTATAATGGAAAGTTAAGTCACCCACTGATGGATCCCGTACTAGAACAATATTATTCACTGATTGTTATATCTACTCCGAATTACCAAAGGAATGCTCACATGGTGATATTCCAACCCCGCCACAGTTCTTTTCACGAAGTAGTATCTTTTCAGAATTTTGGCAATTTTCTATCAATGATAAAAACAAGTTAAATAAACATCGGCCATGCAACTGTGACCTTTTGAACTGCTGATAATATATATATATATATATATATATATATATATATATATATATATATATATCACTAGTACGTCATCTAATTCCAGCATGATGTAGGTAATGCTTAAACTAAATACATTTGAGACATATTTTGGGTTACAAAAGCGTTCATCATAGCATTGTAAGTTATATTTCCTTATCTGGAGAAGCTTAATGAATAATAACCGAGTTATTCTTTAGACACACCAAAAAGTATAATATATTATATAACATCAAATCGATATTTTAAATATAAAATATTAATGCTGGACCTTTCTTTACCAAGGTTTTTATTCAAACGTATGCAAAGTCGCACGATATGACCAGGCATAAGCACTCAATTACGTTCATTTGCCTATCATCGTGACTTTTATGACTAACTTTTGGTGTAATAAAGTAGACATATAATAATAAATTAATTATTAGAATGTAATGATAGGTCTCAGAAGTTTTATTCGTATATTTCCAGATCAAGTTTTGCCTCCTGTCCCGGTGTTATATTTCATTCGACCCAGGCCTGTATTTCATTATGTTATTTCATTCACAAGATGGCACTGTGTATGGGAGTCGTTTCAATATATTACTTTTGTACGCATGTGGTGTTAAATAAAAGAAGTAACAAAAATACTTTGGGTAGCGATTTATTTGAAATATTACATCACAAATTAAAAACGATGTATGAAACACAATATATTTTCATGAGTAAAACTTGTTTGAAATCATATAATTGCACTTATGAACATATTTTATTGAACAAATATATACATGTGGTGACTTATAATTATCAATGATGTTACACAATTTGTGTAAATAATCCATATATTCATCATTTTAGTCAGAATGTTCATATGATGATTGATGTTTTGTGCACATGGTAGGCTAAATGGGCCGAGCGACCTCCAAAGGTAATGAGGCGAAGTCAAAGACGAAACAACCTTCAGATATGACCACACCGAGATTCGAACACGGGTGGTAGTGATCTGTAGTCCAACACGCTACCGCTAGACCACGGAGGCGTTCAGAGAATGTTCATATGGGAAATAGACATCTAAGAACAGACATGGGGTCAATTCTATTTTACCAATTCCACTCAATTCCATTTGGTCAATTCCAATTCTACATCAAATGTATCAATTCCAAATTTATCAATTCCAATTCCGTTTTTCACCGACTCTTTTTTGCCTGATACTTTTTACCATGAGTACCTACTCCGAGTACTTCGAGTACCTACTCCGAGTACCTACTCGGAATACCTACTCCGAGTAGTTTATATTCCAAGTAGGATTGTGATGGAAGAAATATTTCGAATTAAAAAAATAAATGGTAAATTAATTTGTGGATTTGTTCTGCCAATTCTAAACATTTGAGAGAGGTAAATTCCTAAATAGCAAAATCTTTATATAGATTGTAGGCGTCGGGTTGTGGTTGGAGCGCTCGGTATCCAGATCATTTTATTTGGTTAAATGCACACGTGGGGTGGCACGGTCAATGTGCATACCTGATCACTTTGGTTCCAGTATATTGGTAACACCATATGTAAGTGTTAACGTGGTAAAAAATAGCGCAAGCGTAACCACAAGGCGCTTTCAGCTAAAGAGATATTTGACGATTAAATGTTAAATTAGGCTGACTATGATGCAGCTACTGTCATATCGATACACACACAGTTCTAATTTCTGAGACCCGACATACACTAGCTCATACGACAGCTACAGCCCGACGTCGACTAATGGTGCATGACCATGATTGACAGGACAAGGTAACTGAAGTCACAGACGCAGAGTAACTGACTCACATCACGCTATATTTAACAGAGGTATGCTGTCAATTCTGGCATCCACACGAATATTTTCCAACCAGCTACAAATACACATAGAATATTCTGCAAATTTCACATCATATGTGAACATACTACTCCGCTGGCTTCCTTGGATAAATGCTTGTTTGTAACAGAAATCAACTCCTTATAAATCTTTACTAGGATGGAATTGTACACAGAAAAATACAGGACGCCAAAGTTAACAATAGCTTACCCCAGTGAAACCACAGACCACGGCGGCACAACAGTGACAACAGTTTGGGTGTGCAGTGAACCACGTAAATATCATGCTGGGAACAATAATGCAACCCAACACAACATAAACTGGAACCTTCTGACAATACCTTCCCACTTTAAAAAAAAATGTACGGGGACGGTTTCTTAACTAACATTAGTAAAAATACCATATTCCAAGTGCAACAATGCTTAACTACAACGACTGAGAAAATCAGCAAACACGTTTTGTGAGCCTTTTATATTCTCGATTCTCATTTAATAACGTTATAGTAGCAATGACCATCGCATAATACGATCATTTGCAACGCGGTTTCTATTCATGCATATCAACGGTAAATGATCAGTTAGCAGGGCGAACACGAGACCATAAGGTTACTGATTAAACCTTTGGACAGCGTACACAACTGCCAAACGTTCCTTTTCGATAACGGAATAAGCTTTCTCACGTGGAAGCAATTGTTTGCTTGCAAACGCAACAGGCAACAATTCACCATCATGTTCCTGCATAAGGGCGGAACATAATCCTACATCAGACGCATCAACTTGTAATATGAAACGCTTTTCAAAGTCAGGCTTTGTAGAACTGGCTCTGACCTTAGCAAATATTTCAATGTTAAGTACGCTTGTTCGTGACATTCATTCCACTCGACAAGATTTGGTTTACTTTTCGTTGTTAGATTTGTCAATGATGCTATTGTTGTAGAAAAATTGGGAATGTGATCTCTATAATAACTTGCCAATCCATTGAATGATCTTACCAATCTCTTTCTGGTCTGTCTTTTAGCTTTTCTGATGTTGTCAATATTATCAGATTGCATATAAACCGTACCTGTACCAATCATGTGCCCGATATAGTCAAGTTTGTCAAAACCAAACATACACTTTGAGACTTTTATTGTCAATCCTGCTTTGCTCAATCTAAACAGTAATTCACGTAACACTTTCAGGTGTTCCTTCCACGAATTTGTATGGATCAACACATCATCTATGTAGCTACTAACACTTGTCATACCATGTAGCAATTTTCGCATCATCCGATTTAATGTTGCTGCAGAGTTCATCAAACCAAATGGCATTCGCTTGAATTGGAAACATCCCTGATCCGGACTAATAAAAGCGGTCTTAAGGCGATCTTCCCTGCGAACGGATATTTGCCAGTAACCTTTAGAAAGGTCGACCTTCGTAAGATACCTTGTTTCTTTGAGCTTTGCATATATATCAATTGGCTTTGGCTTGGGTTCAGGATCAAAGACAGTAACACGGTTAATGGCTCTATAATCAATACAGAATCGATCTGAATGATCCATTTTCCGGACTAGTACTATAGGCAATGCGTACGGAGATTCAGATCGTTCAATCACGTCTAGTTCCAACATTTTTGTGATCTCTTCATTAGCAATAACTCGCACAGAAAACGGCAAAGGATATCATTTTGATCTCACAGGTTCATCAGTGATTAATTCGATGATGTGCTCGCAATAGTAACACGCAATATTTGATCTTTCTGGTTCTTGGACAGCTTATCACATATGATCAAATCATCTAGATTTTGTGAAGACTATCTGTAATATGGATCCAGACACATTAAGGTTGTTAGATTCAGTTCTACTGAAATATTGTTTCAACATGTTTGCATGGAATGTACGGGTTTTCCCATTAATATCCAACTTGTAATCATATGGATTAGTACATTCGATCACTGTAAATGGAGCTTTCTACTGCAACAAAAGTTTGTTATTGTCGGTTGGCAACAATATTAAAACGTTATCACCTGGTTTGTATATACGACTACGCGCTTTCAGGTCATAATATTTCTTGTAACGACCTCGGGCTTTATCCAGCTCTTTCCTGGCCATTTCACACGTTTCTTCGATACGATTTTGAAGATCAAGGACGTACTCATAACTTGTTTTGACCTCATTTTTAACATTTTCATTCAGCCAACATTATTTTAGTATTTGCATGGGACCCCGCATAGATCCCCCATACAACAACTCAAACGGCGAAAAGCCTGTACTCATTTGTGGAATGTATGTCAAATAACGATCCCAATCTTTCGATTTGTCCACAGTTAACTTTTTGAGCATGCTTTTAAGAGTACCATTAATTCTTTCGACTAAGCCATTGCAGATTGGGTGGTACGAGGTAGAGTTTAACCTTTTTATGGACAGTAATCTATTCGCCTCATTCATCACTGATGAAGTGAACTGTGACCCCAACTTCCTCTGGCAATCCTACGCGATGGTATACACTTACCAATGCCTCGGCTACATCTTCTGTAGAAATTTGTTTAAGTGGAACCGCTTCACGGTATCGAGTAGCATAATCTACGATGGTTAGTATATATCGAAAACCACGTTCAGATACAGGACTAATTGGTCCTACAAGATCGATTTAACATCACCCTCGATTCCAAGCCAATAGAAACACAATTATATCTGATGTTTGGTTTTCTGAATACCCACGAGACGCGCTAGGATACCATCATGTGCAATCGTCATAACTTGGGTACGTAACGATTTCGAACTACTACTTGACGCAACACTTTGCCACTATTTGCTAGAGCCGACTGAAAGTAACGGCACAAGATATCACCTTCGTGTGAAAACCAGTGTACATTTTTACCACGTTTTCGCTTATCTGTGAGACCCTTAATTTTATCCAATGACTTTTGTGATTGGACTAGGTGTTCAACATTGACGACATTTGACGCATCCAACTGGGTTACTTTAAAGGTTTCAATGGTTTCTGCTGCGTTTGCAATTACTCGTACTAGTTTCTTTTGAAGCACATTCACCTTATTTAAGTAGACATTATATATATTTCCCACAATGTAATACCATATAGAAGATGGGGTATACCAAGTCATTATATAATAAAATCAAGTGTTTCTTATTCAAGACATGTTTGGTTTTTGTTATTGCATAAAAACACTAGATAGACGTTTGAAATTATTTATATATATCGATCTCATTTTAACTGATCATCAGTTACAACACCTAGAAATTTAAAATGGGTACTTCTATTTATATTTATTCATCTCCAATTATAATATGTGGTGAATTTGTTTTATTTATTCATGAGTTTGTAAATAACATATAATGTGCTTTGCCAAATTGGGGATAATAAACAACAAAGGCCCTAGTACTGACCCTTGTGGTACCCCATAGTATATAAATTATCCCTCGGATATATGAGCCTGATCGATATTCAACATATTGTCGTCTGTATAGTAAATAGCTACTTAACCATTTAAGCGCCTGCATGCTCTCTAATGCTATAAAATTATTTCAAGAGTAGGTCATGGTCAATTGTATCAAAAGCCTCAGATAAATCACAGTAAACAGCCTTATTATCAAGGAATTTTCCTAGATCAGTTATAAATTTTGTAATTGCATTTGTAGTACTCTGTCCCTTTTTATACCAAATTGTTTATCAGTAAAAGTATTGCAACCCAAGAAAATTTAAAAGTCTGTTATTGACTACTTTTTTCCAGAATTTTAGAACGAACTGGCAGCAATGACACCGACCTATAATTTTCAGTCATCCTTACTTCTAGACTTATAATATGTTCATTGGATGAGATATATTTCCACCAATTTCCTTTAGCAGATAAGCGGTTAGATTAGTACATCTTGAAATGTGTTTAGGTTTAGGAATTTGTATGAACTAATCGAATTTCATTATCATCTGTTGGTGGCAGGAATATTTCTCTTTCATTTCGTGTGCGTTGTCTATTCAAATAATGATTTACTGATTTTTTTATGCAGGCATTTGTTTCTGCATATGTTTTACCGGCTCTTATAAAACAATAAAAAAAGAATCATCAGATATATTTTTGATTCTGAAACAGTTGTCTTCCATAGATGTAATTTCTTTACAAATGATGGAATTGATTGTTTTCCACGTTGATTTAATATCAATTCGAATGCTTTCAAATACATTCTTAATATAAATTTGTGTTCCTTTTCTCCTTAACTGATTAAATATATTTCTATACTTTATATGATTATTATATTCATTGTCGGTTTTAGATTTCCCTATGTTTTATGGTAGTTTCCCATCTGTCACAGATGAAGTCATTAATTCCTTTGTAACCCAAGGATCTCTTATTACACTGACAGATTTAATTTTCATCTTAACATTTGGAGTGAGTAATATATTCAGTAATATCTTCATAGGCATCTTTAACTGGCATATATCATTTAGATAATCCCACTAAAGTTTGCCAAGCTCTATATGCATTTTGTCAATCAATTATTTATTGATATTCTACATTATTGTATTCATTTACAGTTTGCTTGTAAGATTTCAAATCAGTAAAAATCCAGAAGATTGGTATAATATTCTTGAATTAACTCTTATGCTGTTAGTCAAATTATTTAAATATATATTATCAATGAGAGTTGCAGTGCGTTTATAAATCTGGTTAGCTTAGAAATATAGAATCAAAGAAAGAGTTGACTAACAATACATTGAATAGATTAGCTGTATGGGTATGATCCTCAATAAGTAGCAGGTTGAAATTGCTATCAGTTGCAAGTATAACATGTGTTTCATGTTTCAGCGTTTCTAGAAAGGTTTTCAAAATATTTTAACACAGATTTAGCTGGATTATTACCTGGTGGCCTATAGTTTCCCCCTATCAAAGTTTTCTTGTTCTTTCTGACCATTTCCACGAACACAGTCCACGAAGTCAGCCTTCAACAAAAGTAGAGATATCATCATGAATGGTAAAAGGAATATTAGAATGGATGTACATTGTAACTTCTACACCTTCATCTTTGTCCCATTTCTGTAAATAAAATTATTTCCTGGCAATTGAAATAAATTCATGTTATCTTCACGAAGAAAGTTCCGTATAATAATATAAAATCAAGGACTATACTTTGATCCTGTAGACGAATCGAAAAAAATTGTTTGTCATATTTAGCCGATAAAGATTGAATATTTAAATGAAATGTGCTAAATTATTTCCCCCCTCTCTTAAGAGCTTTGACAAATGATGACATTTGATCCAATTTCATATAATTTATAATCTCCCAATATACTGGATATATAACATCTTGCTTATTATCAGTATCTATGGCATATTGAGCCAATATATCTTTTAAGTCCAATCCGTTACTCAAACTTAGTATCCGTTGTTTATCATCCATTGCAATATGCTGAATGTATTGTAAACCAACATCATGCATTATCCATTATTAATATGATTGTGGAAATATACATAGCTGAATTTCATGGTGATTTATTTTTAAAATAATGTCTATGTCACATCTAAAGATTGCATACATATATATAGCTATCATTACGGTGAACCGTGTTGGTACACAATCGATACAAGCTGGATACAATTTCAAAATGCAACACAAGGTATCTAATTAGATAGAAACACAGAAGGAACATATCTGTCTCCCAATCAGTGCACAGGTATAATTATATTTTACAAGAAATTGGCAACAATTTTACATAGAAGTTGAACACTGAGGGAAATCACTTAGAATCACATTTGTCTTACTACTGTATCATAGCATAGTGTCTAAAGTTTGCACAATGATAACTATTAAGAAATTATTGTTCTAAATTAGGGGTCGGCAACCTACGGGCCGCGGGTATTCTGTCCGACCCGCGACCTCATTCTGAAGTTTAGAGAATTTGTGGATAGTACAGTATTTGTAAAGCATGGACATTCTCACATCTCTTTTAACCCACTTACACATAGGTTTCGGCCGATCAATCAGGAGCTGGCTAGCTTTTAAGCCTTATTTGGTAATCGGGAGGAGAGATTAAAAGTTTTGTATTCTATCAAAGTCCTCGTTGGATGCCATGCTGATATAATATTGGATAAAGATTCACATACTGTTTTCTGTCAGACCCAGCATGGTTGTTAGATTTGGCATTCTTGGTAGATATTTCAAAATATATGAATGTGTTGCACATAAAATTACAGGGGAGAGACCAGTAATCAACAAAATATTTGAACACGTCAGCGCATTTGAGGTGAAGCTTCGTATGTGGGTGGGACAACTCAAACAATGCAATTGTGCACATTTTACAACATTCTGTAAGAAAGTTAATCTACCGAGGCCACTACGTATGGTACTTTTGTTGGGCAGCTGTGAGAATAATTCAAAAACCGATGTTGCATATCTGCGCGCCAACAACCAGGCTTTTGCGTTATTTGCAACTCCGTTCGCAGTAACCGTGGACAGTGTTGCCTGCAGATGGAACTGATTGATTTGCAAAGCAGCACTGACTTGAAAACCGAGTTTACTAATGTTGCGATAGTTATAGGTTTTACCAACAATATGTTCCAGGGCCGACTAGTTCCCCGGACTATAATGTATCACGCTCGAATGACAATCGGAAGCATGTAACTATCCGAACAGCTGTTCACCAAAGTGATTTTTGCAAAGAGCAAGACGCGTAGTAATTCACTGATGCACGTGTGCCGGCTTGCAAGCACCCATATACAGCCTGATATTCAGGAGTTGGTGAAGCAAGCGAAGCACCAGACCGCGCATTGAATTGAAAATTAAATTAAACGTTACATATAATTCGTTCACGTTTTTTTATTACTTATTGTGTTACTGGAATATAATCATTAATATTCATGAAGTTACTATATGCGAGGAGTATAGGTCACGGTAGACCAACAATGTATTATGGAGCTTCTTATCCACTTTTACCCACTGGCTTAATCCAAATTGCACTCTACTACCCATACATTTCGAAACAATTTCATATATTTGTGACATTTAGACTGTTTTAAAAAACGTTTGCCAGTGGGAGGGGGACGTTGTCCCACACTCATCCCCACTCGGCGCTTCCCGCCTCATCCCCCCCCCCCCCGACCGTCCGACCAAGTCAATTTTTACGATTTGGCCTTCCCCTTAATAAGGTTATCGACCCCCTGTTTCAAAGATTATATATTCATAATAATAGCAAATCACACATATTTTTGGACAAAATAATAATACCTTGACACAGGGTATATTTATTCAATACTATCAAAATAGTTTAAGTGTATTACTATAATAATACTGTTTCTTACGCCTGAGTTTAACAAGAGGATAATTACAAATACGAATTATGATTTGACGTAGATAATCATAATGAACACATCAAGATGTTCCTATTGTCCATGCATAGTTATTAAACAAAGTTATTCTAATACAATTTGTGCAATTGACTAATATTTTACGTTATGAACATTTTATTAAATTATTTGAAATGACTGATAAAATTAATTCTTCAAATTAAGAGTACTTCTTGTAATTTACAATTGTCGCATACATCTTGCATGTATATCCAGGTTCAATAACATCGGTATAATACAATAATGTTACATTATGATCTTATTAAAAATTATTAGATCTACTATAAATAATGTATTCTCTATTAAAATGTTTGATTATATTTGACTTGGTCATCATAAAGATGTCCAGGTTTGCTTATTTTTATACTCTACTTGTTCAGCACATTTATGTGAATATTCTCAAAAACATTGACATTTTCAATTTCAAATCATTATATCCACAATCGCTAATCATTTTAATCTGGGTAACAATAACAGCTTACGTATATTAATCAAGACAAGTTCATAATATTCAGCACTAAACTGATAATGTTTTAATTATCGTAATAATGTTTTGAAAATCTCCCCTTGACGAGACCAATAAATGCACATTATAATCAGACTATATAACACGATATGTCATTCACCGGTTTAGTTGATCCGTGAAGAATCATGACATGTCAAGTACATCTCTAACTAACGCTTCGAGCCCCATATTGCCCATCATCATCATATTGGGCGCCTCCGTGGTCTAGCGGTAGCGTGTTGGACCACATATCACTACCACCCGTGTCCGAATCCCGGCGTGGGCATATCTGAAGATTGTTTCGTCTTTCACTTCGTCTCATTACCTTTGGAGGTCGCTCGGCCCATTTAGCCTACCTTGTGCACAAAAGTGGCCGTAAAACATCAATCATCCCATCATCATCATAATGCTCGATGTTCTGTTCACATCTCGCCATACGATAGACCTATGTGTTGTGTGTAGCTCGTGCAGCTCGGCAATCATCACCCAGAACGGACACAGCGTCATCAGTATCCTCAATTCTCACATCGCTTCCTCGAAATTAGCTTCTTAAGGAGGCTTTTGGTACTGACGTTTCCACCTTCATCTCTGTGGCACGTTCTGTGGTGTCTATGTTTATGTTGTTTATGTCTTTAATGTGATCCCGCTTTACTTCCTGGACGGTTCCATTTACAAGTGGTTTCTCACCAGCCCATCTCACCCTGTGTAATGGCCCTGAGCTTTGGTTGTCTTTTAATGGCGCATTAGAGTTGGTGTTTCCCATCAGCTCGTTCTCTGGGTAACATGGTGAATACAGCAATATTCTTAGCAATATTCAGGTTGATGGTATACCGCCACACAACATCTTTCCCACCATCATCCATATTAGCTGTGATATATCTGGGACCAGCTCCTACATTAGCATTCTACCTGGACACTTTGTTGAAGTGTATTGACATTATGTCTGTTTCAGTCATCTTCATATCTTTCTCCGTGCACTCCAGCATCCTTCACATCCTTGCCAGGTTGTTCTGGTACATTTTTAAACATCAAATTATCCGTCACATCACCGGGCATTTGCCTGAAGGAGCTCCTCTCTCAGATTTTCTCTTGTCATTCTTCCTTCATTAATCATACACCTCTGAGTACGACGTGTGTTATCCCCAGTCAGTATGTTGTACGTTAGACATATCCTAGTGTAGTGATTCTATCTTCTTGACCATCATGTCCATCTGATTACCAATGATGGGGTCCTGTAGTGTTTGATTCAAAACCTGGTGATAGAGGTGATACTGCTCTGCGTTTATTCTGTGACATTTTTGCAGATGGCGTATAGTGGCTTGAATCGAGACAGTCTCACTGCTCACTTTAGTACTTGAAATATTATCTCTAAGATAACAGTCGGAAAATTGTGACGCATTTATCCTTTATACTATTGCAAACAGACATCTTTGACTGGATTTTCTCCTGATCTATTTAAACTACAAAATATGACATTATGCATGATATATAAAAACATGCTACTTCCCTATAACCAGACAAAAACTAGGTGAAAAAGGGAAAGTCAGTTGGTACGAGAAAAGTAATGGTTTGTTGTATAAGGTGTCGAAGTTAATCAAAGTTAACACGATTAAAATGCACCAACAGTTGTTAGTGCCAAACTCTGCGTAAAATCCAGATGACTGTCGCATATGAGTTAGTGTTTACGAGTCATATGGGAGTGTCCAATAGAATAAAAGCTTGTTTCGTGCACTCTGGTATGGATGGTGACATATCAAAAAGAGCAGGTAAAGGACATATTTACCTTTCACTTTTCGAAACTAATGCATTCATTCCTTGATGTCACATTGCTAGAATCGCTAATGAGCCTATTCACTGTAAACAGTACTATTCACTCGCACGAAACAAGACACTTTTATCAAGCACATGAACAATATAGAATAACAGCATTTGTTATCAAAGATCTTTATTTATCAAGCACCAGAAACATGGTACAAACTTCTAGAATCGATAACAGAGTTCAGGATAAAAACTAGTTTCATTAAATCTCTTAAATATTTTCTTATAAAAGCTTCATGACAACTTTTTTAGCGCAGCACATTTATTATATTACATATTGCACTATATTACACTAATTTAAAAGACAGAAACGCAGACATGGACTGCTAAATATGTAATTAATTGGGTAACCGCGCCTCCTCATATAGTCTTGACACTCTCATATAGTATTTTTCATTGGAGTTTACGGAGTATTACTTCTCGGTTAGCCTGATTATATATATATATAACATTATCTAATATAAATATACAACTTATAACATTATTGTGTATATCATCAAATAAATTTACTATTGCTCCTCCGATCCTCAGATTTGGGATGGCCTGGATCATGTTTGAATCTGCAGTCGACTTTACGTTTAGTTTTTACTACAGGACGTATGAATGTGAGTCGGCTGTCAATGGTGATCCCGAGATATTTATAGTTGTTGACCATTTTCAGCTGTTGTAGGCCGTGTTTCTAGTTATGCCGACGTATTGTATTGGTAAGGTATTGTCAGGTCTACTGCATTTAGAGCATTTTGGCGTTTGTCTGTTGGACGCTTTCAATGTGAAATCAATACGAAGTTGCAGGCAAATGTCAGGATATCTGCTGATGGAGGGGGGAGATGAGAGAGAGAGAGTGTCAGAAGTAAGATAACAAGACCATTGAAATGGTATGAGAGATTGTTGATCCGTGAAGATAACGATAGTGAGGTTGTGCGGGCTAGAGACGGTTGCTACAATCTTTATTTTATCTTTCGGTTTGTTAGGAAATCATATCCATGTGATGATTGTGCGCGATGTGTCGAGTGAGATAAGGGATTCCTGCATGAAGAGATAATCTACATGTTCAAATGTCTTGTCTAAATCCATGAAGGCGACAAACACCGGGTTGGTTATTTTTGTACTTTTTTCTAGCTGTAGATGAGGGATTGCATCCAAATTGTCCAGACTTTGATGAATTCAACGATTGTTTTGGTTTTGGGAATTTCCCATATAAATCTTGTTATAATCATTCTCTCCGTGTGGCCAATAAATATATGGGACGGTGGCATATCCCTACTGATTTAGCAAATGGAATGACAATAACTGTCTTGTACTGTTCTGATAGATTTCTTTCGGTCCAGGATTGGTTACACAAATTAAGGAGTCTCTCTTCTTAAAGGAACGTAGGATTGTTTGTGTCTGGATGTTTTTGTTATGCTGCTGCTGAGTTGATACCTCTTAATGGTAGTTGTTGTTTAAGGGCAGTGGTGATTTTCATGTGTAGTGTAGTCTGATACTCGTTTGTTATGAAGTGCTAAGCGAATATGTTGGCTTCGTGTTTTAGATTGATTGTTTTGTACGTTGGACTTGACCCTTTTATCTTTTAAAGCTTTCACCAAATTTGTGTTGACCTCATTGCACCATAGATCACATTGCTTTCAATGTGAAATCAATACGAAGTTGCAGGCAAATGTCAGGATATCTGCTGATGGAGGGGGGAGATGGAGAGAGAGTGTGTCAGAAGTAAGATAACAAGACCATTGAAATGGTATGAGAGATTGTTGATCCGTGAAGATAACGATAGTGAGGTTGTGCGGGCTAGAGACGGTTGCTACAATCTTTATTTTATCTTTCGGTTTGTTAGGAAATCATATCCATGTGATGATTGTGCGCGATGTGTCGAGTGAGATAAGGGATTCCTGCATGAAGAGATAATCTACATGTTCAAATGTCTTGTCTAAATCCATGAAGGCGACAAACACCGGGTTGGTTATTTTTGTACTTTTTTCTAGCTGTAGATGAGGGATTGCATCCAAATTGTCCAGACTTTGATGAATTCAACGATTGTTTTGGTTTTGGGAATTTCCCATATAAATCTTGTTATAATCATTCTCTCCGTGTGGCCAATAAATATATGGGACGGTGGCATATCCCTACTGATTTAGCAAATGGAATGACAATAACTGTCTTGTACTGTTCTGATAGATTTCTTTCGGTCCAGGATTGGTTACACAAATTAAGGAGTCTCTCTTCTTAAAGGAACGTAGGATTGTTTGTGTCTGGATGTTTTTGTTATGCTGCTGCTGAGTTGATACCTCTTAATGGTAGTTGTTGTTTAAGGGCAGGGGTGATTTTCATGTGTAGTGTAGTCTGATACTCGTTTGTTATGAAGTGCTAAGCGAATATGTTGGCTTCGTGTTTTAGATTGATTGTTTTGTACGTTGGACTTGACCCTTTTATCTTTTAAAGCTTTCACCAAATTTGTGTTGACCTCATTGCACCATAGATCACATTGCTTTCAATGTGAAATCAATACGAAGTTGCAGGCAAATGTCAGGATATCTGCTGATGGAGGGGGGAGATGGAGAGAGAGGTGTCAGAAGTAAGATAACAAGACCATTGAAATGGTATGAGAGATTGTTGATCCGTGAAGATAACGATAGTGAGGTTGTGCGGGCTAGAGACGGTTGCTACAATCTTTATTTTATCTTTCGGTTTGTTAGGAAATCATATCCATGTGATGATTGTGCGCGATGTGTCGAGTGAGATAAGGGATTCCTGCATGAAGAGATAATCTACATGTTCAAATGTCTTGTCTAAATCCATGAAGGCGACAAACACCGGGTTGGTTATTTTTGTACTTTTTTCTAGCTGTAGATGAAGGATTGCATCCAAATTGTCCAGACTTTGATGAATTCAACGATTGTTTTGGTTTTGGGAATTTCCCATATAAATCTTGTTATAATCATTCTCTCCGTGTGGCCAATAAATATATGGGACGGTGGCATATCCCTACTGATTTAGCAAATGGAATGACAATAACTGTCTTGTACTGTTCTGATAGATTTCTTTCGGTCCAGGATTGGTTACACAAATTATGGAGCCTCTCTTCTTAAAGGGACGTAGGATTGTTTGTGTCTGTATGTTTTTGTTATGCTGCTGCTGAGTTGATACCTCTTAATGGTAGTTGTTGTTTAAGGGCAGTGGTGATTTTCATGTGTAGTGTAGTCTGATACTCGTTGGTTATGAAGTGCTAAGCGAATATGTTGGCTTCATGTTTTAGATTGATTGTTTTGTACGTTGGACTTGACCCTTTTATCTTTTAAAGCTTTCACCAAATTTGTGTTGACCTCATTGCACCATAGATCACATTGCTTTTATTATAGGAGAAGAGCTGTCTTTTAATTTCTTGTTAGCAAAGTCGAAGTTGTACTCTGTTTCTTTCAAATTGATTGGCCTTGAAGATTGTGGTGAGCTGGTATCCGGATCTGGATCCGGATATATTCTTAATTTACCTGCAAAGGGATCCCAATTTGCTTTCTCTGTGATCTATAATGATGTTATATCAATACCTGTTGTCTTCTGGAATTTTTCATTTTGGTGTCATTGTGGGTTTTAATAGTTTGGTATGATGTTTGACGAACTCCGGACATCGGAATTGGTATTGAGGTCTCCTGCGAAATGAAATTGTCCACACCCTTGAACTGCTTTAGTTAGATTTTCCCAGTCTTTATTTGCCATCTATTTGGGGCTGGAAGCATTTGGTACGCCTGTTTTAACTGCTGTAATGAGTCTTCTGTCCACTGTGGGTGAGTTGAATATAATTGATTCGTGGTACACAATGTAATTTGAAGCTTTCGTGGGTGAATCTTCTTGGTGAGTATCTCCTGAATCATGATGATTTCTGGTTGATGTTCCCTGAGCTATTAACTAGTTTTTGACAGTTTGGATATCTTAATATTGCATATATATGGAATTTAGTATCATTATACAATGAATAAATGGATACGTACTAGCGACTAGTAATTGACATGATTACTTCGAAGAACATGGTTAATTGCCATCATGTATAATGTTTTAAAATATGTAGCATATCTGTGTGACTACTTCTTTGTCTCTGTTTGCTTTGGGAAATAGATCTTGTTGTCCCTATGCTTCACATATAGTATACTATATGTGTAGGAACTCATATTAACTGTTCAACTGCTAGTTCACTGGATCGGAGTACCTAATATTCCTAACAAGCCCAATAATGTTCATGTATTTTCAGAAACTTATTGAAACTTAAAATGGATTGGGAATTTAGTGTATCCAGTATATCTCTAATGCTAATCGATGTATATTTTGTGATAAAACATTCACCAGAAATAAACCAGCTACTTCCCCAGATAAAATAAGTTCTTTATTTGCAGCAGCCAGATTTCGTCTAAACCACATAGCTAAGCCTCTAGTATTTAACGAAGCTGATATTATATCAAGTACAACAACTATCAGTTATTACAGAGATTGTCGTAGCACCTTCTGTAGTAGTCATCGCATCGCAAACTGTGGTGGTAAAATGCATGTAATGTATTTACCCGATCAAAGTGTGACATATCTAATTTTGACTGGAAAATAACTCGTTTATATGTAGTGAACGATGTTTCAGAAATCACAGGTATTCCAGTGCACACAAGTGGTCAATGGTCGAAACTGTACCAACATCCGGTTGGTATGCTACTAATATGTATGAAACTGTACTTGAAGCAGGCAAAGAACGGCGTGATGAGGAGATGATAACACGATTGCTTGGTGTGCCAAATGCTGACCTTGTTGCCTGTGATGCCCGATATCACAGGAAGAAGGGTTATGTAAATCCGAAATGCAATGCACAAGCATTTGAGAAGGGAAAGCAGACCACTGTATATAAGGAAATAATTCGGCAAATAATTCATGAACATCGAGACGCAACTGTGAGTGACACAGATCTTAGTATGTGATGCACTACGCAAGGCTAATCAGTTAGCACAAGTACTGAAACAGGAATCGTAAGAGACTCAAGATGAAGAAGAAACCATACAGGAACAGTCAGCAACTGACAAAAGGAGTGTCAATCGTGCAATTGGTATACTCCGTCGGCGAATGAAGAATGTGCCAACGCTTGAAAATGAGTACTATTCTTCAGAAGAGATGTCATATGAACCATATCAACAATTTGTGGACCTACTCATACAAAAAGCAGTCATGTTCCTAACCAATTAGAATTCGTGCAACGGTACAGATGATGAGAATGCACCTACTACAAAGACATGCCTAATTCTTTCTTGTCGTACATACTGTCAAGGTCCATATTGTATTTGACCGTTATTTGGAGAACAGCACAAAAAATCAAGCATGAGAAAAGAGAACTGGTGGTATTGGGGGAACTGTTCATCACGTTCTCCCTGGTTTAGAAATTCCCAAGGATTGGAGATATGATAATAAATCGGATCCTTCTTTTGCATCACCGTAAATATATGACATGCACAGTTTTGCACTATTTTCCACTGGACACGAGAGAAAACATGCATCACTCAAGAGGCTTATTCCAGTGCATACACTGCATGACCAGTTGAAACCTAGCCATCTTGCAGTAATGATTCCCATTTACTATATTAGTGGTTGAGATACGCTGAGTACGTTCCATGGCATTCCGATTAATGATGCAACAATCCAAATGTTTTCAGCCCTTGAGATCTATGGGTGCGAAGTTGGAAATCAGCAGCCATCAGATTGGGGTGTGCGTGACCTTCGTTTGGCGGATATATGGTCAACAGGATTAGTCCTTGAATGAAGTTCGATGTAAAATGGCCAGTAGTCAAAGGAATTTCCTTGTCGGCAAGAAACTACTACTAACTGAAGATAGTTTTTCTTTACATATTTTGTAATATTCTACCAACCCATGATCTGGAAACAAGCAAACAAGTCTTTCCAACAGCTACCAAATGCAATCAGTTATGGCTATGAGATGGTTGTCAACAACAGATTGAAGCCCAAGTTGATAAATCAAAGATGTATCTGCCCCGGAGTTGTTGAAAGAACTCATATGTGCACGTACTGATAACATGTCAAATGTACCTGCTTACTCAATGATCAGCCGTGTTCACCGGCATGTAAAAATATGGCAACTCATAATAATGTCATTCATGTGCATCCATTCAGCTTTCCGTAGAGTGTTCTGTGTTTCTCGTTTACATGTCTTATACTTAGCCCAAAGTTCAGGTTGCTTAGTTCTTCTGGCTTTAAAGTAGAGTTTATTTCTCTTATTAATTGGCTTCCGGAGTTGTGGTGTTAGCCAGGGGAGTTTTAATCTGTTTGAACAAAGTTTATAAGGCACATGTTTAGAAATAATATCAAGCACATGAGACTTAAAACTTGTCCAATTGTTATCCACACTTTGTTGTTTCCAGTCTCCTGAAAAGAATGTGTTCGTGAATGTATTGACATGTATTGACCTGTGTACTGTCGAACTTGACAGCTGTGTTGTAAATGTGAGACCCACAACCACAGCTCCACTCTGGTTCATGCATTTGAACTTGACCCGCATAACAATTATATTTGTCAAGATAACACCAGCTATTGACATTTTTGTTGGCAAATACCCCCATCAATAGATGTTTCAAACTGTCTCTTTCGTGTTATGATGTATTCGTCCAATTGACCTAAATATGTCATAAAACTTAAAACATTTCCAGTAATTCAAAACATAAGGCAATTGACAAAGAATTGATAGATATATAGCAGAGATGCGACCAGTAAGTAGCATTGAACTGAATGAGGAGACATGAATCTATCAGATATGAAGAATGCCAAGTTTATGTTGGCCATCTCAGTATTATGTTTAGTGTTCATGTTTCTAGCTGGCAATTCACTGACATCGAACTGGCTTAATGATAAATTTGTTGATGAAGAATATGTTAGACAACCGAATAATGATGAACTGAACAAAGTTGGAATTGACGCAACAGTTTTCCTGATGACTGGGAATGAAACAACGGAAAATACAAACGGAACTTACTCGATAAACACAACTCTGAAAACAATCCTCTTCTACAATTATTATTTTCATTGGAACGATTATAAATTTGGTTTAGGAAGTTGTTCAAGAACTGATTGTAGAACGACATTAGATCGGACTGAAATAGACCGAGCTGATGTCGTCGTGTTTTATGGACGTACGCTGAAGACGATCTCGAAAATACCCAAAAGGAGAGATAACGACCAACTATTTCTCTATTTCAACACCGAACCTCCAGTTAAAGGTTACGGTGATGCGAAGCGCTTGAGATTAGAAATCAATATCACAGTGTCTTATCGATTGGATTCATTTATTGGCCATATACACCCTCCGTGCTTAAGACAACAGACGACTCACCATACAAACCTCTCTCTGAAAGTGAGCTAGCCACAACAAGACAATAGCCGTAGCTTGGATGGTGTCGAGCTGCACCAAATCTTCAACCGTCAGATCCGAATATGTGAAAGAATTGCGCAAGTACATAAGAGTAGACATATATGGGAAATGTGGAAATTACTCGTGTCCCAAACGAGAGGAAAAAGAATGCATGGAAGTTATATTTGGCATTTGAAAACAGCATCTGTGACGACTATATCACCGAAAAATCGTTCAGAACATTGAATTATAATTTAATTCCTGTTGTGATGGGCGACGGAAATTACACGAGAGATTTGCCTCCGCATTCTTTTATCGACACAAGGGAATTCTCGTCGCTGAAACAACTCGCTCGGTATCTGGATCATCTAAGTCGGACACCAGAAGAATATATGGAATATTTTCAGTGGAAACACACGTATAAAATATGGCGAATAGAAAGAAATACTGCATTAGTGTTTTGCAGATTATGCGAAATGCTGCACGACCCAGGTGTGAAATATTACAGTAACTTTGATGTAGCCGACTGGCGGGAAACTGACCATTGTATCTGGCCGGAGGAGAAAGAATAAAAAATGATGCAATTGTATCATGTTTATGATTAGGATGTGTAATGTTGTTTTTATTTTCAACTGATTCGTGCTTTTATTCGTGGGAACTGAATCACTGTATTGCTTTGATAGAAGCTTCGACATTTTGCAATGGCATAGAATCTGTTTTGACAAAGACAATCCACCCTGTCCACAGAGGGGAAGGCTCCAGCGACAGGCCTATATTGGTCTCGCAATCTCTTTGTCAACATAATCAAACATAGGTATCTTTGTTGTATGTGTGTCTGAGTTTTTTTTTATGCGGCTTCATCGTTTGTCTCATCCGACGGTCGGGTCTCGTATTTCTCAGTTATTGAATAACTGATACTGTGTCCCTTGTGGTTCAGGATATCAATAATAATTTTAAGAGAACCTGTGATGCTCTTTGTAGTTAGACCCATGATGAGATGCCTGCAAGTCTTGACCATACATCGACTTGTGGCGTACAGTACACGAAAGTGTCCAGAATAAACCAGACGAGACACCTTTTCACTGGTAGCATCACCTGCCAGAGATATTTCAAAGAACATTCAAATTAAATTACACATATTTGAATTGATATTGGAAATTAGTAGTATTCATCTCATTGACTATCTTTCAGATGTTATTTCATTATTCTTACATTTATGTGCAAATTGCAATCATTGTTATTAGTTTTGTGTCATTGATCAGCAAATGGTGGATTATAGCCACTAGCCTATCAGATACGACTTCATATAAACTTGATGCGAAAGGGAATTTATTAAGAGAACCAAGTACAGTACCGATCATGAACTACTCATTATTATTAGTTTTGTGTCACTGATCGTCAATCGCAGATTATAGCCACTAGCCTGTCAGATACGATATCATGCAAACTTGATGCGAAAGGGAATTTAATGGAAGAACCTGAGGACGAGTGAAGCCAAACTGACGTTGTATTTAATGGGGATTTTTCTTGTTGACCTTGTGTTGTGCTAGTGAATCTATTGTACAAAAGTTGTCAATGTTCATGTTCGAATTATTGTCTGTATGAATTTGGATGTGTGTGTAGTTTGCATGACAGTCCAACTCAATGAATCAACATTAACATTTTTCTGCAATTGTGTGTGTGTGTGTGTGTGCGTGAATTGTGTAGTGTGTGTGTGTGTGTGTGTGTGTTTTAGGGTACATAGTAAGAGGCAACAGGTAAAGAGCATCAACATATCTAAACATCCTTCGAAACCTACCTCCATAAATCTAAATACAACTATACATACATTAATCTAAAAATAAAATGTTCCATACCTCCACATATTGATAAATGTGTGCGTATACCTAAGCATGTGTCTGGTCTACTCATCAGCCTGTGGGAACCAGCTAATTCACTTTTCGTACGCGACAAATATGTCACGCCCACTGGAAAGCGGCTACATGCAGGCTACGTACAAAAAGCGGAAGCACGTAAAAACATACCATTTGATACCACTGCTCGCAACAAACAATACGTGCGTGTGGTTCAATGGTGACTTGCTACATACATATCATAAACTATTTTGACACCACAGTTTACATTCAACAGTAATTTTCTGTGGTCCAAAAGAAACCTGTATATAAAGCATTTCGACACCTCAGATGCTGACCTCAGCTTTATTCTGGGTTCGAATAACTGAATAAATCCTACCTATATGAACCATGTATCAATACACGTCCGACTGGTCTGGCGTCGAAGTTCTTTTCTAACCTAAGTGAAAATTCAAGCCCTATATATAGCCTCAGCGTGTTAACAAACATTACAGTTTGTTCATAACAAAGAGAATGCACACTAACTCAGTATGGACTCACTGAAGCGATTTAACTAAAATATAAACAAAGTAGCAATACCGCACAATGGATTATTACTGGACTAGAACGAAATATCGTCTCAAACCTGAGTAAATACTACGATTTACTCGAACCTAACAGCTAACCCTCATACGTTTCCGTTCATCACTAATGGAACGTTCATTCACGCTTAATTTAGCGTCCCTAAGTATATGCAGTTAGGTGTGGTGGGATCTAAATTAAAGCGCCTATCCACTTGATCTATTTGACCCATGGTCGAGAACAGTGATTTCAGGCAGATCTCCGATACTGCGAATGACACGTCGGGATTATAATAGCTATACATTTAACAAATTTCCTATAACAGTGTAATCTAATTACTCATAATATGGGAAAAAACTCTGTCCGCAGCTTAATACCCATGGAGATGCCTGCCGGAGTAACAAACGACTCCAGGAGTATAAATCCATCAAGCAGCATTGTATGAATTAATAGGTCGTTTCGCCAGACCACATAAGAGGACAACAATTTAGATTCTACATTATACATAACAAAGCTAATAAACTCAAACATGTTGTAATAACGACATAACTTTCTTACATTGGTGTAATAAGGAATCTGGATGGTAATAGTAGTAGCTTCATGACACCTCTCCGTTGTACAAACTAGTCTTTGGAGAAAGTAGCAATTGAAATATAACGTTTTATACTGTTGTTTTGAAGAAAGATACAGCAACTGAAAATTAGCTATAAATAGGGCTGGTTAGGCAATTAATGTTCTCACAACTGGCGTAATCTGACTTCGGTGTTACTCCCAGATGCCACGACTGTAGTTGATTCGCTTTTTAGAGTTTTTGTTGCATGGCGATTTAGGAACGGTGAGAAATTTCAAATATCACAGACACGGGTGGCAGATGGATTCGACCCCGGCACCCTGTAGAGCAGCAACGAAGTATGTCATCAAATATACCACCAAACGGCCCCACGGTATTCAGGTAACAGTAGAATTATTAATAATGTATAAAACATAAAATGATTATATGACAAGAAATTGTTTAAATAAATAACAAATGGCAGATATATTTATCTATAGTATATTAATGTTGTATGATGTTTGGATAATAAGTAGGAATATATATAAGTTGGAATGCAAGGAGTCCGATAATACAATCATATCACCTCGATTTAAATCGATGTACCAGCTATCGACATATTGTCGGTAAATACACCATTTTCAAGCTGTCATGTTGCGATGTATTCGTCTAATTGACTTAGATATGTCATTAAAAAATTCCCATAATTCAAAACATAACGCAATTAACCAACGGCTGGTAGGTATATAGCAGAGACACGAACAACAACCAGCATTGGACTGAATGAGGAGACATGAATCTATCAGATATGAAGAATGCCAAGTTGATGTTGGCCATCTCAGGATTATGTTTAGTGCTCATGTTTCTAGCTGGCGATTCACTGACATCGAACTGGTTAAATCATAAACTAACAGATGAAGAATATTATGTTAGACAACCAAATAATGATGAACTGAACAAAGTTGGAATTAACGCAACGGTTTTCCTGATGACTGGGAATGAAACAACGGAAAATACCAACGGAACTTACTCGATAAACACAACTCTGAAAACAATCCTCTTCTACAATTATTATTTTCATTGGAACGATTATAAATTTGGTTTAGGAAGCGAACCTTTCAAACGAAGTTGTTCAAGAACTGATTGTAGAACGACATTAGATCGGACGGAAATGGACGGAGCTGATGTCGTTGTGTTTTATGGACGTACGCTGAAGACGATCTCGGAAATACCCAAAAGGAAATATAACGATCAACTATTTCTCTATTTCAACACCGAACCTCCAGTTAAAGGTTACGGTGATGCGAAGCGCTTGGGATTAGAGATCAATATCACAGTGTCTTATCGATTGGACTCTTTCATTTATTGGCCATATGCATCCACCGTGCTTAAGACAACAGACGACTCACCATACAAACCTCTCTCTGAGAGTGAGTTAGCCAACAAGACAATACCCGTAGCTTGGATGGTGTCGAGATGTAGCAAATCTTCAACTGTCAGATCCGAATATGTGAAAGAATTGCGCAAGTACATAAGAGTAGACATATATGGGAAATGTGGAAATTACTCGTGTCCCAAACGAGAGGAGAAAAAATGCATGGAATTATTAGATGAAAAATACAAGTTCTATTTGGCATTTGAAAACAGCATCTGTGACGACTATATCACCGAAAAATCGTTCAGAACATTGAATTATAATTTAATTCCTGTTGTGATGGGCGGCGGAAATTACACGAGAGATTTGCCTCCGCATTCTTTTATCGACACAAGGGAATTCTCGTCGCCGAAACAACTCGCTCGGTATCTGGATCATCTAAGTCGGACACCAGAAGAATATATGGAATATTTTCAGTGGAAACACACGTATAAAATATGGCGAATAGAAAGAAATACTGCATTAGTGTTTTGCAGATTATGCGAAATGCTGCACGACCCAGGTGTGACATATTACAGTAACTTTGATGTAGCCGACTGGTGGGAAACTGACCATTGTATCTGGCCGGAGGAGAAAGAATCAAAAATGATGCAGTTGTATCATGTTTATGATTAGGGTGTGTAATGTGTATTTGTGTTGGTATTTAAATAGCTTTCCATTTTCTTGTTTCTTCTTTAACTTCGCTTCATTACCGTTGGAGGTGGTTCCGGCCATTTAGCCTATCATGTCCACAAAAGTGGCTGTAAAACACCAATCATTATCATCATCTTCTTGTAGGGCGTTTAGGTTTTACTGAATTTGTGTGGATTAAAATCTTGAGATATTAAAGATTATAAAGGGATAAAATACGCTGGATATGACCTGGGAGAGAGCAAAACAAAATGTTTTTTTTCTCAATAAGTTATAACGAGTTGATTAATTATAAAGAAGTTTGTTAATAGCATATTAATGACATGTATAACCTTGTCTACAATATGGCTCACGTTTTCATGATATGTTATCAGTCGTGCTAGTTATTTCAAAGAGTCAATCGAGGGAGACATTATGTCCCTGCCTTTAACTATTGGAAGTATTTGATTAAATATAGTTTGTTGATGACATCTGGCTGATGGCGACAAAATTAAAGCACATTCTCCCGGGATTATGACGTATGTGGATCATTATATATATATATATATATATATATATATATATATATATATATATATATATATATATATATATATATATATATATATATATATCCACTTGATATTGAATATTTAGATTTTCGCTTGGGATAATGAGCTTTATGAAATATAATAGAATAATTGAGTTATATCTTCCAATTAGTATTTCCCTTTTCATTTACATCACTTGGGATATTTCAATTTGATGAGAGAGAGAGAGGGGTGAGAGAGAGAGCGAGAGAGAGAGAGAGAGAGAGAGAGAGAGAGAGAAAGAGAGAGAGAAGGGGGAGTGGCAGAAAGAAGGCATATTCTGGATATATTTTTTTTGCGTCTTATTCGCATACATTCAGATTAGTTCACGTATTGTAAAATCATATTATGTGTGTCAGGTTCCTTCGAGAAAGAACAATGAGATGAGCAGCTCAATGAAAGTTTTAGTCACCAGTAAGAAGTGATCCTATTCTAATAGATCTGAGTTACAGGTCTGTTTCCTGTAATGTTTTCTCTTAATCTTAAACAAGTAGGTGTTATTCAGAGTTTTACTGCAGAGGGAGCCTAGTCTAGAAAAAGAGTAGTCCATTCTAGATTAGCTGATAAATAACTTATTTACGTGATATTCCAACAACATCTAAATAGTCATCGCATTATCATTTTTTAAAGGATCATTTCAGTTTTTCGCATCTTCTTACATAAATCTAAATAACCAGTTTGTCTGTACGTTGTCACGAGTCCCTACACAAAGGTAATTAATTTTCATCTTTATACAGTTTCACGATCCGACGATGTCCAAACAAAACCTTTTAACATCCAGAATTCGTTCCTTTGTCATCGTGAAAGTGTTGAATATCGGAGGATGAGTATGGTGAGTGAGGTGTGTACAAACCTGATACGAGATCTAGTCATTATACTAATAATTGGTTTGTGTAATCACCATCACCAACGATAAAACGGGATCACTTAGCGAGCTGATCGATATGATAATTGTGATTGATCTTGGTTTTAATTAAATTTACCTATTTATTGTGGTAATTATTACCTTTATCCATTTCTGGAACCGTCAGATCAGCTGATATTCTGCGTGGCCAATAACCACACAGGAAAATGTTCACAATAACGTCACATTTGATATTATTTTATAATACTCACACACGTGCTCCATACTCATATCTAGGAAACCATACATGCTGAATATAAATAGAGAACTGTTACTAGCATAAACGCCAAATATAACGATTTGGAAATTGATAATACTTATGTCAAATCGAAAGTTACGTTGATATCAACTTATATTTATATCATTTATTTTATTAGTAATATGTTTTTAAATGGCTGCTATATATATTGGTTTACGTCTGTTTGACTTGAATCTCGAGCAACCCGGTCATTTTGGGTGTGACGTCATTGGAGGCAAACGAAGCTTACAGAAGTCGGATTTATTACTAAACAAAGATGTCAGCGGTTTTTATTCCGGTGTGAAATGAGAAAATTGGTCCACCGAGCATCCTTTTGGTATTAACACACTAGCAGTGTTATCAAATATGTGCATCGATTTTATTAACGCTAGGAAGTAAACGTTTACAGCCAAGAGCTGTCTAAGCCATGATAACTTGTGTAAACAAACACGAATCTCAAAACCAAGGTTAAAATATTCCAACTGTTCAGTACCCTAGCATGGACGTTATTACATCGTTGTTATATAATTTTTGTAAGGCGTTTAGGTTTTACTGAATTTGTATGGATTAAAATCTTGAGATGTTAAAGATTATAAAGGGATAAAATACGCTGGATATGACCTGGGAGAGAGCAAAACAAAACGCTTCTTGGTCGAGTTTGTTTTCTCAATAAATCATAACGAGATGATTAATTATAAGGAAGTTTGTTAATAGCATATTAATGACGTGTATAACCTTGTCTACAATATGGCTTACGTTTTCATGATATGTTATCAGTCGTGCTAGTTATTTCAAAGAGTCAATCGAGGTGGACAATGTGTCTTTGCCTTTAATTATAGGAAGTATTTGATTAAATATAGTTTGTTAATTAGTTTTCCGAAGCCGAGATTAGGGTCAGCTGATGATATCCGACTTGATATTGAATATTTAGATTTTCGCTCAAGATAATGAGCTTTAATAGATATATATATATAATATAATAGAATAATTGAGTTATATCTTCCAAATATTATTTCCCTTTTCATTTACATCACTTGGTAGATTTCAATTTGATGAGAGAGGGGGGGGGGGTGAGAGAGAGAGAGAGAGAGTGAGAGAGAGAGAGAGATGCTGAATATAAATAGAGAACTGTTACTAGCATAAACGCCAAATATAACGATTTGTAAATTGATAATAATTTATTTAAACTCGAAAGTTACGGTTTAGGTTTTGTTTTTCCGGGAGAATCCCCAGGCTGTCGCTTAATCAGCACAGCCTCTATGTTGGAGTGGCTGAGATCCCCCCCCCCCCCCACCACTCACAGGGGAGCAGTACGGGAAGATGGAGCCGAAATACCTGAGGGTGGTCACTGCCAGAGTGTTTTACGTCCTCATGGGGTTTTTAACGTCCCCCTTTATTTTAAATAATTCAGTGGAGACGGCAGCGCCATTTAACGTGGTCAACCACCCACGATGTAGTGAGCCGAGAAATTAACCCCTGGAAAAGTTTCGACCTCTTACGGGGTTCGAACCTGCGGCCGTTGGCACCAAGTGCCGAGTGTTTAACCGCTAGACTACCGGAGCTCACTGCAATAAGATTATATTTATATCATTTATTTAGTATTTCTTGAATTTTTCTTTTAATTGATAAAGTATCGCCCACAGAAGTGTTTACGCTAAGAACCCGGTTTTTTGTTTGTGTTAGTTAATGGTTGAGAGCTGTTGGTGTTGAGTTACCGCCATAATTTCCTTTCCAATAATGAATCATACTAAAGATCAGTAATACCTTCCTTCCGTCTCCATGGTGGTAATATCATTTGTTTAGCGATGCGCCCTAGTAACGGAAAGCATCAAAAGCAGATGTGGTCTGATGCAAGTAATTTGACCACAGTGCCAATAACACCATATAATGGCACGGCTGTACAAAATGTAAGTATTGGTCTAATAAAGTGTGTGCGCGCCACTCGACTGCCTCTCATGTTGTCATTCCAGCAGTCACACTACGTAGTATACACGTGAATTTTACGTAATTCATACACGTAGAAATTACATATATGTTTGGTGAACTATGTTAGTTAAATCTACGTAATTATTTCTACGCGAAATCTACATCCCAATTTACACGTGAAATCTACGTCCCAATTGTTACGTAGAAATTACGTACTGATTTCCACATAAAATTGACGTGATAAAATCTACATTGAACCAACCTGCAATAATATAAAAATATCACAATAAATCACAATTTATTTAATAAAAATACAACTTTTTAAATTGTATTATCAACAATGTTAAGATGAAACTTAAGACAAACTAAATCTAATCTACATAATATATTACAGGTATATCACCTGTCTAAATTGAAAGGATGGTGAATTTAAATACAGTTAATACAGCTACACAATATATAAACATACATATCAGATGTATACAAATATATTTAAAATATTGACCAGATAAGTTTTAGTATTTCACAATATATCTACAAAATAAGATTTTTTTGGAAACCTTTAACATCGGTAGCGCCAGCAATTAACAAGAAAAAATTTACATGTCACAATAAATGTACCTAAATTGTAATAATCTTATTATACATCAAAAACAAATGTAAACAAGGGCTCTCCTGATATGATAGCTCCATTTCCCTGTAATCTAAGTATTTTGTGATCTTGGATAGAGGTCAGTTAAATACCTGGGTCCCAATTTAATTTAATTGTACATTCCAGCTAACTGCTGGTATCATTACCTAAGGTTTAACACAAAAGTTTCTTTGAGAAACGGTGAGTACAAAGTGGCACCAATCAAGCCAAATATGTTGAAAAAATCAGTGCTTAGCGATTTTGAGTAAAGGGCAGTTAAATGTCATGGCTAATATTTTATGTGACATGCACAACTACTTGTAATGTAACTGTTGGTACCATTACCTGAGGTTGATAACAAACATTTCTATGATAGTATGAGATATAATTTCATTTTGACATAGGAATATATAATTATAAATATTCTATTCAAACACATTTACAAAAGTAAACAGCCGTACACTATGTAGTGCACACGATTTGCATAGTTTGAGCTCTGGAATCATATATTTTGTTATTAATTATTAACAAATCACATTATATCTATGATATATATATATGTGTGTGTGTGCGTTTTAGCTGTGTATAATAAGGCACAGGCACAGAGAATCTTGAACCGTGAATTCAAACTCTGGACGTTTCTTCAGGGGACTGAATCCAGAGTGGCGACTTTTCTTGCTGAGACATGTGTAATTTGTGTGTGTGTGTGTGTGTGTGTGTGTGTGTGTGTGTGTGTGTGTGTGTGTGTGTGTGTGTGTGTTGTTTACTATCACACACAACGTTATGTTTTGAAAATGGAAATTTGAACTCTTCTCACTTGCTAGCACTAGCAGGTGCACCACCTTCTTTCCTCTCCTCCTGTTCCACAGATGACCTTGAATAGATATGATAATTAACTTGTAAATTAAGAATACCTCATTTGAACAACAACTTGAACAAGGGATTGAAATGAAGAGTTTATTATTTAGTATGTACTGACAACATGCAGGAAGTCAAGAATTCTCCTCAGATACAAATATATATAATTTAACAGAACTTCCTCTTATAAACAAATACATAATTACTCACCTGTGACATAACATTGGTAGGTTTTATGGTATCCTAGCTTCCTCTTAAAGGGTATTTGTTCTTTTTCATCAGTGATCAAAGGATATTTCTACAGTTGCTGTTTCATTATGAGATGTAGATCTATATATTCTCTCTAGTCTATAATGATAATAATGACATTTGAATCAATACTCATAAATGTAATTAATAACTAAGTACAGCTTTATTATATTAGCCTGTAACGATTACAGAAGGATGATTTTCGTTCGCAGTTTGAATTGTCAGATCTACATACAAATAGCAGCTTTTAATATTTGTTTTGTCCTCGGCTTATGTTATGATGGGATTATTATTGAATAATATTTTCGATAATATATAGTCATATATATATATATATATATATATATATATATATATATATACCTTCACTTAATTATCACTTAATATCGTTAACATATTGTTTAATATACCTACCGATTATCATGGTTTTGTCAGAGAGGTTCAATGAAACCACTAAATTAAAAACACCAACAAACATGAAGAAAATGTCGTCACTTCCTGGCTTCGATGCATCATAGGAAATATTTTGTGTTTGCACGACTATGATGATGATCATAACGTGAGGTTACTAAGTGCACACGTATTATTTGCGTAAAATGTACGTGTTGAAAATAAATTACCAGTGATAACACAATGATACGTCGCTGTCGACACGTAATATACACGTAAAAACATATCTACGTAACCTTTACGTGTATGTGCCGGCTGGGATGTTTCAACAATGACTTCGGTAGCGATTTGAAATAGGACTATCAATAAGAAGTCAACCAGAATGGGATTGTGCCGTTCTGGAATTAACACAATACTAACCTCTTGAGGACATATAAAACCATTTAGACTCTTTTTAGTCCTTTTAAATATATAATTATCATATTTGAAGCTATTTTAACAAAATTGTCTATGCAGATATAAATATAGTACAGTAAATGGCAAAGCATAAAGATCTCTATTGTCCAGCTGGGTTGTAGCAATCGACTACATCACATCCACATGCTGCAGTGCACTACATCTTATTCTTGAAGCAGGAAGATCGGGCACTCTTGCACTTTGACTTGCAGCTGCATGTCACCAGTTCACGCAGGCATCTGGGATAGGGGGAGTCTTGTCCAGACTGTTGTCAGACACTCTGCATCCTTTTATCAGGCTGTGGTTACAACGGGAAGTGGAACATCTATGTGTTCGTTGTTTGCTTGCAACCAGATCTTTGCCTGGTAGTTGGCACATATTGCATGAAGTTCCAGGGCATCTCTAGTTGGAGGCAACATATCCAGACCCTTCTTCGCCTTAACAAACAGCTGGAGTCTGGCATGGTTGGTGGTTGGATGTTCTGGTGTGCCATATAGGTGACCATGTGACACAAAACTTGTCTCTGGCTTGGTCATTTCTTGTGATGCCATTATGCATCATGGATGTCCTATTGATCCATTCAGTTGATTGATCAACAAGGACTTGGTTGAATCGCCTTTCGGTCTTCTTCACTACAAAATTTCCACCAAGAAACTCTGTATGGACCTCTGGTGCTGTCTTCTCGAGGAGTTTCATGTCTGCAAGGTAAACTGGCCTCCACTGTGCATAGTTTGTGTGGTCATATATTGTGAGCCAGGGAAGCATAGCAGTGAATGTTTCTGGGGGTATATGCACTGGACATATCTGCTATGCTTGAAACATAAATTAAACATTGACTTTATTTGCGTGACATATCACGCAAATAAATGACTTCATGTACACTGTAATACATGCAGAGTAGACGTCAGGTACATACATCGTTGTCAACTTAAAGATATCACGTTCTCACATACTCCATTACATGTAGATCTAGGCCATAGAAAGAGGTATTAATTTATCATGACCTAGTATGGATCTCTATAAATCCACCAACTAGTGTGCGTGAATGACTTACCTGCGTAGAATGACACCAGAGCGGATCCAACATCATATCTAATGTCCATTGTTGTCTAAGTTTACTTCGGTTACCGGTCATATCGTACTGAAATCATTGACCACACATAGCTTTAGATATTTTTATTAATCATTTACTGATTTATTCACTTATTTGGAATAAATATTCCCAAACATATCGTTATATAACCGATACTGTTGCCACTACTGGATCACCACTACAGTTGAACCGTTTTTGGTAAGTGACGTCAGATTTCAAGAACAGCCGGTTTAAGTATAGCTTCAAAATGGCGGCGCCCACAGTCATTTAACCAGCACTCTGAACTGGATTATTTAATATGGGGTTCATCGCGTTCATATTTTGACATAATTTATAATTTGTGTGTATATATTTGTATTACTCATGAAAATTTGAAATGAAGGCGGGCAGTTCCTTTAAACATAAACGAATCTAAGCCTATACAAACCTAAACATGAATAGACCTGTACATAAATAAACCTAAAATACATCGACCTACACCGCCAAAAATCTATCCATGCGATAGGCCTATATGTAAATGAGCCCCCGGTTAAGCACCCGGCACTTGGTGCCAACGGTCACAGGTTCGTCGAACCCAGCAAGAGGTCGAAACTTTTGCAGCGATTAATTTCTCGACTCACCACATCGTGGGTGGTTGACCACGTTAAATGGCGCTGTCGTCTTCACTTAATTATTAAAAATAAAGGGAGGACGTTAAAAAACCTAAGAACATAAAACACTCTGGCAGTGAACACCCTCAGGGTATTTCGGCTCCATCTGTCCGTACTGCTCCCCTGTGAGTGGTGGGGTGGGGGAGGAGATTTCTCAGCCACTCAAATATAGAGGTTGTGCCGAATAAGCGACAACCTGGGGATTCTCCCCCGAACAACAAAACAAAAAGCGAGTAACAATTATAAGCGAAACTGTATACGTACAGTAGATGGAAAAGCATAGAAAATAAGCCATTTGACACAACAGGCTCGAAGTTAATCGCAAATTGTTGTGGTTCGAATGTATACAAGATAAATAATTTGACACCACAGTTAATAGTCAATAGCAATTTGCTATGGTTCAAAAGAAACCTAGAAATAACAATACTTCGACATCAAAGATAATGACGATAATAATAATAATCAGCATCATCATCAAACATAATTAAATCATCTTCTAAGCTCATATAGCACAAATACATATCATACATAAATAGACAGGTTTATATTTTATAAATAGCCTAATTTAAATAAGTGGATTTTAAGAAGCTTTTTAGTATCATCAAAAGTGAACAGGACTCAGATCGCACCGTTCTCACTGGTATATAGTTTTGTATCAGATCGCTTAGACACAGGTTCGCTGTTCCAGTCAATACTTTGAATGTATGAAACAATATCTTCTTAAATTATATGAAACGTACAGGAACCTACTGCAGCTGAATGATTAAGCTAAATTAGAAATAGCAATACTGGACAAAAGATTATTGCTGGACTAGAATGAAACATCGTTTCAATCTTGAGTAAACACTATAATTTATTAAAACGAAACAACTAGTTCTCATACGTTTACATTCATTGTTTAGAGAACGTTCATCCACGCACAATTTAGCTTCATTAACTGAGTATATGTAGTTAGGTTTGGTGGGGGGGGGGGGTTGTCGGGTCTAAATTAAAATACCGATCAAAGTGATTTATTTGACCAATAATAGACAACTTAGGATGTCAGGCAGATTTCCTATATATATGGGGAGGAGTTCCTCAACCACTCCAACATAGAGGCTGTGCCGAATAAGCGACAGCCTGGGGATTCTCCCCAAACAACAAAACTACACATCAGCATCAAAGGATTGGTACCAGAAGACCACTGTAGTTGGGCATAATATCTTCAACAACAGACTGGCCGACACTCAACTCAGAAGACTACGTTTTTGGGCTTATACAAGAAACTTCACCGGCCCGTCACCCGCAACACTATGCCGGCACTGTCAACAAGTGTACGACCCAATACATTATCTGCTTAACTGCCCAGCCTACCCGAAGCACCGAAGAATACTTAAAGGTCATCTCCGCCCGGAAGACCACAAACTTCCAGATCACCACCTAGCAGCATTGCTCATACGGAAATCAACATTCCTACCAGACATCAAAACGCTACTTCTCAAGAAAGATCCCTACATATACCAAGGACAGATCAGACCGCCAGGGGTCTCTACCCTAAACTTCAAGTTACAAGTTATCAGTAATATCCAGCCCATCAACTAGCAGCATCGATTATAAGAAAATCTAAATTCCTACCCGACATCATAACCCCACTTCTCCAGAAAGACCCTCAGACTGCGTAGTGGGTAACAGTCGGTAAGAGTGTGTGACTTTCGTACTGTGCGGGAGGCCGCGGCATTATAGTAGGAGGATTTTTCATCCAACCAGTTTGTTTCCTCCGAACATTCCATCTATTGTAAACTGATGTAGCTAAACCACGATAAACAACTGCCATTTCGTCCATCATCATTATAACAGAAGTCAACACCAGGTGACTGTGCCCAATAGGCGACAGCCAGGGGTCTCTACCCCAAACTTCAACAAGACAAGACAAGATCGGTAATCAAATATCTCAATGGCTATCAAATGTAAACCAGTATCTATTGACACAAAGTTGCAAGCCATTGGCCTGAAGAAAACTAGACCGAGGACTCAGTGGTGTTTGATTGGGCCGCGATAACCAAACGGGACTGACTTCCGGTAGGGGTAAAAAGCAAACATAGAAGCGGCTGCGCATCGAGTTTTGAACCTATGAATACGAACATTTATTGTGATGAGTGCATTATAATTTTGGGTGTGCTGAGAATCTGGATTACT
>JAODUP010000349.1:100000-182500 GCA_025642065.1 Paralvinella palmiformis | reverse complement strand
TCACTCACTGACTCACTCACTCACTCACTCACGCACTCACTCACTCACTCACCACCATCTCACCACCACCACTCACTCACTCACTCACCACCACCACCTACCACTCACTCACTCACTCACTCACTCACTCACTCACTCACTCACTCACTCAATCAATCAATCAATCACTCACTCACTCACCCACTCACCCTGGGTTCGATGTTATGAATGGTGTAGTGGCATTATGTCCCCAGTTTCTTCAATCCAAACCTAAAATAACGATTTAACAAAAGGTCTTATTAATATACATTTTTCCCTAATTAAGAATTAAGTTATTGTTATATCATTAACCACTGACTCTTGCTTTCTCAGATAAGCTAGCTGCCTTCCCGCGAGCGCTATATTATCATGAATTATAAAGCGCTTCCGAAATATCAAAGCTTCATTCCACTTCAGCAATATGGCTTCCATATGCCACTTAAGGCACACCTATGTATATAGCTATAATAGCCTAAAGCCTGTATACTGTGCACTGGAGCTTGGTGGAGCTGAGGAAGTGCCATTTTTGTTCCTAGGATGGTTTCAATATATCAGCAAGAATTAGCCAATCCGTTGTTTGTTGATGAAGTAAAGAAGACGGTGTGTGTATGTGTGCGACAGGTGTTGCTCGAATTATGATTTAGCCAGAACCTGATCTCTCTCTCTCTCTCTCTCTACACCACACAAAACACACACACACACACACACACACACACACACACACACACACACACACACACACACACACACACACACACACACAAGAGAGAGAGAGAGAGAGAGAGAGAGAGAGAGAGAGAAACCTTTTCACTTCACTCTAATTTTTCGAAAAATAAACACAGCAATGTTGTTTTTCTCTTCATTGGGGACTCTTCGCCAGGAACCAAAATTAACACCTAGGTAAACCTTTGTTCCTGTCATTAACTCATTTCCTCTGGGTATAGAACTAACCAGCTTCATGTTGTTGTCTGTCGTAGGAGGCGACAATTCAATATACCGATATTTTGATGTTCAGACATATTTATAAAATCTTGCTGTTTCGTTCAATATATCATTATGCCCATTTCGCAAACAGTAATGTGTATCTGCTGTATGACCTGTGTCACCCACATGTAGCTGTCGGAGACTGACAGTGACAGATGACATGTTATCTGATGTCTTTCTAATTAAAACAATTCTTTCGTGGCCCATCCCTCTATCAGGTGATTATTCTAACGCTGACTTTATGTGCCACGATTATTGTCACCCTGTCACTTGTAGCTTGCATGTTATTCCCAAATTATGTGGGTAGACAGATCGAAGTAACCACTTTGAGCTGGCTGCCATTTCCCTGGTTAATTATACAACAGAATATGCGCGCATGCTCAGTGTTGGCACACAGGGAGTGGTGACGTCAGTACGCAACTCTGCACAACCAAATGCAGGGCGTAAATTCCAAAGTGAAAACAGCCAGAATGGAATATTCAGAGAATGTATTATATGGCTCCTGGTTGCTGCTAGTGTCTAAGAATTTAAGTGTACACTGAATTGCAATGTCCATTTGCTGTTAATGCCATTAGTATTTAAGAAAATGGTAGTTCTGGTAAACCATAATAGGTCTATATCAAATGGTTGCAATTAATATTATCTACAGTTTTAATAAGGAATTGTACATTTCGCAATATAATGAAAACGTCCAATATTAAATAGTATTACAACGTTTTGCTACTACTTGTTCAGAATTATATCTCTCGATGTGTACGTAGGAGCCGAGTCTGTGTATGCGTCTTAATGTCCAGATACAAATAATCATTTATCAACTAAAAGTAAAATTTATCTCTCACAACTACTTTCATCTGGTTTAATTTTGTTGCCAATATCTGGTCATGGGTCGATCACCCAACGAAGATTTCGGATTACAGACATCGTGTATTCCGTGATATTTTTAAACACGATATTCTTCTCTCAGTGGGCTACTCTGAAAATAGAGTTAAAGGGACAGTGTCTTGAGGGCGTTTGGCTTAGGGTAAGGGCTGATCATATCCGACGTATATAAGATATTAGCTTTGAATTTAAATATTGGAATATACACCGTTAATCCTAGAGTTTGATCTCACGACTCACTGCGAACGAACGTTACACCAACTGTGCCAGGGGACTGATAGTATAGAACAAACTGTCTGAACATTGGGCTATCGGAGCCTGTCATCTTATAGAACAAAATGTCTGAATGTTGCGCTACGGAACCAATGTGATGGAACAAACTGTCGGAACATCGAACTGCCAAAACTTTGAGATAGGAAACCGATATCACGGAACAAATATTTGGAACATTGAGCTATCGGAACATTGAGATAGGTGATCATTGTTATAGAACAAACGGTCCGGATATTGAGCTTCCGAAACATTGGGATAGGAAGCCGATGTTATAGAACAAATAGTTGGAACATTGGGTTATCGGAATATTCGGGTCCGGGTTCATGGTTATAGAACAAACTGTTGGAACAAAGTATTGTATCTCCAGTAGCCCTACATAAATGTTTGCATGGTGTCGATGTTTCGCTAAACCAAACTCATCCATGTTGTCACTAACCGTTTTTTTAAATTTTTTTAAACTTATCAGCTAATATTTTTGGGATAAGTGTTAATCGATGCATTTAGTATACTGAGACCGTACGGGAGCTGATAATAAAATATTCCGTGAACCGTATTAGATTCTAGTAGTTTTTCTAAATGATAGAACACCAAAGTAGATCAATGATTCCTATAATTTAGATGTTAATAGACAGATATACCTGGACTCTTCAAGCTCTTCTCGGCTAATACGCCATTTTATTATTTTCAGCATTTGACGGACCCTAACATCCAAGTTTTTCATGTATCAGCCTTTCCAGATCTTAATTGTCCATGTACAAATCTTTCTTCGTCAAACCTTTCCACGTCCGAGTCTTTCCGTGTCCCAGCCTTTCCATGTCTACGCATTTACATATCTAACTATTACCATGTTCAAGGTTGTCGAGTTCAAAGTATTTCCATGTCTAAATCTGTCCATGTTCCAGCCTTTCCATATGCGACCCTTTTTCTTGTGTGAGACTTTTCACGTCCCAGCCGTTCCATGGTGCAGCCTTTCCATATCGCACCATTTCAATGTCTATGACTTCCCTATATGTATATTATTGCGGCAATCAATCACGAGATTCACATATAGCCCAGACTGATTCACACATACCACGACTCTGTATGTCTAAGTTGATCTCGTGTTATATACATATCTTCCCACAGCCTCCTCATCAGCCAGCCTTTCTGTCGCCAACTACCGTCGCGTTCCTGTCTTTACTCATTTCTCACCAGGGTTGGGGTCTTCCTTGCCGTAATGCGCGTACTCGGAATGATAAGCGTTCAGTCAACATGTTCGCTGCTAAGAAAATCATGGCCGTTCCTAAGTTAGAACATGTTCATCGCGAAATGCCGCCAACATAGCCTTGACGTGATAAAAGACAATATGTTTGTTATGCAACCCGTTGTGGTACCCGCGAACAAGTGATTACATCTATCCGGAATTGTTCGATCCCACATCACATGTAAGCCATTATCCATTCGGACTGATATTCAGCCACTAATTCGGTTTAATACCTCACCGGATTTGGATTAATGTCGTTGTTATGGATTTGGTTAAGGTACATCGGAAACTCATTGGACGTGTTTGTATTCGCTTTAACCTTCCAGCGGCCGATGAGCTTATACTTTTATCTAATATTATGGCTTCAAACACAAAACGCAGCATCTCATCGTCATTAAATCTAGACAGGCAACAACAACAACAACAACAACATCAACAACAAACATTTAGCTGCCTTCCGACCAGAAGAACACCGAATTATGGGATGCTGTCTACGCGTTGCCTAATCAGTCAACACATCTAATCCAATTAGCTAATGGGAGAAATTTACCTCGCTCTATAATGGTTATGGCTGTTGTTGTTGTTGTTGTTTTTACTGCTGCTGTTACTGCTTCCGTTTACTTTTAACTAGAAAGAGCATCATCTACTTTTGTTATGCGCTCTTCAGTTCTCAGCTTTCGTAAACAAGATATTACCGTAAGACCATTTATGAAGTATTGCAGAGTAGACTCTCTTTCTCTCTCTCTCGTGTGTGTGTGCGTGCGTGTGTGTGGTGTGTGTGTGTGTGTGTGTGTGTGTGTGTGTGTGTGTGTGTGTGTGTGTGTGTCCAGAGGACCTATAATTTGGTCATTAGAACTTAGATGACAGGATAATGGTTTGACGGCACATTGGCTAATGTTTTAACTGCAAAATGGAAGCACGCAGAAAATAGGCTTAATAAATACTGAAAGGAATTAAATATGGAATATTGAGATAATATACGAGAAAACGCTTTGATAAAAATAGATAGCTTCATCATCATCACCATCACCATCATCACGGTCAGTAACCTATTACATAGTGTGTAAGTGAATAATCCGAGTTCAAATCAAAATAAAATTTCTTCGGTTTCTGTCTTTACACAAATCGACCGACAAAAGGGGTTGTGTAGAGTATAACAATGATAGCGAGCTCTTAAAGGCGACGCGTCAGTCCGTGTTTCCACAATAAACTGTTATTATAAAACATTTCGCTGTATTAATATCACCTTTTATGAGTTTGCTCGTAATACACCACCAACAAAAGACCAAACATTTCTCGGCGAGGCCTTTGTGAAGAGAATGAAGGTATTTGCATCCACCGAGAGATGGCGCTATCGGAGAACGTTCAGTGATTTATGGCTAATGATGGCGTACGTGAAGGGCTCCAATATCAATGTTCTCTTTCGTGACCTTGCCCGTTAATACTGATGGGTGCATAACGCGAAAGACGGATGGGATACAGTGTGTAACATTTTTTCCCCGTTTTGGTTTCGTGGCATCTTGAGCCATTCTCTCGTTGACTGTAGAACTGAGCGGCGAGGGAATGGAAGGCATCAGTCGGGATTCATCAGCCTCCATAATGTACATATGTAGATTTGCATCGTTTGTTATCTGATTCGGAAAGCCAGTGTTACGATAGGCTGTATTATGGCTTAGCATAGCGTTCGTCTTGGTGGCGGGATTGGGGGATGATTGTGTTTTACGGCCACTCTTGTGCACATGGCAGGCTAAATGGGCCGAAGGACCTCCAAAGGTAATGAAGCGAAGTCAAAGATGAAACACCCTTCAGATATGCCCACACCGAAATTCGAACACGGGTGGTAGTGATCTGTGATCCAACACGGGGGGGGGGGAGGGGGATATATGTGTGATAACTTCGACCTATATGCATAACCACCTGTATGCGTGTAGCCATTGTCATTTGTAATTACCTGTATGCGTGCGAACCATTATTTATCTTATCATTAATGGGACAGTTTTGTGTCACATTTCGTCGTCGCTGTTGCCATCAAACACATCGTCATGTCTAATTATTGAACCGTCAAGTGACTTGTTCAGCTTTATACTCCATAAAGATGGAAATATGTAAACGTCTGATTGTATATTAATGTTGATGATGATGATGATGATGATAGTGATGATGATGATGATGATAATCAAACTACTACTACTATTACTACTACTATAACACCATTGTTTTGTTGGTTTTTTGTGTGTGTGTTTATATATATATATATATATATATATATATATATATATATATATAATATCTTTCACGTCTACCATATTTATCTATTAAGACAATGGAAATATCTAAATAAGAATTATGTATCAACAAAACGACATTGTGAACATTAATAGTTATCGTTGGCCCAAGTAATGGTTCACTTTTTCTGAGGAATCTCTCTCCAGCGAACATCTGTTGTTCCGTACAGCTCAAGGTTGTCTGTTTGCATTTGACATCGCAATAACCTGTACAATAGGAGCTAATATAGCAATATAGGTACCAGTATCAACATACAGTGGGATACAGTATAGCAATATAGGTATGGTTGTCAACGTAAAATAGGAGACAGTATAATAACATCGTTATCAACAGACAATAAGAAACGATATGACATTATAGGTATCGGTATCAACACACAATAGGAGACAATATAGCAATATAGGTATCGGTATCAATACACAATATGAGACAACATAGCAATATAGGTATCGGTATCAACACACAATAGGAGGCAATATAGGTATCGGTATCAATACACAATAGGAGGCAATATAGCAATATAGGTATCGATATCCGACCTACGTCGACCAGAATTGTTCTAAGCGGACACGAAATAATCACACGTAATATCTCAATGGCGTGCTGAATATCATGAATATGCTCCCCCCCGCCCGCTCTTATAAACAAATACCTTAGATGATTGACGTCATAAACCCGGCTGTTGTTTATGATAAACGATGTCAATGGATCATTTATCTAACAAAACATTCATTGTGAAGCATTATAAACTGAGCCGGGTCTATATCCGATGTTAAGCACGCACCATTCATGAATATTGATGTTGTAAACTGCTGCCGGGGCGCCTCCGTGGTCTAGCGGTAGCGTATTGGACCACAGATCACTACCACCAGTGTTCGAATCTCGGCGTGGACATATCTGGAGGGTGTTTCATCTTTGACTTCGCTACATTACATTTGGAGGTCGTTCGATCCATTAGCCTGCCTAGTACGCAAAAGTGGCCGTAAAACATCAACCGTCCTCGTAACCTGCTGCTGCTGTTACTTCACATCAATGTTTGCTATACCACGAAGCCGAGATCGATGTTTGTTTGGCGGAATTAACTAAAATTATTGTTTTTAACTCTTCTGGTGTAAATTGGATCCGATTTAGTCGTATTCCGCCAAACTTACGTGATACCATCCGAAGCTATCCGTGGATAATATAACGCCCGAAGCCATACTATACGGCACGGGCTCAGTTGTAAAACTCGTTTCCGGTCTCTCTGAGCTATACTGCCAAACGTTAGAAGGTAGGAGGACTAAAATAGACGACCAACTTCCCGACGATATTGACACAGAAGAGAAATTCGAGATTAGGTTCTTTGATTTTGTTTGTGCTTCGATTCTCTCTCCAGAAATAGTGAATCCTTCGCATCGTCGCCGGATATAGACAATAAACCAGGAAATCCGCGTCGGACCGGACTACATGAGAAGGTCCTCAACATAGAGGCTTCACTTTATATAACAATGGGCTCTAGTTGATTGAATGAAGGGCCAACTCTTAGTGGTCTTTTAAGACAGTTGACGATTTAGAGCGGGTGAGGTCTTGGATACCGGTTTTATCATCATCCCGACGTGTCTGTCTAGGTGGCGCCACACAGTTAATGCTGAAATTTATTTCAATCCTCTACATTGATTACATTGGAAGTATCCGCTTCGCTTTGTGGTCGATTTTAAAGAGGTGAGGTTCTCGGCCCAAATTCCACATCGGCGGCCTTTTCCAAGTGATGCCGACGACTGGCTCGTCGAGGGTGCGAATTCATTTCCTTTTTGTAATCATACTTTCGGGTGTACGCGTGCGTGCGGGCGGGCGTGCGTGCATGGCATGGCTGCGCGTGTGCCAAGAATTGGTGCCTAATCAAGCAGACAACTGAGCATCCCATTGAGGCTAAAACTTTAATATTCTGATGCTTGAACACCGAATGAAACACATTATTTCGGTTTGCGAGGGGTCATCAACTTAGATATATTTCTCATCTGTCGATATTTGGCCTTACTGGTGCTCGATAAGGAAATAAATTGCCTCGACCATAAGATGATGAAGCGAAGTCAAAGATGGTAGTGATCTGTGGTCCAACGCGCTACCAACTAGACCACGGTGACCCCCGCCTCGACCAATAAGGTTCCCTTAGACAGGTTTCACGGCGATTCAGTTTTCTAGACTGTCAGTACAATACAGAGACTGACGCGAAGGGACAATCATAAAATTTAAGGGAAAAAAAGAGAAACAAAATCTGGACCAGATGTGGCAGATCGATCCAGTATTTGATCATTTCCTGTTTTATTCTTATTATTAGAAAGATCCACACGTTTATGTGGCTAAGACAATGAGAAACACCAACACACACACACACACACACCGTATTAAACAGTTAGAACCAATGATATAACGCAGTGAAATTAACCAAATCAAGACCTGTCTTTGGAACCAGTCAAACGTTGACGTACACAGCCAGCAAACAAAATCTTTACAATCGTGTTTATACAATTATTCTGGTTTCTTTCCTTTCGATTTGCGGGATCGATTTTATCAAACAGTCTTTATTTTCGGCTATATTGCTCCAGATATATATACATATCACCCGTTAGGTGTCTAATTTATGGCCCGGTGCCAATATAACCGCGATATTAGTACATCTCTCACGACCGCCAAATCACTGCGGCTTGTCGGTGATTATCTGATAAAAGGCCAGCGACCTCTATCGGACAACGATAGATGCTACTCTCCGATCCCGAATACTTCGATCGAAAGGCGCTAACACCTTGGAATTCGCTGCCCAGTAAAAGGCTTCGGCGTTAAAGACAGTATAAACGTCTTGAGCCAACCTGTGTAATATAAACATCACGCTGTTATAAAACTGTGTTTTCTCTGCGTCCTCTTACCATAAGTTAATCCATGTGTTACTTTCTACGTTTCGTATACGTCGCCATCTATAGGCGTCACCATAACAACATCGCGTTGACCTGGATTTCGGGTTATTATATATGTTCCGTTCCGTAATTCTTCATTTTATTTGACAGTTGATGAATATTTTAGCAGTCGTCATGGCTAGATGATAGCTGTATTTTAATATTTAAGCCGGGGTGGGGGGGGGGAGGGGGGGCGGGACTCTGCCGATGTCACCAGGGTCAGCCATTACTGATTGGTCCACTCTGTAAACGCTGTTACTAAGATGGTCTTCATATGTACTGAGGGTAACCAGGGCCCAAGCTGAATAAAGTACTCGCTTATTCATTCACTTACTCGGGCAATCACTGATGGCTATGGTTTGTCAGATGCATCTACATGAATCATCACCCCCCATCCCCCCCCCCCCATACGCCCACAAAGAGACACGGTAGTGGTGAGAAAATGCTACATATTTTCAAGTTGAATCCAGTCCGTCACGGGTTTTAGTTTAATCACCGACTCGGGCGAATATCGGTCTCTGTTGATTTTACGCGGTAACGTGTTTATCCGGCTCTCCGTTAGCCCGACAGCTCTCATTAAACCGACATTTCGGGCCAGAATTTAAACATGAAAGTAAAGCGCGGTACGTAAAGCTGAGCTCTTAAAAGGAATATAACTCGAGGTCTTAGTCGGTCAGGTCGTTCGGTCTTACATGTCAGTTATAGAGCCCCCAAAGATTTCCTTTCGTCTTCGGCTGTGTTTCTGTCGTTATTGATGTGACCGTATAATCCTGATGTCGCCTCGTTGCCGTGGTCTCTCTCTCGAGGTTTATGGCGATCTGGTGTCGGTAAATAGAAAGACCGCAATCAGTTCAACTCAATTATGCTATCTGTGGCCAGTAGGGTCGGTGTAGCTATCTATACAAGTGACATACACAGATATGGCAAGACTCGATAATGGAAGATGGTTCAAGAGGTTTACCCGCAAATCAACCGAGTATAATCTTCTTGGGGACACGCACGCGCACACACGGACACGCACGCGCACACACACATACGCATGCACATTCCCTAAAACAAAACACGTGTGTGTGTGTGTGTGTGTGTGTGTGTGTGTGTGTGTGTGTGTGTGTGTGTGTGTGCAATTACACTCTACAAACCGGACGTCAACAAACTTCCCATATTTATTCATATCATGTATTCAGCTGAAATGTGACCAGATTTACACTAACGAGTGATCAAAGGCCAGTATTACCGCCATAGACGACATGATCTATTGTTAGAGGAATACCACAGGCGGTGTCCTCTGTCCTGCAAGCTAGGTTATAAATCTATCATTACACATACATGTGAAAGGTCACGACATTGATTCAGGGGCCAGTCAAGGAATAAAGTCTTCCGTATTCTCTATTACTTCATAATAATAATAATAATAATAATAATATTTAATTATTATGTGGAATGTTTTGTGCTGTTTCTCATATTCTGTTTTAAGAAACACTGAAGTGGTTGCTATTTCTCCAATATCTAATCTGAACAGTCCACTCACTCACTCACTCACTCACTCACTCACTCACTCACTCACTCACTCACTCACTCACTCACTCACAACAATAACAACGACAATTAAGCTTTGATTTTCATCTCCCCCATCATTATTTATAATTCATATTTTGATCCACGAACGGAGTCAGTGGACCGTAGTTAAACATGATGTTAAGTTTTATAGGAGCTACCGTTATTTTAGTTTTTTTAGATGGATCCATCAATCCACCCATCCGTCCATTCTATATTTTCTTGTTCTTGTATAATACTGGGCGCGCTTATATTTAAGGAGGCATGCACACATGGACAGAATTATCTATCACAGCATACAGCCATATTTACTGTCTTACCCAAAATTATTACTCACATACCTAGCCACCGCCTACGTTTCCTTCCAAAAACCAGTAGATCCTGAATTCACTATTTCCTGTTTGTCTATCCCGAATAAGACGTGTGACTAAGAAAATCCGGACCTTCGCCATTCCGAATAACAACAACATCTACTACTAGCAATAAAATGGCGTTCAGAGTGCGAGTTGAATGACCTGTTGTTATATAGCTAACTATATCAAATAGATTAGATCAATCTAGCATCTCTTTAACTTTCTTATAGCTAACTGTAAACATTTTCAGGTCAATTCGGAAATTAATTTCTCGACCCACAACACCGTTGGCCGTTGAGCTTGTCTTATTGAGCTATAAAGCGAGAGTGTTCAAGGATGTAACACTGGTACTCGTCCTATTTCTCTCTGTTACTGCTGGTCGGGGAGATATTTTAGTCACTCATCCTATCAGAATCTTTCTGGATATCAGTGCTTAACCTTTCGTCCGTCTCCTACTTTGTTTCACGATGACAGATTAAGAAGAAAACCAAACCCAATCTGTCAATGATTAGTTGTATACATGAGAGCAATAGGTTTAAAGTAATTTACCAGTGATATACACCTATATTAAGCGTATATATATACTAACAAACAAGCCCTCTCTCTCACACACGCAGGCACGCGCACACGCGCACACGCACACACACGCACGCATGCACACATATATATGTATATATAGCTATGAGGGGGAAATAACCAAGATTCTATTAATTTGCCTTTGTGTGAATGTGTGTGTATGGGGGTGGGGGGGGGGGAGGTCTACTTGGATGCCAGTCACTGTATGGATTTTTATTTGTAGACCGTCACTTCTCATCCACGAGTCCATCGGTTTGGTTCGGTGACCACGTCTCATCAGCCAATCTTATAATATTATAATTAACAACTTTATGGCAAACCAATTTACATTTAATCCTCATTCCGTGAAATTTCGGTGCCTACAAGCTGACAATCTGTTCGTCAGACGCCGAATACAAACATTAAATCTATCTTTTCATACGAATACGTTAAATTCTTTTGGGCAACAACACGAACGATGATTTTATTCTGTAGATAATATAATTCCATTCGATTTTTGTTCTTCCATTCCAGATAATCGGGATATGTCTGTTCGGAATCGGGATCTGGCTGGGCAAGGTGAAGGGCCAATATGACAGCATCAACGACACACTGACAGCTCCTGTCATATTGGCTGTCATCCTCGGTCTATTTATGATGATATTCGCCTTTATGGGACTGATCGGCGCCATAAAGGAGCAGATATTCCTGCTAAAGATAGTAAGTAATAATACATTATAATACATTATAATACAGTAGATTGGACCACACTCTGAACTAGACTTCTAGCTATTTTAGTTTGTCATGAACTAAATTTGTGACAGCAACACTAATCTAGTTAAATTGTTGTTGTTCTCACTAAATCCTGTTACTACTACTACTACTACTACTACTGTTGCTGCTGCTACTGGGTACCTCAATGGCTGAACTAGCGGGATTGGCCACATATCTTTAGCACCTTGGTTTACACCCAGGTCCGACTGTGACAGAAGGATGTTTCATTTCAAGAGTGGTCCAAAACTGAATTTTTTTACTGCTGCTGTTACTGCTTAATGCTTACTACTACTACCACTACTGCTGCTGCTACTGCTGCTACTACTCCTAGCCAGAACCCGTACTTCTCACGCGATTGTTTTGATAAAGTAGTTTTGTTTGATATAATCGTTGGAAATTAAAAATAACTCCCACGATACGATTCCATATAAAAACCACTTGTCAGATGTCATTTACACTATTCCAACGTGAAGTCCGGTACAACGATTGTCTGCGGCGAATATGACAACACATCAGTGGCGAATGAGCTCAGAGAATAAGGTGTACGTTGGCAAATGGACGAAAAGGCTTCGGTGGCGAACATTCCCGGATTCTAACCGGAAACATCGCATCAACACCTCCATTACCAAGAGTTCAAAAGATGGCTTCGTCCAAGGAGCATTTCGTAGTAAAAAATCTTTTACGGCAACATTTGACACGATGAGCGTATGTTAGTCGAGTGGACATACCTGAATAAGAAAGCTCGATAGGTGGAGCATCGGATAAGTACAAAATGGATGATTTGATGTCAAACAATCACCCAATTAAAGGAACCTCACTGGAAATAAGCGATCGCACTTTCGTGTGTTATCGTCATATTTGTTTATAGACTGTAGGATTTGTAGAGACACTGGTTTACCAGTTAATTGTAGGGTTTATTAGTCCCGAGGACTATCAAATAGATACAGTTTACTGTAAGCCATAATTTATTCAACAAATGGTCATCAGTGAAACACGGAACGTATGGTACCAGAAAAGTGAGAAAGCTCGTTTTGTATAGGCTTGGCATCGCCCACTCTTGGGATATACGACCCCAGTGATGTTCCCCAGAGAAATAAGATGGTCAAGCAGAGGCCTTTTTATTGACGAATGAAACATCTCATTGACGCCGACAACATTGGCCGATGCATTACTTATTTCAGCGTAGGTACACCCTGCACCTGGGATATGTCATATTTGACTAAACGCACAGGAGGGGAGGGGTTTTGTTTATAGCTTTTCCAGCCACTGAAGATCATTAGTGTTAGTATGGACTACTGGATTGGTGAATAATCCAGTCCATTTACAGATATTTTATTACATCTTTATTATTATTATTATTATTATTATATTATTATTGTTGTTGTTGTTATTGTTGTTATTACCTACTTTCTAAATAAACTTTTAGACCGCTTTGGATTGAACTACATAAATAAGAGCTACTCTTCGGAGAGGCTTCGTTCGTTTGTAAGTAAAACACCTCTTCCTTGGAATCTGTAGTTCATTGCAAATGTTGCCTTCAGGAAATCTCATAACTCTGAGTGAGCAGTACGTCATAAAACATTAGTCTTTGGGAACGTGAGCCAACCACCGGGGGGGGAGGGGGGAGGAGTATTGCTGTAGTTGTTTACTTTTGTTGACTTATTGTTTAGTTAGTGAGTTATGACACATCGCGAACCGACAGAACTCTCCGATGTTTATGCCGACGAATGAGTCAGCGAGTAATTTATTTCTGTTCGGTCTCGGTACTCGGTACACGCTTCGGACCCAAATGGTCGATGGTCAGTACAGCGATCGGATGAAACATCCCGCAGACGGAAATAACGCTCAGATTTGAATATCGAGCCGGCACCGCCCTACTAATTGCATGAGCCACTGGACGCTGGTTTATGCTGTTGAAGCGAAATGATTCCTGCGAATGATCGGCCAATAAATCTTCGCGTTGGCCGCAGAAACAGATGGAGTGGCTTTGTATTCGATGGCTATACGATATAACAGCCTATCTTCTCCTTCCCGCCCACTGAGTAGCGGTGTACGTTTGCCATAAAATAAATACGCCTCTTCGAGCTTTTTCTAAGCCCTGGAGCAAAATTACGTCGATCCGGGGGAATACCACTTGTGACGTCATAACAAAGGTCGTGGGGATTTGTGATAATTCTACTTGATGAAAAGTCAGCAAATAAGGATCGGACTTAACGATTTGGCGGCATAGATTCTAGGAGTGTGGGATGGAATGGTATTTCGATCTCTTCGAGTATATAGAGTGCAATAATCCACTCCCTCATCCGACGTCCGCCCTCCCCTCATAATCGCATATACACAGTTAAATATAATGATGGGATTATTCCACGACATGACGCATTATTTAGTTATTTATATATTTAGGTTCGTCGTGACATATATTAATCTATTCTCACTATGGTGGTAAATAGTTAGTCGTCTTACAGGAGTTTGACAATAAAGTGAAGGAACTGTGTGTGTGTGTGTGTGTGCAGTAATACTTTAAGTCACTTGATATTAATATATTTTCGCTGAGCTAGTCGTCTGGCCGGCACAGTAGGCCGAATACATGTATCTGTTGCTAATGACGTAATGAACGTAGTAGCTCACTTAATGATGACGTATACGATGCTGTATTTCGGATTAGCACAGTTTCCACCAGCTCTAATCCAAGCTTCGCCTGCTTGTTTTTAAACGTGAAAGGTCACAACCGACTATTTATAGCACTTTGTCTTGACAAATTACCCCGTAATACAGCGGCTCCATATGAATCACGTGGTGCTGGACGATGTAATTATTGGCTAAGAAAGAATAATGACGAACGGAACCGTAAACCTTCGAAAACCAACAAAGCACGTAACACGACGTTTTGTTAATTATTAATACTTTAATCACGCTTTTTGAGCCCGTATAAATAACTGCACACCTTCTATGTACTGTTTGTCTGAATAATCGATTCTCCTGCGAGAGCGATGGCGCTATTGTAGCTAATCGTTCAAGAATAAGCTTAATTAAATTGCTAGTTCCGTGTACTAGATTTTGTACTGCGAACAGGCTAAAAGATTTGTACGCCCGCTGTACTTTGTGCATGTGATTTCTAGCCATAGTAGAGTAGTACTTTCGCGCCTCGCTAACTGGTTATTGAACACCACTGCACACACACACATTGACGGATGTGTGACGACAGTTTATGCCATTTCTCTCGCCCTGACCAGTCCTTTGTTAATACTAATTACTTCTAACCTTTTTACGTCGATTGATGTAAGTTGAGAATGGTAATTATAGCCGCCACTAAACCAGCAACCCGCTAGATGGCGTGCAAAATGTGCTAATCGAGAAGTGGACCGGACCCTGGAACAACCGACGCGGTGACGGTACGAGTGTGCCTCAATGTATTCAACATGGCAACTACACGGAAATTAAGTTATTGGGCTGTCAACTTGCCAAGTGTACTCGTACGTCGCTGGTTTTCTATACGTCGTGGGGTTTTTCTTGCCAATCAGCAGCGTTTGGCGCAAGATTGTAAATAATTCAACGAAAAACGCGGGTAAAACTTTAATGTCAGACGATTTCATCATAAGTGAATTGGTGGCTAATGAAAAATACCGTTTAATGAAGAATCGCATTCAATGTGATAGTAGCCTGTGTCGTGGATAGGATTAATACTGAAAATAAAACTATTGCATTATAAAGAAAGTTACTGGCGTGTGGGGATTCTATCCAATCCATAGTCTTGATGAGTTGGCGTATATTATAGAATATCTCTTGATTGAATATATCTACCCTAGATAGCTTAATAACGTTATGATGTAACGGGTAGACCTTTTCTCTCGTTGCCGATTAGTCTTACTGGTCGGATTAACAAATGGCGGATAAATAAGTGGCCGGATAAACAAGTGGCTGGATAAACAAGTGGTCGGATAAACGAAGTTTCGGTGTTAAACGGACCAACGGAATTAACACGATGAAAGCGATTCGGCGACGACTGCTAAATGGCTGTGTTATGTTCCGGATAACCAACAACTGCCGTTGGGCGACCTCTAGTGGAGCTGTATCCGACTCAGCGCGCTTTGTTTTTGATAACACTCGGCTAATATTAGCTAAAACGTGGCTGGTATCGGATAATCCGCGGCTAATGTATTAGATAATAATATATCTATCACATTAGCGTGTGATTGGCACCGTGTCTCGGCTGGCCGGTTGATACACCAGATGTGTCCTGTTAATTACTGGGGTTAATTGTCGACAAACGCCTCCCGCGATGAGTCCCCCGGGCCTGATATAATTAAAACCCACAAGCCACGGGACATCGAACGGTATGGTACGCCCAGTACAGCCACACAGTGGATTATGTTTTCGCGACCACCTGCCAGATTTAGAAGTCCCCTTTGTTACAGTAAAACCTTGGCTAAATTAAAGGTTTTTCTTCCAGAAACGTAACTCGGCGTCTTTAACGACCGATTTTAATTCAGCGAGATGGCGGCGCGATTTAATGCGTTCAACCACCCACTTTGTTGTGAGCCGAGAAACAAATCCCTGAATCGGTCCGGAGGAAAAGCTACGTACCCGTGACTGATCTCTGGACACCAAGTATTGGACACTTAACCTACAGACTAGTGGGGCACACCGTTGATTAGTCCCTCTCGTTCTTAAACCACAGTTACCCGGCGTGACCACTCCGGGCCCCGTAGGTTTTAGCCGTTTATAATTAGAGAGTGTGAACGAACGAAAGTAGGCCACATTTACGGGTTTCCCTCGCAGGTAATCCGTTGATCCGGGAAGTAACGAGAACGGGGCTGTATGGTGGTAGTAATACTTGCTTTAACAGAGCCACCAGCTGCGTTTATAAATCACCTCGCGGTACGGTCTAAAAGTTGGTGGTCTCTTAAGACAGGCTTACTGTGTGGGACTGAATGAGGAATTAGCTCTCCGGGCAGCATCTCCGCGCTGTCATCACGATAACTGGGCGAGGTTATATATACGATATTAATGAAGCCTTGCGGCGCTACCTCGCCCGCATAATGTTTACATCCTTTTGTACAATATAGCCGAGAGATAAGAACAGTCATAACTATTGTTTCCCGCCAATTCGTGGATTAAGTTCCTCGACTGACAGTATTCAGGATAAAGTGTGGAGAAACCTAAATATTCTATCAACGACAACACGACCTATTTCAGCTTTTTTCGTCTATACTGCCACCATGATAGTGTGTGTGTGTGTGTGTGTGTGTGGTGATTAAGTGCTTACGCATCTATTCAGTTCCCATCTATCACCAATTCAGGTCAGAGAGCGAAATAAATCGAATCGAGCCGATGTAATCAAAGACAAGAGTTGACAGATTGTAAATAAAACTCGCCTTATTTATGTTGTAACATAGAAATTAATATTTGTTGCACGATCAATTATTAATTGTTTATCGATGGAAGCTCATAATGGTGATAAAATACCTTCCAAACAGACAATCTGTTTTAACGCAGTTTCAGTTTCGTTACGGTTGGAGTACTTCTTTGACCACGGGTGGTAGTGATCTGCGGTCCAATACGCTACCGCTATAGACCACGGAGGCGCCCGGAAGGAATTTATCAACAAACAGCGATATAACACGTACGAGCACGCACACTCACACACATAAACACACACGCGCACGCATTCTAGACATTAATTTGTGAACATAAGGAACACTTATATAATTCACATATAACTAATTAAGACATTGATTATTTGTACTTTAGACCTAACTTAATTATAATATGTAACCAAATCTTCTAATTGACTATAAAAACATTATCTCCAGATATAATATGTAAACATTGTTCAACTAATGTGCCGTGTAACAGTTACACGGAGTTATTATTTAGCAAAATACTTCACTTCATACATCAGTAAAAAAAAGTCTTGACAAACCTCTCCAAATAGAATTAATAAAATCGTTCCGAGTGATGTGATGTCACCTTTCATTATAAAAAATAGTTACGTGTACTCTTTCAATATTGACATCATCTTAAACAATTTGTGACCTATATTATTATTATTATTATAGTAGTAGTAGTATGCATCTAATTTGTTTTGCAAGTAACAATTTATTGGTGTTAAACCCAAATCCTCAGTAAGGGCGCTTTATTAAATCTAGGTAAATCTATTATTATTATTATTATTGTCTTGAAAATGTTTATTTAAGCTTCTTGTTATATACTTTTTCAATGTCACTTGCAAGCAAGATAAACTTAATGTTTTACAAATTATTTATTTACAGAAAGGAAAATATTGGACATAATGATCGTTACTTGTGAACACTAAATACTACCGGCTGATTAGTTGAAAATATTGACTTCTTTGAGAAAAATAATCTTTTAACATATTTAAATCAGTTATAGGCCGCATTCTTAACTGAAATGTCCATTTTAAAAAGCATCTAAATCCTTTTCGCTTACCGTTCGTGATAACTTCAACGCACAGGTAGAGTAACACCATTTCACAACAACCATTATCGTACAATCTTCTGTCGTGGTACGTACATGTCATCGTTTCACATTTGACAAGAATCTATCACTTTCTATAATCATATTTTGGTGTAGTAATGATCCACAAAATGTAGGCGTTTTAGCAGGTTTTTAAACACATTATATGATATTGTGATCTTTTTTCCTGGAACTGTTTTAGACTTTTTCTGGGATTGTGGAGGAAAGTGACTGATGTAATATTAATGAACCCCTGTGTGTGTGTGTGTGTGTGTGTGTGTGTGTGTGTGTGTGTGTGTGTTATCCCTATAATTAGTAATGTGGCTTCTTGTAGAATAGAGATCTTTCAAAACATTTAGATTATTATTGTTGATTCATTAACGACGACAATGATAATGATGATGATGATGATCAACATCGTATCATCATGATTAGCACATGTTTCACTATAGATCTATTAGTACATATTCCGCATAGTTTGTCTTTAAAAGTTTAATATTAAGTTAATAATCTATTTAGCTAAACAAAATAAATCTTTGTGTAATACTCGTTTTTAAAGTATTCCACATAAACAGAACCATTTTAAAAGCCACAATGTTACCGGTAATATCATTGTGTTTCTGTGTACAATTGTGTTAATTGGTCGGGACGTTTTACTGAATAATTAAACTAGTCGTGTTTATTTGTTAATAGTAAACTTATTTACATGGATTAGCTGATTTCTAAAAGCAATTGTGCTTCATACTGAGTGTATGTATTATTAAAAAATATATATATATATATATATATATATATATATTATATATGTAATGTGTGTGTGTCCGCACGCACGCACACACACACACACACACACTCACACACACACACACACACACACACACACACACACACACACACACACACACACATACCTTTGTTACAAGTACGTAATCAGATTTACCTGTGACCTGTTAACTATGTAATCTTATACCCAATTAGGTGTATGTTGGCGTCTTGACATAAAAATAACAATCACGGGTTAATTTATTTTTTGTTTCTGAATGTTTAATTACATACCTGAAATGGTATCCATCTATAAATAAAATCTGGTAATAACTATAGCCTATCACTATCTTACTGATGTAATAATAATAATAATATGATGATCATGATGATGATAATGATTTGATGTTGGTTTAGCTACTGCTACTTGTGCTGCTCTGACTACTACTACTACTACTAATAGTAGTACTACTGGTACTACTATTAATTATACTATTAATATCACTCTTTCCGTTCTTACCTGTAGACTATTATTATTATTATTATTATTATCATCATCATCATCATCATCATCATCATAAGTGTCATTTCTTATTATTATAATGAACAACAATACTATTCTATATTTTCAGTTCTTCACCATTGCCATTATTGTGTTCCTAGGACAGGTGATAATTGGCATCTTGGCTTTCATATACAGAGAAGAGGTAACCTCTAAATTATCTATCTTATTAGAAAGAAATTTAAATGATGATTAAAAATATAAATTCTGAAATAATTTCTAGTGGATTGGACACACACACACACACACACACACACACACAATATATATATATATATATATATATTACAGTCAATGAACTTAGTCAACAGACAGTTGAGCTTTGCTATAGAGAAATATGAAACTGATGATGACGTCACACGAGCTGTCAATCATATTCAGCAAAAGGTGAGTTCTTACTATCATATACTAAGATAGTAACGAACAGTATTTAATAACTAAGTCTTAAATGCAACAATCATTAAAATCATAAATCTTCGTCTAAACATAACTATCTAATTTTGTAATTCCACCTGTTTTTCACGTGTTTCTCGCAGTTCAAATGTTGTGGGCTAAATGGTGCCAATAATTGGCAGAGGAACGAGTTGTATTCTTGTGACAGCGAGGACCCTATCAAGGCCTGTGGGGTACCAGATTCTTGCTGTAAAGTGTTCACTGAAGTAAGTAAACCGTATCCAGTTAGGATAGAATATATGTTTCGGTTAACAGGCTCCAACGGAAAAATCTGTATATCTGGGATGAAATACATTTGGATCATAACGTGCCGTACCATTAATCCGGCATTATGATGAAGAAGATTTAATTGATTTTTATTTTGACAGGGATGCGGACAGGGTCTAAGGAACCAATCTGTGAGTTGATAGTTATTATTATTATTAACGACTACAACACTTAAGAAAAAAAAGAGTATTACGCATTTAAAAAAGTGATTTAAACTTTTGGTTATAAATTATATTAAAATTAAATTATAGTGCTGCTCATTTCCTTTGGTAGTATAGGCTATAGCAGCAACGAACAGAAGTAGTTCATTAGAAATCATTCTGTTTATGGCTGTGTGGTATTTCGTACCAATATTTATCACTGTTAATACTGACGTTGTTAGAGCTCAGAGAAGCTGGAAGATGTCGTGTTTGAGAAAGGATGTACAACAAAGTTTAGAGTTTGGATGGAGAAGCATCTTGATATCGTGGGAGCCACGGCACTAGGGCTGTCCTTATTACATGTAAGTAATAACAGAAAGGCTGGCAAATCAAAATTATCAAGCAGATGCCCCTCCCCCCCCGAAAAAAAAGTATAATATGATAATAAATAATTAAATTGTATGGAAATAGTTTCAGGAAAGACTTGTAAACCTATAGCCATCATAATATGAATAGGAGTATATTTTAATGGGAGTATATTTTAATAGGAGTATATTTTAATAGGAGTATATTTTAATTGGAGTGTATTTTAATAGGAGTATAATTTAACGGGAGTATATTTTAATAGGAGTATATTTTAATAGCATGATATTATGATAACAATATTGTATTTCTCTAGGTGCTGGGTATCTTCTTCACATACTTCTTCATCACGGCAGTACAGGACAGAGTCTGGCTCTTTAAGTACAGGAAGAGGTACTACGATAACTAGATCGTGCTAGTACAGATGCATACATAGATGGCTTCCTACACCCAGGATGTCGGCTCTCAGTGTAAAACCTGTCCGTGTCGACGTGTTTATATTATTAAGTATCAATAATATATCATACATCAAACGTTGGCTAGAATGACGATTCACACAAACACAGTTGTCTATTGCAGCATGAAGTACAGCTGAAAGCAGTTTAGATCAAAACATGCCATAAATACTCCCGGATATCTGCTTTAGAAGAAATGCTCTCACCCCTACAGGACAAAAAAACTAAAAAACAAGACGAAAACGAGTTCAACAATATTGTTGATGGATGTCGAAATAGAGCTACTTCCATTTGGGATCTGGTGCTCTGCACTATCAGCCTGTGTTCATTGTATCACCCAGAGTTACGCTTGCCAGTTATGTAAATGATGAAATATGCTACTGAGTTGTTATTAGCACTTGTACTGCAGCCGTCTAATTTTTGTCTTCTGTTCTGTTCCCATTTTTATGCTTAGCGTTAGATTTGTTAATAGAAATAACATCAGCAGTTTGGCTCGAGTGATTCTTTCTAACTTTGTGGTAAACAATTACAAATTGATGTACTACGTAACAGTTGCTGAAAATGAAATCATAGTTGGTGCCCAGTACATCCGAAAGGAATATAGTCGGTTATACCAGTCTAAATATGTTGATGTTGTATTATACTGAAATTTTGTATGGGGTCTGTTAATGTCGAACTGTAGTTGGTGTTTGTGTGTGTGTGTGTGTGTGTGTGTGTGTGGGTATATGCATGTGTGTATGTGTGTTTAAGCAGATGCCAACCCATACTTTGTTACAAAGGTAACTTTCAATTAGGTGCAAGTCATTTCTAATTGTATAAAACAAACTAAAGCGTTGTTATTACTATTATTATTATTATTACATAAGCTTGACAGAGTTACCTTTTTATCTTTGACATATCTCATACTAATCGGTGCTCCTTCATTTAAAGATTTGCAAACAACCAGGTGATTGTGATCATTTGTTATTTTAACAAAAATCTGTAGGACAACATTTTCATATTGCTTTATTAGTTTCAGTAGAATTTTTATTTCGGTTGTCTTTAGTCCAAATGTCCTGTGTAGGATTATATCAAGTCTGTGTTCACGTCTGTTAGAACAGTCATCCCACACGATATAAAGTCATCCACGATGTGATGTTCGCTCCCTGCATATACGCATTACTTAATGAGCAAACTTGAATGCGTCGATCTGTTTTTGTCGATGATCATGTTGTGATAATGCTGTTGTTAGAAACGATGTTGCTTCATTGGTATTTTAGAATAAATAAGATAGGATTGTGTTTCCTTAAACTTGTTTCACACTGACCACGTTATACTTTAATAGCAAACAAAATCTCTCTTTAAATGTTTAATATCAGCTGATGGCAATTTTTCTTAGATTTTAGTAACAGAATTTTAATATTATCCTATTACATGTAATAAAATCATTATGATAAGTCTATGTTTATTAATTATTTTGTCAAATGGAACAAAATTTGTCTTAGGCATTCTATAATAAAAGTAAACACAAAATATAACATTTAAAAATATAGAAAAATATTAGTTAGGTCGGTGGTGGTAAATCTTTAGAGTTATAAGCTTTCTAGTAAAAGATACAAATTCCTTAATAATCATACTCTTCTGCTTTATATCCATTAACTGATTCAATAATATTCAAGAAAATGTTCAGCTGATGTATTTATATGTTTCACGTTTTCTTTATGGTAATTAGGCCATTGTTGTTTGAATACTTATTTTACAAACACACCGATCACAGCTGAGACCCGACGCCGGGAAATAAAATCGACTTTAATTCTTTTTATTAGTATTTTCGTGCTGTTCCACCTGACCAACATGGGGAAGCGGATTAGGCTAACATGCCGATAAAAGAATATGTGCATGGGGGGGGGGGGGGAGTTATGATTAGTTTAAATTTACAAAATTTACTCTAGAAATAACTGAAATAATTTCAAAGTGGAACTGACCTGTCACCATCTTGGATTAGGCTACCACGCAGTAGCCTAATGTGCTTCCGCACGATGGTGTAAAAATACAACCTAAAACAAGAGTAATCCAGAATATGTGTTGTGGGGCATTTGTATATATTTGGTTACCGAATCTGGCAAATCTTTCAGAAACTTGAACTTTGTGTATATTAAAAAAAACAATGGCCTTAGCAAAATATAATTACGTAAATATATTGATACCATATTGAACATTTACATTCCAATCTTACTAGACTGAATATTTACAGGGGTAAGTGTTCATAAAAGGGCCAGATCCCTGTTCGTGTACTGTAACATTCATGTTCCATTTTAAATGAAGAAAACAGGTGTAGAATCTATGTATATGCTGTTATGCAGTTACTAGCATGCATTTGCATTCACAAATGTAAATAAAAAAACGCCTTTCATAGTCTTTTATTAAGCATATATTCAAAACATATGCAATATATACTACATTAAAACTCTTGTTCAAAGAACAACATGGCTGCCAATTTATTAGAAATATTTACCATTCAGGTTACTTCACAAAAATAGTAGTTTTGATTTTTAGATGTCCACAAGACAGTTTTTGCAAACACTTAATTAAAAAAAAAACCTTACTAACATTGCTTAGTCATATGTTGAATTGTGTGTTTTATGTGTTATATATATATATATATATATATTTTGTGTGTGTGTGTGTGTGTGTGTGTGGAAATATATATTAAAAAAGAAGCTGCAGTCTCTACATTGTGCTCATCCCATGATAACTGGGGGAAAATTCCATATCATCTCATTTATGCTTATAAATATCACTGTCCTTAAAGCAATACATAAGCAAACATATTATCATATATGTATATATATATATATATATATATATAAGCTAAGATGGTAATAACAATGAAAAAAATCTTCAAAGTAGATTAAATATGACCAATCTGTTTACCAGTACAACATGTGGGACTATACTTGGTTAAAATGACAATGAATTAATAAACATTCACTGTACGTGCCTGAGCCAAACACACGATATGCTATCTAATAGCATAGATTTACTATATAAAATAGTTACTGCGGAACATATAAAAATGCTAATATCCTGCATATTTCTCAAGACAAAATAAACAAATATGATAAGCAATCCCAAAGCCTTCGACAATGTTATAACAATGAACATAATATGGAATAGAATAGCTAGATAAAAAGATGTTATTGTTAAAAGGAGACGAGAGGATATCGTCAGAGGATATCAGTGGAGACCATATCATAATGTTGCGTAGCTAATGGCAGAATAATAATTGCAGGCAGAATACATTCATTCCAGGTGGTCAATCAAGGCTTAGCCGAGAGTGGTCTTGGCTTGTTGCCAGCTCCAACTGTTACGCCTATAATAAATTATAAAAACAATAATAATAATCAATTCCATACATATAATAGTTAAGATTCTGCAGTGAGGAGAAAGTTTCAATTATAGATAATTCCTTCTAAGAACATGGTCATCATCAAAATCATCATTATCAGCATCATCATCATCATCACACCAATGCCACATACTATTTATTATTTGTTATTAAAATATATATAAACATTACTCAATAAAGAACTCAATATCAAATGACCAGAAATTGCTAAATATTATAAAATAATTTAAATGGCTATTACCATTCACCATATTACATCTCTCTTTAAACTGACCTGGTTTTTAATTATATTATATTTACAGATGATAACAAATTTGACAAAAACAATTTCTAGTCAGTCCTTATATTACAATATATGATTGTTTTCAGTGAGTACAAGATGTAAACTATTTGGAATCAATATAATTTTTGTGTGATGCGATATAATGAAGTGTGCTCTTTTTGTAATGATTTATTTATTCTTATATAGATGAACTCCATATTTCCAAACATAGTTTTCAACTGTCCCATATTTCTACTTATTTGTCCATTGCCCACAAAACTAGGTATATTTCCTCCATCGTCAAAATGGGAGGTGGTCGGATAGTCCAGTTGTTAGAGTGTTGCACTGTAAAGCTCCCAGTCAAGATTCAAATCTTAGTCGTACTTGTGTCTGTGAGATGTTTTCTTAACAAGTTGTCCTTTGAGTTTGACTGTATGTTTCAGGTGTGAATGGTGCTAAAGCTAAACAAAGCACTCACATTAAAATTATAAACCATTTAGTTGGGCACAATGTTAAATATTTTATAACTTTGGGTGCCATGAATGGATGGTGTGATAATTAAGGCACTGTGATAAATATTTATGTCAACAAATATCCCCCCCTCCAACAGACACATGCGCATATGTGTGTACACTACTCACAACTGTGAGATGGTGGGCCTCGCTCATCATTCATTTGCCGGAGACTGTCGTACATGGCTCTGTAAGATCGAGACTGGGCAAGGTATCGTCTCGCCTGTGTGATTTCTTTGCCGAGAAGTCGGAGGTCATCGCTCTCAAAATCTGGCAGAGCAGGATGCTGTTGTGGAATAGCAGGAAAACTAATGAACTCAGAAAAGTTTGCACACTATAGAACGTAATCAATGCAAGAGTTTCAACCACAAAGATTTAGGCTAGAACATTCAGGTCATGAATAATTTAAAGTGGATGCTTAGGCCATGCATGGCTTAATTTTTTATATACTATAAAATTATAGAAAGGTAACATATGAATGAAGATCTATGACGATGCAGTTATATAGAACACAGAACGAGGACTAGATATGAACATTATATATCAAATATGATTCTAATATTTAAAACATCATCAATTACAAATGAACTGAAGGCAAGTTATGTTCTTAAACGATAACAGATTTTGTTATTATACATCGCACGTACTACTACTGGTATATTAGTATCATCAAAAATGATATTTGATAATTTATAGTTCAAAATTAGTAATGCCTTTTAACATCCTTTCTCTGAATAAGACACAAATAAACATTATTCTAATGTTTATTTAAATTCTATACAAATTTACAAAACCAGCAAATATTCTATCTATTCAATTCCTTTAATTACTTAAATCAGGAATATAAATCTAGACAAACGTAATGTACACCTGTCATGGATGAATTCAAATATTTGAGTATTCAGGTCATCACCCTGTCCTATCATTTATTATCACGTGCAATCAATCACCCATTCACTCAGTTACTCTCATTTATAGGACAAATGGAATAAATAGCTGTTTGACTGATTTGATAAAGGACTCACTGAATAACCACAGCCGACTGACTGACTGACTGACTGCCTGTTTCACTGAATTAGAAGAGAACCAACTGACTAACTATAACTCTCTAACTAACTACCCAACTGAACTCACTCACTGACTGTATACTGCTGGCTAGCTGACTGGTTGTCTCACTCACTCACTCACTCACTCACTCACTCACTCACTCACTCACTCACTCACTCACTCACTCACTCACCTACTCACACTCACTCACTCACTCACACATACCTCATGGTCCACAAATCCTTCTGTGAGCAGTTTATGTGCAAATAGGTGAGCATCAAATGTATGATGACAATGATGATAACGTCCTCCGGTGCTCTTTGACAAACTCTTAAGGAATGAGTTTGCTGTGCTGGAACATAAAATATTAATGATTTAACATGATTTAATGATCTAAAACTATGGATTAACATTAAACAGGATTAAAATATAGAAATGTACACATTTCAATGACTTGATCAGTCTTAAGGATGACGGAGTAAATTCCAGACGAATTCTTAATTACCAATACTTAATAATTTAATACATAATTTATAATTTTATCATGGTCATCTGATCCATTCAGGTCCATTGCATTTATTGTCATGATTGTCTTAAACCACGCAAATGTCCTATACGGGGATTGTTTATTAAATGGTGCTGCTACCATGTTACATTAAAATTGGATGTTAAAGATCCTCTGATGATATAAAACCAGTCTGAGGGAATATTAGATCTATATTGTCATATTATTCACCTGTCAGTGTGAAGTTAGACTATCCTTAAGCTGCTTATTGTATACAGAGATCAATGTGACATTGCTGCACAAAGTTATCATAACGTCTATCAATGAATACATTCACTCCTATGTATAAAATGTGTTTGAGCTAGGTGAGACAAAATAGGTTTTAATCCTATTTTTGCTGTAAATATGTGGCTTAGAACAACTCCAGATTATTAAGGTATTGTATAATATACAATCATTATTATATAATACAGTGGTACATGCACTTAAAAAAAAAATAAAAGGTATCAACCATTTTTTTTAAACAGTGATATTGGATAAGGCTTAATCCCATGAGAAGGTTTGACTCACACTAAAAAATAGTAACCGAATATAGCTGAATTTATAGTTTCCTTGAGCATAAGTACATAACACCAAATTTCAGTATATAGATATAATATTTTACAAATTGGAAACTGCAGAAACAGTGCAGAATTAGCTATTTGTCTACGGGTCACTCAGAAAAATTGCTGGATTGGGCTTTAAACTTCACTGGTTAGGAAAATTATCTCATGGAAGGTGAGAAGGCATGCTGGTTGGATGACAGAATGACTGGCATTTGTCATTTATTCCCTCAAGATAACAATGAGCTCATCATATACTGACCTGTCATCGCAGTTGAATGAGATTGTGTTAACGATGACATTTCTGTCAGTATTTAGTTTTTCCACTTCATGAAGTACAAGCGCTGTACTTGAATCTGGTTTACCATCAGTCAGCAAATAGATAGCATCGATGTCAGGCTCCTCAAATGCCATCTAGTGAGTACAATTTGAGAGAGTGAGCAGTCAAGGTCAAACACACATTTGAAGAAAATTATACATAGCATTTACATTATATTAATTTCATTTCAATCTTTTCATGATACTGGGGAAGATAATATGTTAATAAAATAAACAAAGGAATCACACTAAACTTGTAATAATCAACATATTAGCAGATTTTATTATTTATTCTTTAGAAACCAAGACTAAATATGTTACTTTTAATTTCCTTAGATAGTTTGAATCACATCAGTTCATTAGGGAACCAATGAAAACTTAAGGACTTTCTTTATTAATATCATTAGAAATGGATGAGTATACTTGTTTGAGATTAAAGGTATCTGGAAATCAATAAAACTTGGAAATAAAGACTCAAATTAATTAATCTAAGTACTTTTTTAATTACTTATAATTTTTGTTGACACACCAAACTACATCATATTATTACTGCACATGCCATAAAATTGTAAATTTCCATGGACCATTATAAAACATGTTTAATATATTTATACCTCTAAAGCATCCAGTGTACACGTGTTGCCATTAGACACAAATGTTGATACCCATTTTACAGCATCGTGACATGTCTGCTCTGCTGGCTCAACGATTTTCGGCTTCCATCTTTCACATTCTTTGGAAAATCTGATCATGTTAAATCTACAAAAAGAAACAAAAACAGTATAGTATGTACCACAAATATGAATTAATTTATTATAATTAACATGATTAATTAATGAAGAATGAATCCAATGCTTAAAGCCTATTTCAGAGGCAACTGCAAACATTCTGAACTGATAGAAAAAACGGAAATAAACATCTGGAAAAAAACTTATTTTATTCTAATAACAATTCAGGATTTTATGGTACAATGATTATTCAGCCATACTTAATGCCATGTCTTTGCAGTTGATCCCAGATAAGCGATGCAAGTTCTTTCTTCAGTTCATCCATATAGGGATCCATAGAACCAGATGTATCCAGAAGAAGAACTATCTTTTTCTCAACAACGGAACCAAACACACGTCGACTTCCTGACACATTGTAAATAATAATAAATAATATAATATACCAGACAACATATTATTAGACATATCATAGTGACACAGAAAGAAAAAGACAGAAGGATAGTTTTATATGCAGGAACATGAAGAGATAATTTGAGAGTCAAATTACAGCCACAGATTTGCTCGATTGATAAATCTAATAATACTATTGGGGAATAAATACTACTCTATGTACTGAAATATATGGTTTATTTAATATATAAGATCACAATTTACTAATAATATGTGTGTAATAGTATTTTCAATATCACACATGCATGCACACACACACACACACACACACACACACACACCACACACACTGACCACTAAGAAGCCACTGAAGACGTTTCAGGTATCTGCGCAAGACCTTCTCAGTTTGTTCCTCGTAGTCCTTCAACTCACTTGGCAGAAGTTGAAGATGTTTCAGTGTACCCTGGACATTGACAGTTGGAAATATGTTGCATGTTCTGAAACAATCAATATGAAAGTGTATAAGAACACTGTAAATGCCAAATGCATTCTAACTGAGATGGAGAAGTGCACAAATAAGAAGCCAACAAATTTCAACAATCTTCATGAATAAGAATAGCCTCAACACAGTGTACCCTGGACATTGACAGTTGGAAATATGTTGCATGTTCTGAAACAATCAATATGAAAGTGTATAAGAACACTGTAAATGCCAAATGCATTCTAACTGAGATGGAGAAGTGCACAAATAAGAAGCCAACAAATTTCAACAATCATCATGAATAAGAAAAGCCTCAACACAGACACAGACAGATATGCTATCATCATGAATAAGAAAAGCCTCAACACAGACACAGACAGATATGCTATCATCATGAATAAGAAAAGCCTCAACACAGACACAGACAGATATGCTATCATCATGAATAAGAAAAGCCTCAACACAGACACAGACAGATATGCTATCATCATGAATAAGAAAAGCCTCAACACAGACACAGACAGATATGCTATCATCATGAATAAGAAAAGCCTCAACACAGACACAGACAGATATGCTATCATCATGAATAAGAAAAGCCTCAACACAGACACAGACAGATATGCTATCATCATGAATAAGAAAAGCCTCAACCTATTCTCAACACAGAGAGAGATATGCTACACTCACCTGGCATCAACAACTTTGTTTAGAGTTCTGACAGGTTTACTGACATGTCTACAGTCAGGACCAGACACCATTTTGTTGAGATCTAACTTTAGTTTGTGTAAACTAAACATCCTTAACCACTGAAACAGTGAAAATGTTTAATAAGGTGAAAATATCATTTGTGTCAGTGAGTGCATGTGTGTTTGAAGTGTGCGAAATGCCACTGGCACAGAGAACCAAGAGTCGTAAATACAGTCTCTAGATGATTCATTAGAGGACTGATTCTGGAGAATCAACTTTCCAAGCAGAGACGTCTAATGTCTGATACAAGTCCCATCATTTACACAAAGAGAAAACCAAAATATCTGTAGATATTCCTTATCAATTTTATATAATAAATATTTCTAATATTGTCAGTAGATCAATTATTTTCAAACAAGATATAAACTCATTTACCTGGGACTTCAAATTTGTATGTACGTGACGTGTCACAGTTTTTATCATTTAGGTTATCCGAGAGCTCACAATTATTATACACCAAGATTTATTGTACTGATGATATACATCAGCAGCTTTAGAAGACATCAACATACCTCTTTTGTACTTAGTTGGTCTTCCTTGTCTGGTATCATACACATCTTGATATTTTTACGGACAGACTTAGAGTTAGGATATTTACGATAGACAGCACCTGAAAAACATAAACACAGTTTAACACATTATGCTAACATTATCTCCCAGACATAGTCTGTATGTGTGTTTGTGTTTGTGTGTGTGTTACAAATCATTCCACATATAGTTTCACCCATTCCTTACCAATATCGTTCTTGTTATCGGTGTAGAAGAATGCCTGCTGGGGTTTGGTCGTACTTTTCACTTTCCGCATTGGATCTTTGGAAGGCCGATGTTCTACAGCAGACTGGGGTCTTATTCTAGCAACTGGACAGAAGAAACAGGAAATGAAAATAATTAACTTTCTGATAATTAATTCCTCAGAAAGAAGACTAGCTAGATATTAATCTTAGTACAATGCTGCACAATAATTAATAAATTTGAACTAATCGTTTATGACAGGTGAACATATTTAGGATGGTCAGGATTTATGCTCCCCAATACACACACACACACACACACACACACACACACACACACACTCATGAATGCATGAACACGCACATACATGCTACATGAGTCATAATGCTTGGATACACTTCTGAAGATCATTTGAAAGAAGAAGCTACTCATATTCTAAATATTATAAGATATAGATAACTTACCAAGTTTTTCTTCAGACTTCTTAGCACTTGATGGTCTCCATGTCAGAGCTTTGGGGCCCTCATCCTGATCCTGGCTATCTTCACGCTGTGGGAAATAATAATAAGCAATGTATTGAACACACACACACACTCTGGTGTTTAAATGTTATCATTAAATGTCTTCCAGCTATTAGCAAATCTAACATTTACAATCATGATAACAATGGTTAATTATTTCAGAAGCCATTAGACTTTACATAAACATAAATAAGCTCAATAATACTGTATATTGAGCAGATACACTTTATTAATTATTCCTTGTGTATTAATAAATTAATCCTTTGATGCAGTACTGTGGCTACTGACTAGAATATGAAACCAGTCCTAAATTGATAAGTTTAAAAATACTGACTGTTATTGGAATTGATCGGCAATTTGATAAATTTGGAATTTAAGTTTCCTAACAAAAACAAAACAAACAATTCACAAATTAATTTACCATTCCATGACAATCCTTGAAATATAAACTACCTGTGGTAGGTATTCCATGTAGGTACTACTCATGATAAAAAGTAGTAGGTAAAAAATGAGTACCGACAGGTAAAAAATGGAATTGAAATTGATAAATTTGATGTGTCTGTTATATGTAAACTCTTTCTTAAAGGGACAGAGTAATGAATTATTTAGGAGAGGGCAAGATGACTTATTCTTGATTCAGTAACTCATGAAAGTCAGAAATTAAACAAAACATGAACTTTTAAGTACTGTAACCATGACGCTGACTACCAATTATGTCTCTGACTTATGGTAGTGTGTTGAGTGACTGATACATTAGACCAACCTGTTTCATAGTTTTATGTTTAGGTGCAGGTAGTGCCTTCATTATTGTTCCAGGAGGAAGTGCTGGATGTTTTGGTGGAGCGCATAGTGCTTTCATTTCATTCTTATATTTCTCCTCCTAGTAACAAAAACCAAAGTAAAAAACAAACAAAAAACATAAATGTTTTTAATCCAGTTGTGACATTATAACCTATAAATCCCACAAATTATCTATTAAACTGTACAGATTCTGTTTAACCATTAATTTTCAAGTTGTTTAAATTATCTTACAATGTTGTACTTTTTCTTCACACTCTCCACAAGAAGTGCACATTTCTTGGAAAAGTTCAGAGCCTTTTCTATTTCCAGCGATATAGCAGCAATATCATCACTCTCAATGATGCCTGTAAAATCCAAAACAGTACCATTATGTAGGGAAAGATATATATATATATATATATATATATATATATATATATATATATATATATATAAATCAATCAATAATAACTGAGTTTATTTCTTAAAGTTGATCATTTACTACATTGACTTGAATCAAATTTCTTTCTGAATACATTTTTTTTAATTTTATGTGCAAAATCATGCTTAATAAACTAAGCACTTACACATATATTGGTTGATAAAACCAGCAATCCAAAATAAGAGATAAGTTTCAGTGTAGTTTGCACAGATGCATGCATGTGCATGTGTGTGTGTGTGTGTGCATGTGCATACTCTCTCTCTCTCTCTCTCCCACACACACACACACATACACAGACACACACAGAGAGAGACCAATAATCACAGATCAAGTCATGAATCTCAGATGAAGTAATTAGGAATTTTTAACCATGTATCATGTGAATGACTATAATGTTGAACGTTTAAATTATTTTAATAATTCTCAGTATGTTATCAACTCTTATGGGTTGAACAGCCACCTAGCAACTATAGTTTTGAACCATGATTCAACAAACTCATTAGTACACCATTAACATTGAACCCTGGCATTGGCCGTCACACTCATTAGAATCAGCATTAACATGGAATCACCCCCAACACCCATCAGTACACCATTAACATTGAATCCATCCTCAAATTCATTAGCATCGCCATTAACATTGAAGTTGAACCCACCCCCTCAAAGCCATTGAATACCATCATACAAACAATCACTCTCCATTTGTATACATTTGTTGGTATGGTTGCTAATGGTAATCCTGTTCCTTTGACTATCACAATGTAAACATACGTCTTCTCTAAATCACTATATAGTGATACGGTGTTAAATATCACTTCAGATTGTATGTAAATGACTGACACAGCAGAATCCTGGCAGTGAATAATTGTTTTCACCATTCTTGGAGAATTTGGAATTCTGTAATGGCGATGTTTACTTAGAGGGTGACACACAATCTTCTAAAATGGAATGATGATTAAATAAATAGTACCTGTTTGGATTCACAATATTAATTAATTATACTAAATCCCTAAAACATGAACATTAATTTACACTTCAGTGAATTTTTCATTACGCTCAATGACTGAATACAAAAGTCAGGCTCAAATGTATTAATACGAATGAACATGTTATCTCAGTATTCAGAACTATCTCAATTCAATTCAACTTGTTTATTTCAACATTCATAATACATATACATTTTAATGAAAGCAAATCAACACATATAGAATGCTGAAAAAGAGGATGCTTGAAGCATTGCTTGAAGCATTGTTTGAAGCATTGCTTATATAATGCACCCCCCCCCCCCCTATCTGTATCTGCCATCTAAAGCATGTGCACTGCCTATAAAGGTATTCCTTACACAAGATGGACTAAATCGTCAAAGTGTGCCATGCCTTTGGTATGCAGGTAATACAGACTATTGTAACTCCATATTCTGTGACATAACTGATCATAACATCAAACGCCTTTATTAAATTCATAGTTGCAGAGCTCATATTCTGACAAATACTTGAATATATGATCATAGCATTTCACTATTTAAAAAAATACGTCCACTCCTCAGGAGAGTTGTATGCGTTCTTCTTCTTATTATTATAGACAAGGATCATCAAGAAAAAAAAACCTTAATTGAGATTTGTAACAGTATTCTAAATTTTAAAATGTGGTATTGGTATGTGCTGCTTCCTATTATAACTCAAACTTCTTAACTTAATTGTTTGCCACAGGATGTTGGAACATACTGTACGTAAACAAACCCAGAGCTTGTGTAAAATTTGTGAGGAAGGTTTTGTTGAGGATGAAATTAATTTTGTGGTGTGTATGCTCAAAATATCGAACAGAAAGAGAAAACCTCTACCTGAAAATTTCAAATATGTAACTAAATTTTAAACACATTTGATAATTTTATGTATATTGTGAAGAATGCCAATCATCATTTTGCCAATTTTGTAAATGTTATATGGAACAAGAAAAACTCGCTTTTATATAAATGAAATACAGGTAGCACTATTCTCAAGCTGAGATATATGTAACTGACTATGCCTGTTATTACTTGTTTTGTTATTGTGATGCTCTCTGTATGCACCTGTCAGTATAATAAAAAATATCTACTTGACTTGGATCTTGGTCTTCTGCCAGAACTTCTTTAGGATAGTTAACTACTAATTTACCTCAATCTCATTAAAGGACTACAAGTTAGCAACATATATCGTGGGCATTAGCCTTCAGAAAAGTGTTCAGCCTCAGAATAGATAACTCACTAAACATGGAATATGACTTATATGGCCTCAGAATAGATAACTCACTAAACATGGAATACAACTTATATCGTCTCAGAATAGATAACTCACTAAACATGGAATATGACTTATATGGCCTCAGAATATCACTTATATGGCCTCAGAATAGATAACTCACTAAACATGGAATATGACTTATATGGCCTCAGAATATCACTTATATGGCCTCAGAATAGATAACTTGCTAAACATGGAATACGACTTATATAATGGCCTCAGCATAGATAACTCACTAAACATGGAATATCACTTGTATGACCTCAAAATAGATACCTCACTAAACATGGAATACAACCTATATGGCTTCAGAATAGATAACTCACTAAACATGGAATATGACTTATATGGCCTCAGAATAGATAACTCACTAAACATGGAATACAACTTATATGTCCTCAGAATAGATAACTCACTAAACATGGAATACAACTTATATGTCCTCAGAATAGATAACTCACTAAACAAGGAATACGACTTATATGGCCTCAGAATAGAAAACTCACTAAACATGGAATATCACTTGTATCCATGGCCTCAGAATAGATAACTCACTAAACATGGAATATCACCTGTATCCATGGCCTCAGAATAGATAACTCACTAAACATGGAATATCACCTGTATCCATGGCCTCAGAATAGATAACTCACTAAACATGGAATATCACTTATTAGGTTCTCCTCAGTAATTCTAATGGCTTTCTAACAACAACAACAACAACAACAAACTAACTGTGATTGTTGGTACAGTCTCAGTACAGAATAGATGTTGATTCTAGAGCACTTCAGATTACCATCATCAGCCATTTTTGTTCTGACGTTTGACCCAAGAACTACCACAACATATAAATTCTACCTATTAACTAATGAATACTTGTTACAGTTGACAGTTAGAACATCAGAGTATCAACTCATCCTTCAGAGGGATCTAGATAATGGTTAATAACTTGATGAGTGCAGTTCAATACATTATTTAAATTTTTATATTCTCTTGGTGAATGTGTTTTGTCTCAAATTCGTAGGACAACTCATTTCACAGTGCTCCTAATGGAAGACTTACAGTGGAGAAAACACCTTACATGATCCATTGACGAGGCCAAAAAGAGCGAATATTTAATTAAATATTAACATAGAATTTCAGTATTCTGAATACTGAAATCCTACGTTAATATTTAACTAAATATTCCAACTCCAAGAGCTTGCCAATTTATATCTGTAAGATCAATACCAGAACAATGTTGCTCTATAGTATTATATATTTATCTGACTATTATATATCTAGAGAACATACATTTGAGAGACGCTAAGATTGTATGCGATGTCTATGTGGAAGGATTGGCAATGTCACCACTATACATACTGGCCACTCTGAAATAGAATATTCTCTAAATGAGATGCTACAAGATCAGGTCACATTACATAGCCAATACCATATGTGATAGAATGGTGACAGGATTAATATTTAGAAGAAAATAGCACATTAATAGATCCAAATGAGTCAATAACAAGAAGTTTAAATTATCATCTAAAACATTGATTCAAAAAATATTCACACTAATCCCCAAAACAACTAAGAAATGGAATATAGTATCATCTGAGAATAGATTGATTCACACACACACACACACACACACACACACAGTGTGGGTACTTATTGGATGATGTGCATTGAACAACAAATAAAGCTTAGCATGCAAATGAGTGATAGAAAGGCCAGTGAAATATAATGTAGCTACCCAGATAATATAACTGGTGACATAATAAAATATTAACAAATTATGGAATCATAACTATTTATTATCATCTAAATCATGGTACCTGATTTTGTTATTGTTATAATAATTATAAATAATGCTAATTTACTTTAACTTTTGTTGTTCTTAAAACAATACATAATAGGGTTTAACATTTTTTTTTATCATTCTGATGTTGTTGTAGAGTTTAATATCATTCATAAAGTAATTAATATTTATGCCATGTTGTTATCACTTTGAGTAAAATTTGCTGTTGTTGTTGTATTTTGTGCATTAATGGAACTCTTAGTGAATTATAATTTGATATTTCTGGTGCATTAGACAGCAATATTACATTTAAATAGGCATCAGTTGAGGAGTTATTTCAGATAAAGAATGTGTCTACAAATATTTTGTGTTATGGTTTCATTTATTTAATGTAAACTATTCAGTTTCACTGCCGGCAATAGTTTACATTCAAATAACATCTCAGATGCCATCACTCACTGTTGCGTAATTAGGTCATTTTTCATATAAAAATGATGTAATATTATACTACATCAGTGATATCTGATATTGGATCGAGGTATCTCATAAATATTTCACCACACAAATTAAGATGTATGCTGGCTTCTGGCCGTTTGAAACGCAAACTAAATAAAGCAATATAGAAAAGAAGGACATCGACTTTTCTTTACCAATCAGTGCTTCATTGAATGAATGCTCTGAAAAAATGGAATTAAGTTAATTACTTTAGCCACTTGGCATCAATGGTAACATACGCATTTAGAAACTGAAAATAATCTCGAAATTAAGTGTCACATAACAGTATCACCGATATACCTGATGGAGACTGGTCGTTTAAGGGTGGAGTTATCTGTAGTATAATGTTTTCATTGAGAGGTCTAAATCAGCAAAAAATCATGTTTCATTAAACTATATGGAAGTTCATGACATCTCCGAAACCCACCTGTCAATTAATAGATTACAGGATGTTTTTGTGATTAAATAAATAGAGATTTTCTTCTGACATGAAATCAATGCCTTACAATTAAGAAGAAAAAAAATTATAACATCATAAATGATCTCTTTGAAATATTTTGTGCAGCATTCAGTCCGAATTAAGTGTCAAAATGTGAACACAACTTGATTATGTCAGTCGCATCATTACTAAAATATAATCATATTTTTTTACAGATTATGGAAGAAAAGAATATGAAAAACCAAACCACGTGCATTAATTCCTCAGTTATGTAATTATCAGGCTACGTAACTGAGGAATTCACTTAATCCAAAATTGTCATTCTACCTGTCTCTCTAAACCAGTGGAATCGTCCTCTGGTAGTGTGTGCCAGTGTCCTTAACACCTCCGCTGTCTTTGTGATGTTAGCATAACGTCCAGGTATGGCACCATGGGCATCGTAATCATCAACATTAAAGAGGATGGCATGTAGCTGAAGATTACGACCTGCACAAGCCTCTTCAAGATATGCATTGACGATGTCAGCTGACTGATCAGGTATACCACTTGTAAACAAATAGAGATCATCAACGTCTGTAACAATAAACATATTACAATCATCAATGAAAATAAATAGCTAATCCACATCTTGTAATGTTATGGATTACTAAATATAATAGTCTTCTCCTAATTTAAATTTTTTTAAATTTCAGTAACCCTTTGATCTTCAATAAAAGTTTTCATGTAGAAATTGATTACTATTTTCATGATTAGAAGAAAAAAAACCCAGACAACAGTTTACTGTAATTACAGATATTTTCAGGTGTTCGTAATTTTGAAAATCCCCACCCATTAGCCAATTTGCTGAGCTTTGTATTTGCATATGGTCATTGCCAAGTTCATGAACCACACACACGAAACTTATTTTTGCATGTCAAATTTTCATGAGGCCACTGACTGTGCCAATTTTGCAAAAATAAGATGATCACAAAAATATCTGTAATTTGAGTATTTGGAAGCCATGATTGTAAATCCTTATTCAAGTTTAGGAATTTGTATATTTTTAATGAAACTTCCAAAACTTCACAAACACTCATCATAATAGACCATTAGTTAAGAAACATTGTGCAGCTTTTATAATTTTATTATCAGGGTTGTTGATTATCATTAAAGCCAAGAAATGTTTGAGTCAGCAACAAGTTACGCTAAGACCAACAACTGGAGTCATTCTCATAGCAATATCAATGCCATTTTCTCCTGGAGATTGGTGATGATGATGGTGATTGGTGTTTTACGGCCACTTTTGTGCACATGGTAAGCTAACTGGGCTGAGTGACCTCCAAAGGTAATGAAGTGAAGTCAAAGATGAAATGCCCTTCAGATTTGCCCATCCTGAGATTCGAACTCAGCAGTTAGTGATCTGTGATCCAATGCAATACCAGTTACACCACAGAGGCACCAGGGCTTCTTGGAGATTGGGGGTTAACCGGGAATGGCTATATCTATCTAAGTTTATATTCTTTAACTCTTAAACACTTAAGACCGACTCTTATTTATAATGTGTTTTGTTGTTATATTTTGCCAGCCAATGACATGGAGTCATGACTTGTATGGGCGATTTTAGACAAATGCAGCCTAATGTTTAGTACTAATCTAATGAAGATCTTTTTTCTGTGCAGTCTCTCGATTTTTGTGTGGTCTTGTTAACTCACCAACATTATGCTTGGCTTCTTCATCGTTCTCGAGGGCAGCGTGAACACCACCCATAAAATCTCTGCTACCTGAACACTGCTGATCCAGTATCCATCTGACAATGACATACATGCACACAATTCAGAAAATAGCTTTGCACTCAGATATTTTATCGCTTGGTTAAATTAGTTTCAACAATCCCAAATCTTTGATAGCATCGTGGACTTACCTCCAACAAGCCTGCAAATTTTCTGGAGTTGGTCTGACCAAGGTAGGCTTCCACTTTTTTATTTCAGTCCCAAATCTGTGTACAATTCAAAAACATTAGCTGTTTGGTACTATGGAAAAATCATGTGATGACAATGTACATTGTTATTATACATATATATGTGTAATTTTCTAACATTTTGAAAATGAAGTTCCAATATCAGTGTCACACTGACATGTCACACAAAAATTTAAATCACATCTAAATACTTTGTATGAAAATTAATATATATAAATATATATATATATATATATATATATATATATATATATATATAAAATTAGAACACACAGTTAATTGGTAACATTTATTTATTGTCACCTATGATGTTACCCATACTACTTTCAATTGAGTTCACCTTTAATCATGACTTTGACCTACTTACATAATGATATTGAAGTATTCTTTGTTAGCCATTTGTTGTTCTAGTAACAGTCTAACTGAGTGCTGAATGTGTGCCAGATAGTTGGTGTTAGACAGAGAAAGGTCAACCAAGATCAGAACACTGAAAAATTAAAATAATTTTATTATCACAAAGTTATATGTATTAATTACTTTTATAGAGGCAACTGTGATCAAATTGGAATATTTTACTTAACCTGGTGTCTTCAGATGTCTTCTAAATAAAACATTTCTGAATTAAATTGACAGATAGTTTAACAATTTAATTTTTTAAACACCTCATAGGAAATAACTTTCAGACAAGCAAGTTATGAAAAGACTATCATCATCATTATTATCATCATCATCATCATCTATTTATCCATTAAACTTTACCTCTGACATTTAAATATTCATGGTGAACGTATAAAAACAACCCAATTTCATCATAATGATAATTACCTTTTCCCGGTAATTGTGCCGAATATTTTTCGACTAGCCAGCGATAACCAATCAATTCGCTTTTCAAAGATCTTCACTGTTGCACCGAGTTGTTTCTGGTATTCAAACAGCTGAGTCATGTCAACGTGGATATTCTTGGTAGAGCCATCATGCCAAGTAAACTGTGCCATGGCTTTCTATAAAACATAGCAACACCAACAATGACAAAGCCACTTATTTATTTTAAAACATAACATACAATTAAGGGCTGTGTTATATTCTTGTGATGCTGTAACATATAAAACATTAGCTTATTCACAGCTAATACATATTCCGAGTATCTGTAACCAATAATAAAGAAAGACCTTTTCTAGAGGACTATATATTACCTGATGCACTTGAGATTGAACTGTTTTCCTAATGACAGGGATAAACTCTTCTCTGTATGAATAGGCATTTGGTGCTAACACTTGGTAGAGGTCTAAACCTTTAGCTAAAGGTGAATATATAAAATGCATATAATGAGTGGCAAATGCAAGTAGACACACACACACACACACACACACACACACAACACACACACACACATACACACACAGAGAGAGAGAATTGATAATATGTAATCCCAACATCTCTCTCTCTGTCTCTCTCTCTCTCTCTCTCTCTCTCTCTCTCTCTCTTATATATATATATATATATATATATATATATATATAGTAAAACCTGCTATATTGATGTCCTCTAATAATAGATCAATCCCTACCCTAAATCAATCCTTTTCTTTCTGAATCTTTTCCAATTTCAAACCATTGTGAAAATATTGTATGAATCAATTAGCTCACTATTCTGTTCATTGATTAAGCATTTCATACCAAGAATAGTCATTAGTATGCATTGGTGACTTGATAAATTGATCAACTGGTCATTAAGGGGGTGGAAGGAGCAATCAATTAATCAGTGAGTTTGTGGGCAGAGCTAAAGACAATGTGTCTGTTTGCAGCTGGTTTCATCAATGCCTGATTAGTGGATGGCCTAGCTGTCAGTCACCATAATTTGCTAATTGACCTCTAAGCAAGAGAGTGACATTATCCACAAACCCTGTAATCCACCAAATCACACATAGACAAGACCCATTGCATGATGACGTCAAAAACTAAAACAAACCAGGCACACTTTGCATTGTGGGATCTATAGGGGGTCCGCTGAGCGACAATACCGTGATAATCCTGCCATTTTAACCTTAGACATCAATGTTCTGGATCTGTTATAATCATGCCAAAAACTAACTCCTGTGTACCGTATTGTCATGCCACTTAAGTAAGCTATATAAACATTTAAGTTAGCATGTGTTGACCCCTTATAAATCCCACAATGCAAAGCGCGGCTGGTTTGTTTTGGTTTTTGACATCATCATGCTTAAGGCTAAATATGAATTCACACAAAAATATAGAAAATTCAGAACATTTTATAATCTCTCGCCATCCAGAAGCTAAATTATCTCTCTGCCCTTGAATTTTATATGTAAGTCCTTTTATAATTAAATAAGATATATAGGACTTATTCATAACTACCTAAATGATGAAACAAGCAAAACCTCAGTCAAGCCCTTAATTATAATTTCTTGACTGGACTATGGTAATGCAAAATAACCGCATCTCTCTGACCAACAGCCTACGGCAAGTGCAGAACTGTACTGGATGTCTGATGGCACGCATTCGCCAAAGGGAGCATATTTAACGCCAGTTCAGTTCCACCTGCACTGGCTTACTGTAAGTTTCGTATCAGTCGGATCTGAGTACAAGATCCAGATTCACACACTTAAAGTACAGAGCGATCTTATTCAAAAGTATATACCAGTAAGAATGCTCCAATCTGAATCCTGTTAATGTGTGACAATACCAAAAAGCCATACAGTGGTGTATGGAAATAAATAGTTCCAATCATTAGCTCCCAGGCTGTGGAATAAGTTGCAAAACCATATTAAACTTGCAGCAAGAAAATAAATATTTTGTACGGTTCTTAAAACCTATTAATTTAAATTAGCCTATTTATAATACATAAACTAGTGTATTTATGTATAAATATGTCTGTGGTATATATGAGCTTAGAACATTTTTTAATTAAGTTTTAAATGTAAATCACCTTAGAGCAATTCAATTTCAATAAGGCGCTATATAAAATATTATTATTATTATTATTATTTAAGGCCATTATGAAGCCCCAAAGAGAAAACAAGTTTGTGCCAGAGTTAAGAAAAATCCTCTAAATTGACCACCTCCCTAAGTGGATTTATTGAGGTCAGCTCCGTGATTGGTCCATTTAGGGAGGTTTTACTATATGTATTTGCCATGTGTATGTTTACACACACACACACACACACACACACATGCACACACACACACACGCACAAACCTACCTTTGAGTCCATTTTCAGCAAGCCATGCTTCTGATGTATGTGGTATGAACTGTGGTACATCAATCTGTAGTGGAAGGTCATGACCTGGAGGTCTAGGTAAGAACCTGGACTGTGGTAACTTAGCTACTTCATTACATATCTAAAAGCAGCAGAAGGTAAAACTATTTTATGTAATCAAGATGGGTTCAGTTTTAAGAAACAAATCATAATACAGGATTGTAAATCAAAATATATAAAATATCTCCCTTCACAAATAATAATATTACTATATATATATATATATATATATATATATATATATATATATAATTGTACAACATACATTATTGATCAGTGAAAATTATAAAATTATCTAATAATGTTTATATAATAATGTTGTTTTGTTGTCATGTTTAAACTTATTGGAACGATGTTATTTTGTGGTGATATTTTAGCATTTTGTTATGATGTTTTTATAATGTTTCTCTGATTGATGATCGAATGATAATTAGAAAACTATTTTAGTTTGACAAAAGTGCATGCTTCTTGGCCCTAATATAACAGAGTTGTAGGTTTCCAGCTACTAGTTACTGAACATTCACCATCATCAGACATCAATTCAAAGTGGAGTAAATATTGCTGTTTTAAAACCACTTTTATGTACATAGTAGACCCAAATGAGTTAAGCGCCATTCAAAGATAATGAGGGAACAGGCTTTTATACAGGCCATTGTCGTTCTGCATCAACAGTTACATCATGGAGACCCATCCAAAGAAGAGTACGATCTGTGTATAATGTGTATGTGTGTAATGTGCCATTGTTTTACATCCCCTCCCCCCCCCGTTATTCACTTTAGTGACATGTGAGCACTAATTTTAACATGATCAACCACACATCAGGAAGAACTGCCCAAACGGTTTGTAAGCATAAAAAACAAAATTTGCATGATTTGTTAACTCCTGAATAATATAATCCTTATAACAATATATTCTAGACTGTATTTATAAGATTATTTCAGAAGTGGTGATATAAAAACCTAACCTCATTCATCACAGTCACTAATGCCGTGCCCAGTAGACCCTGTCGCATGGACTTAATCTTATTGATGACATCCTGGGATTTCTGGATCTCTGATAGTAACAAGCTGATGTCTGTTCCAGTATAGATTTGTTCCTGTGTTGGAAAATACAGTCCTTCATTGATCAGATAGGGCATGAAATTTGATTAATGTGATTCAAGTTAACATATCACAATGGAGTGACTCTAAATTCACAAATCAATCTGTGCTTGGAAAGCCTTTAATAAAATGTGAAAATAATCATAAAAAACAATACACACGTAGTAAAGATAATACATTTCAATGAAAGATAAGTTAACGTATCTTCAAAATATTAAATTATAAAAGTACTTATGCATAAATTCATTAATGAATACAGACAGCTTTAATATAATTGCGAAGGAACACGAAACCGAGAAGTAATATTGTGACTGTACACTTAAACATTATAAGTGTTGATGATAATGACTGGCTAATCAACCAAAATATGAACAATATTTATTGCTTATCATTTTAAAAGCATTTCACATATCCACAGTTAAATGGCTATTACTCGAACTTCAATGACAACATGATACATGTTTAATAGTTTATGTATAGATCTAACTGTATGGCTGCATTTAACTTCAGATAAATAGGAATTTACTGTCATACATACGATACTTCTTTGATGAGCTATTAACCAATTAGAATGAAACAGTGAAATTTCTGTGATGATAACATTTTCTACAAGGTTTAAAATAAAATTAGACTTGACAGAAACAAATATAATTTATAACAGAATTGCTTATAGTCACTAAGATGCTGTAATTTTGAAGCAGGTAGAAAAAATAGCAAACAGGTTCACAGAAAAAGAGTTGACACAAAGATGAAAGCTACAGAAAATGACAATAAAATATCAATTTTAGTGAGAAAAGTAATCAACGTATACATTCAAGATGAGATAAAGCCTTAGCTGAGAGCTTTAGTGACCAATAAAATAAGATAGCTTATTCTGCTTAATATAACTAACTATTTGTGTTATATGAGCCTAAATAAATGACAGATATGGCATGACACCAGATAATCTAACAGTGAAATAAAACACAATTTAACTAAATAACTTCATCACACAACACAATTAATACATGCTGAAAGGTGACAGAAACTATATGTCATCAACATCTTATTTTAGCCCTAATACAGCCTAATTATCTCTATTTCAAAAGGCATACTGTCTATGTGAGTTCAATGCTGGCAAGGTTATCCAGTGAAGTGAAACTTATGACTTGCTGAATGTTGTTCATAAATGTTTATGAACAACGTTGGAAGGATTCGTACGAGTGGCTTAGGAAATGTAGTCCATAAAACTAATTTTGTGAATGGTTTAAGAATGTTTCAAGAACTGTGCCACCAATTTATGAACCATTCATAAAGACAGTTCATGAATCGGTGATTACGATTTATAAAATATTACTAAAAACGGGAAATAAAGATTATTCAGAATGATAAAAAGATGCCAGCTTTTTATTTTATACAACAGATTACAAAACATTAGAACTGTGCTGGATGTTCAAAGCACACAGAAAAGCAAGCCATCCAATGGACTCCAGACGAAACAAGTTATTTTCTTTCCAATAGTAAATATAACATTTTAAAACTGGCTACATTACCTAAAGCTCAAGTTACAATTAATAATCACAAAAGGAAGGCATCTGGATAATACCGGATGGAATTATATCCATCTAGAGTCCATTCATTATTTAAATGATAGCTTACTACTTTTTACCTGGTTAGTGAGGACTCCAGGTAATGGTTGCTTCAAGAGCAACACAAAATAAAATATTATTTTCAATGTTTCATATTATTATAAATAAAAACACATACCGGCACACAGAAAGGGTAAAGATTAAATCATTCGCTTTAATTCATTATTAATATCACAAAAAATAAAAAAGGCAAATTATATAAAAATGTTCAGAGAATTAAACTAACAGAGAGTACAGTAAGTAAATTCAAATGTTCAACGCTGTGTTTCAAATATGCTCCATGCATTCACTAATAGTGCACGATGTAGAATAATTGTTCCCAGCCATTGTTAAAAACAAACATCTCTGTGTTATCATAATTATCATCAGTGCTATCATCTTTCTATATTTACCTCACTTGCTGTAGCATAACAATGAAAATTACCACCAGAGTGTTCAGCTAACTGTTTGAGTGCATTCTGAAGGAGGAATAAAACATCAAATAAACATCAAAACGCTTCGTACATTTGCGCTACCGCATAAAATAATTAATGTATATTAGGATTATATCTGAACATTAACAGTAGAAGACATCAAAATTAAGGAAACGTAATATCTAAGTGAACAACAACAATTATTCAAATTGATGAAATTCAAACTCAATGGTAACATATTTTGTTTAACTTAAGAAAGTTTTTAATTATTTAAAATATGAATATGTTTACAATACACATACATTCACACACAAAGACACACACATAAACATGTAGAGAGAGAGAGAGAGAGAGAGAGAGAGAGACAGAGAGAGAGAGAGAGCAGAGAGAGAGAGAGTGTTATGTTGACATTTAGTTAAACCTACTTATTACAGTATTAAAAAATTAATATTAGTGATTATATTTTGGCTGGTACTGAATGATAATTATTATTAATTATAATAAATAATGATATCAATGAAGCTTAATTTGTTTTCCTAGCTATTTCACTGTGCAATTTTAATTTGATAAATTTGTATTAAACTGTGTCAATGCTAGTTTGAAAATTAGCTATATTATGTGCCTTTGAAAAAAGCTAAATTCCATACAGATATTGTGACATAGTGTTCAACACAGCAACTAAAAAACTTTGTCCTTCTCTGATCCTATTGAAATAATTACAGTGAAGTGGACACACAATTGAATTGATCTCAAATAAATCAATGTCATCAACATATATAGTACATTATATACAAACTATTAATAGGATGATTAAAAATGCTCAGAGGTGAGCCATTCCATATTTGATAAGTGAAAAAGTTAAATATTGAAGTACGACATGAAAATCACATTACAATCATAATGTTTGAGTTTCTACTTACGACTGTATGGCTGTTATTGCAGTCATAGGCCACAGTAAAGATCTGCTTCTCTTCTCCTACACCCATCTGCTCAACGTACTCACAGAGGACATTAACGCCTTGATCGGGTCTGATAGACAAAAATGTAAAGTACACAACAAACACTTAATGTGCATCATCGATAAACAACACAACATCAACACGGAATGTTATATGAGTCAGTAAAATAGCACAAACATTGACACCAATAAAAAAAATTCTAGTATTTTATATTTTTATGTTTTAAAATTAACCTTACTTGGGGGTAATCGTTAAGTGCAGATAACTCAGCCAAAGTTGAGTATCTGGTTAGACAACAATGAGTTATTGCAATTTTAAATGTCCCCATAATAGGCAGTTCAAAACACCATACCAACTGGGAAGTTGATGAAGGCATTGCATTACATACCCGGTAGGTCTATAAATGTGGGGATTGGGAAATGAAAATGATAAATTTCCTTATCGCCGAGCAAGACTAAATTTCATTATATGCAGTCCTTATAGTGGCTATGCTAAATTGGAGACTAATTGTATAATAAAAGTAACATCAACAAAATGGCAGTCTATTGTTATTGTTGATGTTGGAAGAAATAAGCATTTGTCAATGTGTAAAGATGAAATACATTAATGATACTCCTTATAGCGAATCCTAATTTAAATTCAAATAAATATAATGCATAACTAATTATTATCATTGTTATTAACTGCTGTTCATATTTTTCCTCTATTACTTGCGACGACAAATTGTTAATTTCAGTGTAAAATATATGTCTGCTACTAAACTATACACATTATACTGCTCTGATACACAGCAAAGCTCATTTTTAGTAAACTTCTTTTAGTTAAGAGAAACATTTAATATTTTAATATGACAAAACAGTTTATAAATAGTTCTCCTAATTATAACATTCCACCTGTATACCCCCCCCCCTCCTCATATCTACAATGCATGCTCTAGTTTAAGTTAGTTAGTTCAAGAGTATAATCTCTCTAGGCCAAGTCAGTGACTCTGCCTCATCTGTATTGCTCAGCTTTCCCGGAAACTCCTCATAGATGTGATGGAGTTTGTGTCCATTTTGATTGTGTATCTTGGTATTTTTGGTTTGTCTGGGATGTTTTGCAGGTTTTTATCAAGTTTGTGCTTGAAATTGGTCATGGAGCATCCTGTCTAGACATAGATATTTACTTGAAGGCTGTTGAAAAGCTGTGGAATAACAGCTTGGTGAAAATTAATTGTTATTTATTGAGTAAAAATGGTTTAGTAGGCAGTGATGTAATGATTTTATTCCAACTCTAGCTCTTATTGGGTTGAATCCTATAATGTGTCAAGGATGGCCCAAGACATCTTTCCTTCAGCTGGCAGGAAATATGTCTTCTGAGAACTCCCTTTCCCTCCTCAAATAACCGACTTAACTTTGGGTATATACAGTATGACAAACATTGACATCAATCTATAACAAACACACATTCGAGGGAGAATGTCTTAAACTAAATACTTACACAGATCCAACTATCAGTAAAACTGTACTGATATCGGGCTGTTTGTAAATATGTTTTAAAGCTTTCAACAGATTACATCCTCCCCTTGGCTTTAAGCTGGAAACCCATTCTTTGGCCTGTTCAATGCTGAAATGTAGAAACAATTGTTTGTTAACACTTTGATCAGCAATATGCCACATTATAGAAATTATGATTATTGTTTGTAATGGACTTACTACTTGGCTGTTTTATTGTAGTAGTAGTAGTACTACTACTACTACTACTACTACTAATGATACTATTAATAATAGTAATAATAATGTAGATTTAATGATGTATGTTTATTCACATACAACTTTGCAGAATACACAATATTTAAAAAAACATAAAACAAGATTTAATTTATAATAAATGTAGTATTTTCATGCATTAATTTAAATTAATTCTAACATACAACAGATTAGGAAAGATTACTGATAGGCTACACATTTAAGTAGCAAATCTTTAATAAGTATTATCATTAACCATTCTCACAAAGATATACAGTTTTCTAATTTTTATTCATTTAATTCAATTAAAAATGATTAAAACCTAAGGTAATTAAGTTAAAGTGGGAATTAAATTACTTATAAGAACAACAATATTTTTGTAGTTAATATGAATATTAGAAATCAGCATCTGATCTGTAACTAATTTCACATATATGACAATAGATTGTTGAATATAAACATGTATATTGCAAATGAATGGCTGAATGGCTTATATGTTTATTCAATTCAATCAATTTATTTCAGAATATAAAATTCCATATACATATGAATTATGATACAGTGAAGTATATAATACACATACAAAATTATAAACAAATTATAAATTGAGTATTTTCATCCATCTAGAACAAGAGCTAGAATGACAATAAAACAAACTAGAAATAATACATTGTACTAGCAAATTGCTAGTAGCACGTAAACGTGTTTTAAAACTATAATTTGTTTTTGCGAACCAGCACCTCAGATGAATCAATATTATTATTGACATAACTTACCCTTAAAATACCAAATAATTTTCTGTGTATATTATTAAAGGCCACTATAACACGCTTATATGTATACTGTTTATACATTGACCACAAATGACAGCCATATAGGCATTGCCAAGGAATGATCTAAATAATTTTTATTTAATACTGGAGGAACATGTTTTGAAGCAACTGATAAGTATAAAGTGATTTAACAATTATCTCATGAGATATAAGAAATATTCAGTAATTTTTAGATAGGCAAACAATAATTTTATTGTATATAAAGATAAAGGACAATATCCGACATCATATATTTACACACATTAATATGTATAATTAATACTATACAATGGATTAAAAACATGCAACTGAAGTTTCCTGAAAGCCAACCATTGCCAAATTTTATGACAAGATATATACTGGGTAGGTACTCTGTCACAAAAAGAAATTAATTGTAGAAGCATGTGAATGTAAAATTGTGTCACTAGTGCATTATACATTTTCTTTAAAAATAATAATTATATAAGTAAATATATCAAGACAAAACTGAGTTAGCTGAATTATTGTAGATGTAATTTCAGCAGCTAAAATATTATACTGAAATATCACAAATTGTTGTGTATGTTTTCAGTAACTGCCATATATATTTTAATCACATGTAATTATAGTCTTTTTCGCTGTTTTGTTAAAGTGTGACAAACATCTGTTTGACTTGTTCAAGATTATATTCGAAGGTTTGTTAAAAAAGACACACTGTATCGTTTCTGCTATTATCTAGCACGACATCAGGTATTACATATAGGAAACATCTGTTCAAGTTCTGTGATGTTATCCATAATTATTTATTACTGTCGACATGTAAATGTTTCCATGTACAATGTAGTATACTTCAATAGTTTATTGATGACATTAGAATATATACCTAAGTGTGGCTGTAACCCCTCTAAAATGGCTTATCAATCATAGTTTAGTCTGGTTAAAATATGTCTTTTAATCCTGCACAAGCACCAGGATAAAAGGTTCAGAGACTTTGGAGAATTAATAAATTTAGCAGATATCAAACAGAGTTTGGCTTAGACACAGCAAATGATAGGTTGAAAGGATTTAATAGCCAAACTACAAATTTACTTTTTTGGAGTGAATTTGGGCATATTGCTAAACATGGCATGACTTTATATCAGTGAACTGACTAGAGTTTAAATATCCATATATATTATGAGGTCACATTGTGTTTATTAAATAAAGATTGTTGGCAGACTAATAGCCAAAACAGATACTAAGTATTATCACCTCAGTGATGGCTGATAGTGATATATATATATATATATATATATATATATATATATATATATATAATGGTGTTAGAAAATATTTCCCAAAGCATGCTGGTAACTTTGAAGCCTGACACTTACCACGGTTATAGGTATATATATATAGTTTAGGGAAATGTGGTAATACCTGCATTGCTAATATATCAGCCTTAAATAGTAAATTAATTTGTGGATTTAATATTTTTGTAGCAAACTTCAATTCCAATTTGTTTTTAAATTCAATTCCAATTCCCTTTTTTAAAATAATCAATTCCAATTTGAATTCCAGAATTGAATTGACCCCATATCTGGACTAGATACACTTAATTTAATCATAGACTGTAACAGCTGAAAGTGAATACTGATATTACTTTCTACCTGAGCATTAATCACAAAAGAAAATGGACCATTAAATTGTTTGGTACCATAACAACAGCATCATACTGTCATGGCCAGCTAATCTGCCCACTGCATGTCCATATGCCTGATGCATTGGTGTGATCCTGGACAGAGATTCCCACTAAAGAGAAACAGCTCATCCAACCAAGAAAGTAAGTTCCATCAAATACTAACAATACAACTTCAATACACCTCAGATGAATCAATATTATTATTGACATAACTTACCCTTAAAATACCAAATAATTTTCTGTGTATATTATTAAAGGCCACTATAACACGCTTATATGTATACTGTTTATACATTGACCACAAATGACAGCCATATAGGCATTGCCAAGGAATGATCTAAATAATTTTTATTTAATACTGGAGGAACATGTTTTGAAGCAACTGATAAGTATAAAGTGATTTAACAATTATCTCATGAGATATAAGAAATATTCAGTAATTTTTAGATAGGCAAACAATAATTTTATTGTATATAAAGATAAAGGACAATATCCGACATCATATATTTACACACATTAATATGTATAATTAATACTATACAATGGATTAAAAACATGCAACTGAAGTTTCCTGAAAGCCAACCATTGCCAAATTTTATGACAAGATATATACTGGGTAGGTACTCTGTCACAAAAAGAAATTAATTGTAGAAGCATGTGAATGTAAAATTGTGTCACTAGTGCATTATACATTTTCTTTAAAAATAATAATTATATAAGTAAATATATCAAGACAAAACTGAGTTAGCTGAATTATTGTAGATGTAAATTCAGCAGCTAAAATATTATACTGAAATATCACAAATTGTTGTGTATGTTTTCAGTAACTGCCATATATATTTTAATCACATGTAATTATAGTCTTTTTCGCTGTTTTGTTAAAGTGTGACAAACATCTGTTTGACTTGTTCAAGATTATATTCGAAGGTTTGTTAAAAAAGACACACTGTATCGTTTCTGCTATTATCTAGCACGACATCAGGTATTACATATAGGAAACATCTGTTCAAGTTCTGTGATGTTATCCATAATTATTTATTACTGTCGACATGTAAATGTTTCCATGTACAATGTAGTATACTTCAATAGTTTATTGATGACATTAGAATATATACCTAAGTGTGGCTGTAACCCCTCTAAAATGGCTTATCAATCATAGTTTAGTCTGGTTAAAATATGTCTTTTAATCCTGCACAAGCACCAGGATAAAAGGTTCAGAGACTTTGGAGAATTAATAAATTTAGCAGATATCAAACAGAGTTTGGCTTAGACACAGCAAATGATAGGTTGAAAGGATTTAATAGCCAAACTACAAATTTACTTTTTTGGAGTGAATTTGGGCATATTGCTAAACATGGCATGACTTTATATCAGTGAACTGACTAGAGTTTAAACATCCATATATATTATGAGGTCACATTGTGTTTATTAAATAAAGATTGTTGGCAGACTAATAGCCAAAACAGATACTAAGTATTATCACCTCAGTGATGGCTGATAGTGATATATATATATATATATATATATATATATATATATATAATGGTGTTAGAAAATATTTCCCAAAGCATGCTGGTAACTTTGAAGCCTGACACTTACCACGGTTATAGGTATATATATATAGTTTAGGGAAATGTGGTAATACCTGCATTGCTAATATATCAGCCTTAAATAGTAAATTAATTTGTGGATTTAATATTTTTGTAGCAAACTTCAATTCCAATTTGTTTTTAAATTCAATTCCAATTCCCTTTTTTAAAATAATCAATTCCAATTTGAATTCCAGAATTGAATTGACCCCATATCTGGACTAGATACACTTAATTTAATCATAGACTGTAACAGCTGAAAGTGAATACTGATATTACTTTCTACCTGAGCATTAATCACAAAAGAAAATGGACCATTAAATTGTTTGGTACCATAACAACAGCATCATACTGTCATGGCCAGCTAATCTGCCCACTGCATGTCCATATGCCTGATGCATTGGTGTGATCCTGGACAGAGATTCCCACTAAAGAGAAACAGCTCATCCAACCAAGAAAGTAAGTTCCATCAAATACTAACAATACAACTTCAGTAAATATATCATTGTTAGTAAGTGTTTTGATAAAGCTGCCATTGCCAAACTATTTTTTTAATAATTTTAGTGAATAAAAAGATTCTCCAGATTTCACTGACCAGTTATATGGAATTAGAGGATTACTGATTTTCCATTGGGGTTAATAAATCAGATTGTACTGTAGTCTAGAATGAAATGACGCATGTATCAAGTAATCAAAGCAGTGCTTTGTTCAAGCTCAGTAATGTTTAGATCTGTGCCATTTACCCAAGAGGGCTACTCCCTTCAAGGAACTGAGATGCTCAAGCCAATTTATCATTTCCGTGCTAACACTGGGATTTCATAACCAATTGTGCTATGGAAGCACACAAAAGGTGCATAAAACAGTTCCACAAACAACAAGCCACAATGAGGAAACATTTAAACCATTGACACCTCAACTGTACAGTAAACACTTGAGATGGAACTATACGTTCAACTAAACTACCGGTATTTATACTGCATGCTTTATCTGTTAGTTAATATGTTAAAAATAATGTTGCCACCGGAATGGCTGGAGCTTTTGCCATGAAATTTCAGAAAACCATTTAAAGTATATAAATGTTTCAACTCGATATACGTAAATATACTTACATGTCTTCACTGTTACCAAAAGTAAGCATACACCAGAAAAAAGAGCTTAACTCCATATTATGTACAGGTAAGTGTTATGATGAAACAGATAGTGTTACATAATGATGAGTCTGAATTAACTAAGATATGGCTTTATGATAATCATTTATTTTATACTAAGAACATTAAGGCAGTTAGTGATGTCAGTTAATACATATAACTAAGGTGTTGTGGTTATTGTTAGTGACTAGAGTAACTATAAAGCTTTGACATAATGAAGAATTGAATATAACTTACCTTCTACAGTTCACATCCATTGCATTTTTCCATAATGGATAGATCTCTGTGCCAAAAGCTGCCAAGTATAAACCCTTCTTCTTAGACAACTGTTCATCCAGAAGATGCTAAAATGAAATAGAAATTTAATACACTCAGCTGAAATATGTCACAACTAAAGGACAAATACGGTTCTAATCTAAATAAAGGATATTGATTACAGACAAAAGAAAAAAGAATGTACTAAAAAGTGTGTACTTTATCACCAAAGTTGAACCATGTTATTTTAGCTTCACGTACCAACAAGGAATCTTGGAAGCCAGAAACCCGACCAAATCCAAAGTTAGCATCAGAACAATCAACCAACATGGCAATTCTTTGACCTTTAATAAGGCCAAATATCTGATAAGAAACAAAATTGTTCATTAGTGATAGAATATATTCACCATTTTGTTCTGTTTTTTTAATTTAAATTCTGCAGATCTCCAAATTATTTACATTAATACAGAATGAATCTACTGAGGCTGAATATCATGTAAGTGATGCACACATCACTTATAGATGCACTGACTTACTTTCTTGCTTCCCTGAAGCAACCATTTGATTCTTTTTGTATATGTTTCTATGGCACTGAAAACAATTGAGATCATCGCAAACTTTAATAAGAATTGTGGATAAAACATTACGAAGTGAAGACATCAATTCTTAAATCTGCTATGTATCCATTATCCTTTAGTTTAGCACAGAGAAGTATTTTCAACTTTTACTTACAGATTCAATTTGTACTCAAATTCATTGATGTCAACTGCTTCGAACTGAATGTGTTGTTGCAATTTTCCTGTCTCTGAATTAGTTTTAGGTCTGGAATAGAGGAATTAAATATATAAAATAACCTTTTCAGACATTTTCATAATTATGTTAGTGTTTTAACTAAATATTTCCTTATCTACCCAGCTTCGTATTTTTCCCAAATGATTTTCTAACATCAATGCTTCCATTTCACAAGGAATGTATTATCTATAAATAAATATTTTACACACACACACACACACACACATACACACACACACACACACACACACACACACACACACACACACACACACACACACAATCACCAATATCATTATAATTACCTTTATCATCAATGTTATCTCTTAACATACACCAATTATATGGTACTTAACAAACATAAATACATAAGGTGATCTACTGTTTCATCAGTTACCTATTGCCAGCTTAATGACTGATATATGGCTGTAGTATCTTGTGGGTATTTAATTGAAAATCAATTGAAGATTCGTGACCATAAAAAACAAAAGGATACTAACCTACATATTTTTCCTTTGTTCACGAGATCTTTTAAAGTCAGTTTCACGTTTTCTATGTTGTGAGTCCTCAGCCATTCTTTGGATGTTTGTTGTTCTGCTGCTCCGCCATCAAATCCTTCTACTCTCTGTATATAAAATGACATTATAACAACCCTAACACTATGTAGACAAGGTTATAATGTGGCATTTCATTGTTCAGATATTCTGTGAATATCGTAACATCATAGTGTCACACAGATAAAAGGATGTAAGCACATTTCATGCACTTGTACCTGTTTTTTTAAATTTATTTTAAAATGCTTCATAGCAGTTACTATATAATATATATATATATATATATATATATATATATATATATATATATATATATATATATATATATTAGCTTCTGAAATATTTAAAAAATCAAGTACAAGTTCATGAAATGTGTTTAAATAGATAATGCATCAAAATCCACCAAGATCCCCCCTCCAAGTGTATGTTATCTGTTCAAGCTTATAATGGCCTTTTGTAGCTCGTTAAAAACTGACACTATACAAAGAAAGGCAAGATCAATTAATAAAAATTGTTCTTTATATCGTGGACATTTATACACAAATATCAATAACATACTGTATTTAATGGTTTCAAAATATAGGGATGTTAAATGGTCAGCCACATATTTTTATCGATGCTTTTGTGAGTGGGAAATAGTAAGGTGATGAACTGCCTTAAAGTACAAATAAAACTAATCGATCACACAATACTTTCATGGTTTTACATAATTGTTTGAAATTCACAGAACTAACTGAATTAATTGTCACCAAATATTTTATTTTATTCATACATTTGAGGGAAATAAGGGAATAAGTATTCATTCCATAAATTCCTAAATTATTATATTATTAATCCAAACATACACGAAGCATGATTCGAAAAAAAAAAACCTCTTTCGAAGCATTTTATGAAATGTGCTCTCGGTCCATACTTAAATTCCATCACCTAAATATTATTTATTTATTTTTCATTTAGGATGTCCAAATACTTACAAATAGATCTCTTGTCTGGTTAACATTCGTAACTGTTAATTCATTAGGTTCTTCAGCATTTCTTGTGCGCACGGGTACCCAGTTCGGTCTTTTTGATAAATGTTTTTGTTGGGATGCATATCTCTTCATCATTTCCTCATATCCTTTTTCCATTGCTATCTTAGATGCAATCAGTATTTTCTCATCTTGCCTGTAACATCAAATTTAATGTCAAGTCGACATTGAAAGACAACAATCAATGAGTGGCATTACTTACACTATGGAGAGATTCCCCCCCCATCCCCACCCCCACCCCAATAAAAATGGATGCAATTTAAATGAAGAACAGGTAACAGCTAACAGTTGATAAGGAATATCATATCCAACAGGCACAATGCAAAACTATAATGAACACATCTAAAGTAACTTACTTATTTTCTGTCCCTTTTGAACTGTGTCCGGGATGAACGAGCCTAAAGTATACAGACATTAGACAACAACAAGAAAGAAACAAATAATATAATGTGACGACCTTGTAAATTATAATATATTTAAAAAATAATAATACAAATTATCATCAACACATTAATCATGGAAGACAACAGTCTAATATAATTAAAATGAAACGCATACAGACACTAGTAAAACATACATTCATAAACACTTAATTAACCAGTAGTGTTGTGAGCAGTATGACTGAGGACTGGCCATAATATGAAACAATACAAGTCTGGAGTTTCTTTTAATATGAAAAATCACAGCCATCATCATGATCTCATATAACATCATTATTGTATGAAAGAGACTGTGAGTAATGAATAAACGGTAGTAAAAATTAAATTGACAGTTTATTTATAGGTGTAGGTGACAATTATTTAAATTAAATTTAAAAAAAAGAATTTTAGCTGCTTGGTTGTCAGAGTAAATGGTGAGATCACATCTTCCAAATTTTGGTCCTTCATTTATTCTGATATAGCCACTTCGGGGTCAACTATATTAATTGACTATATTGGCTAATCATCTTCACCATCCACTGTCATCTTCACTTTACATTCTCTCTCTCTTGGACATCATCATAATCATCAATCATCATCACCACCAAATCATCTCTCATGGTAGATGAAGTAAGAGGCCAAATTATCTTTTCAGCTGCCAACTGCTTTTGTTATTGCTGCTATTTAAAAGGTCTACAAAATTTGCTTCAGTGAAAGATTAGTTTTTTTTATTTGATGAAACTCACAAAAAATAAATAGTAATTAATAATTTTTATTCAAACTCAAAAATTTATGGAGTATTTTTCCTTCAGATTCATTGTTTGTGCTTATAAGTTCACCATTTAATCAAAATATTATTAAGTGAAAACAAGTATCGCATTAACTTGAGTTTTTAGGTAGAAATGTCAGATAGAGTTTATTAAACAAACATATTTCATTATCTGTATATATTAATAACTGTTCACAGATAATTTCTGTGGACTCACAATGGTATTTTGGACTATATTTCTTTGCAAAGATATATCAAATAGAAGATGTAATATATGCACTGATTAGCAATGGGGTATGAACACAAGGAAACATTGTACTGCATAAATGAACTATCAGGTGTACTTTAAAACATATATGTACATGCCTATATGAATATAATAATAATAATAATGGCCGAAATGGCAATTTTTAACGTGGCTGGCAACCTGAAGTGAGGGAGACACAAATGGTCTGTAATTTATAGCTTTCCCACGGAGACTAATTCTTTTTAGAATATATGGCATGTTCAGTGGAGAAAACCTTGCCAGTTGCTTGGCTGGATGAAAAACTCCTCCTACTATAATGCCATGGCAGAGGTGCGAACCTGCGACCTCCTGCACAGAATGACAATAGCCATAGGTAAATAGTCTCATGCTTTACCCATGAGGCCAAAGAGGCCTACCGTTATGTGTATGTCAAAGAACATTTGGAAATGTGTGTGTGTTTTTGTGTAAATGTGTGTGTGTGTGTATGTAATTATGAAACTATCACAATTTTATTTAAAATATGACCCATATCTATTTAATACATGGTGAATTTCATAAGTTAACTTAGTTTGCAAGAAACAGATCTGTTGTTTTTATACATTTTCAAGCTTTCTTTCTAAGTATTTTAACTTATATGGGTTACTGAATATCATTTAGTTTTAGAAATTAATAAGTTACAATATATAACAATCATGAATGATATAATTATTATGGATTAGATTGAAGATTTTCTTCATAATCTGCAATCGCAGATGAAAATACAAACACTTATCACCAGCGTGGCCTCTTTTACAAGTGGCATCCCCACAATTCACAGCAGAGAAGTACAGAAAATAGATCTCAAATTTGCTGATGATGATCCTTGCCAGTGTTTTATATCTCATAGGGCTTTTAGGGAAGAATTAAATGCCTGGGTAAGTTTCCACCTCTTTGTGGGATCAAACTCATGAACCTTGCCAATTAAGATGAACATCCTTCAGCACCAAATGCAAAGTGCTTAACCACCAGACCACCACAGCTCACTACACTACTGGTATATGATTAAAACATTCAATATTCAGCTAACTGAGTATGTTGTTCAGCAAGGTTTAGGGTACAAATAGGTTTTAGTACAGCAATATGTGTTGGTAATTTATGTCATACACACTGAAACATATTATTAACTGAACACATAATTGTTTAATAATATCATATTAAATTCATGTGACAGTTTACCAGTATTAACTGATATCTTTATAATAATAGTGAATCTATTCTTGATCATCAGATAAGTGCATCACTGGTGACATTAGATTAAATAGACAGATACACAAACATGGCAAACACACAAACACATATTGTATGAAATGCACAAAACACTGTGATGGGTATATGGAAAATCATAATCAAGGTTATGTCATTGATAAACAATCATAAACTGTCTTACTACATTCAATGTGCATACAGAATGGTCATTAAATGGCACGATATTGCTATTCTGAGTGTGCTATAATAATAATATTGATATTTTGGCATGATATAATTTTTTTTAAATCAAGTACCCTGTATGTTCCAGATGGTAATAAGTCATTATGATTACGGTGGATTTGGAAATAACTATTAGTACCATGATTACTTGAGATTACATAATCATTCTTTAGTTCCAGTTGATTATGATTAATAATTATGAGGTGATTGGACAACCGGCTGCCAAAAACAAGTAGCCAAAGATTTCAAATGGTCAAATTGCTACTTAAAGAAGTCAAGTGACCACTCTCTTTTTTCATTATTTGATATCAAGTAGTAGGCTAAACAGTTCTTAGTTTTCATTTGTATGAATTACATTTTCTAATGCTGATGAGTACATTATTTAGCTGACTAAGCAATATAAGTTCTCAACAGCCCCTGGTTTTGATAAATGTGAATTACTTTTTTTCTAATAAGCATCAAGCAACTGAGGGACCATATCATGCATCATATGGTTGAAAACCAACTACTCACAAAATGCTAACATGGCTTCATCAAAGGTCACTCCTGTGTCACTCAACTGTTGGCTGTCCTGGATAAATGGACAGAAGCACTGGATATGGGAAATAATATAGATGCTCAAGCAACAAAACTAGCCCCAGCATTGAGGGACCTGTCCTATGTTGATAGAATTAATGCCCTAGATCTACCCAGCCTCTACTATAGACGAGCTAGAGGTGACAAGATAGAGACATATAAACACATGTCTGGAATCTATGCTGTAGATGCTGAGTACATCAAACCAGATAAATCACTCACTAGGGGTCACAGTGTCAAATTAAAGAAAGAAAGGTCAATGAAAAATATCAGGCAACAATACTACAGCAACAGGATACTAAACTCATGGAATATGCTGCCTGCTGAAGTGGTTAGTGCACCCTCACTAAATGCCTTTAAAAACAGACTGGATAGTCACTGGCGGCAGTATAAATATAACCAACACTCGATACATGATGCATATAATGTAAACAAGTCCAATTTAGAAAGGCCCCGACCTGATACTGGCTATGTAGCCTAACCAAAATCAGAAGCGGATGAGTATGAGTGGGTTAGTTGAAGAACATCAATAGTAATCAACATAGCAATATGGATAATTAATTAAACAAAATAAACAAATGTAATCAAATAGAGTAAATTTGTTTGAGTGGATAGTTGTGCATAAAAAAGTAGTAATCACTTGACTTTGGCAGTCAGTCATGTTGTACTCATTATGATTATGATTACCCCATCTGTGCCATCTAAAATGCTAAATAATGATCTATGATCTAAGTCTGTGAAATCAACTTGAGAGGTTCACAGTTCTGCCTAACTCTTTACTGGTTTGAAAGACACTATCAGTATATAATTGAGTAGATCCCATATATATATATATATATATATATAACTTGTAAAGCTGTAGAATAGGCTATAATTTAGCTGTGTACTGTTGATAATACAATTCTGACACTTGACAGGTCTAGTAGATCTAGTGGGTTAACCATCAGACCTGTCAGAATTCCGTCAAACTGGATTAGGAGCACACGACACGGTTAGTGTATAACTATACTTAATCTAACTATAAAGTATGTCAAGACCAGAATAATAAACCAGGCAATGCCTGTAGTATACTGTTACCGATATGATAGTCATAGACTCATACTTATAGTGATAGTCATACTCTGATAATTGTAGACAGCCTGAATCTGTACAGTGTACGAGTATCACATCGACTTAAACAATAAGAACATAACTTACGCTTCGTAGCGCTGTGGTCGTTTTCTCTCCATTTTATCTGTTTATTCACACACACTACACTTAACAAATAGTTATATACACATAAGTAATTAAAATGTATATAAGAAGTATTCTAACTATATCATTATTATAGTAAATACAATTCTCCAGGTATGTCAATGTTGTCGTTGTTGCTAGGGCAGCCCCGGGTTCGAAATTATGGCGTCGCGATTGGTCACAAATATGTTTCAAAACTATATTTATTTGCATAAGTGCAAATTATTTCAAAATTTTGTATCATCAATCTGAATTATAATATGTATTTTTATACAATGGTTATAAATATTATATTATATTGCCGAAATCAGTTAATCTTTGTTGCATTCATAAGAGGACGCCACTACAGTGTTAGTTCCTTGTTTCTTCACTACGCAGCGCCACTTTAGCTACGAAGAAACGCATATGATCAAACGACTTCTGCCGCCAACGCATTTCATTTGTAGCTGCTTTTTAGCTGTGAAATCATTTTCTTAGTCTAGTTGTTTATTTCTATGGCTGTTTACCACATAAGTATGATTTAGTAGACTTGTGAGAATTATAATAATGTCTTGTGTTAGAGGTGCATTCGCTGGTTACCGGCGTGGATGCGCTTAGGTAGAGAATACACGCATGATGGTGTAGGCTAAATTTCACGGACAGAACTCTAGCTTGCGATCTCACGGCTATTTACGGCTCCGGCATGCAAAGGAGGACAAAAACCAACCATATCCCACGATAGGATAGTTGATAAAAATTGTCTTGTAATAGGTGGCTTTGCCGTGAAGAAAACCAGCAGAAGAGTTGGATTGAGTTCTGACGTTAAAACCTGTCATTGTCGATATATCCTCAAAAATATGGTTTGAACCATAAAAAAAGTTTCGTCAAAAACTGCCAAAAAAAGTATATTGTTGTTTTGTACATCATTTTTGTGGTTTTATATGATACCTTATGCTTTCACTTTTGTTGTAAAGTGTTCGATTTTTAATAATATTATTTAAAATTAAGCAAAACAAGTATGAGGACATAATCGTATTTTTTGAAACCGGAAGTAAATAAATATTTTATGTGGAATATAATAAAATATTAGGATTCCTATTTAGAAATATATAAATGGAATTTGCTGCGAAGTAGTCTTTTGGCAATTATTGTCTATGATTAGTTTGTTTCAATGTTTTTTAGACGTGACGGTTTAAATAATGTTTTAATCGGTGGCTTAAAATAGATTGTCAAAAACCTTCGAACCCTTGATATAATGCTGCCCCAACCTAATACTAACATTAACTCGCCGCACGAAAACATATTCTCAGCTAATTATTGGCTAAATGTGATTAGATCTAGCTGTTATTGTTTTTATTATGATACTTGCACATTTGTGGAGGACAAACGAACAACAATAACGCGATGTAAGCGAAATTTTGGGTATACGGCATTAAGATATGACGTAACAGGCAAAATCCTTCCTGTAATGTTCAGTCTTCGCCCACGTATATTGTTATAGTCAGAGTCAGAGAGTGAATTGATAATATATGTGATAATAGTTTGATCAAACTTTGGTGTATATCCCTTTTAAAAAGATGTGAACGATGTTGGGTGGATTGTTCATTTGTACAAATGAACGAATCAAAATACATGTTTTCTGCCATTCATTTTCTTCATTACTAAGCCAACCTATTAACTGATATATATATATATATATATATATATATATATATATATTATACCGGTGTGTATGTGTGTGTGTGCGAATATATATATATATATATATATATATATATATATATAAAGGAAATTTCACGAACTTCAAAGAAAAAGCTGGTAGGGGTTAATTATTTAATCCATAAAAACACTCAATATATCGCATTGGTGGAAGTTTCACACACACACACACACACACACACCCGGAATCATAAAAGTTAAGATACAGGTTTTATATATAGCCTGTGCCATATAGACAAACACGCCACTTATGCTGTTAACTCAACGTGCGAGTAATATTAAGGAGGGGATGTTTTATCACACGCAGAGTATTGTAGATCGAACAAACTCAGCACAGTTAACGACTTTCTTCCAATCATCTAGCTTTACAGTACAGGCGAGACTTCGGATCCCTATCTGCCAGAACGCTGTTGCTGTTCTGATCCAGTGGGCCGAATGCGGCAGTTTAGATTGTGGATGCCAGGTAGAAATAGAATTAGCTTCCGGATGGGATGACTTGCTGGGTATACAGCAGACTAAATTTGGCTGCTCTGGAAATATCACGGATCCAGTATGGAGTTAGGATACTAGAGCTAATAGTTTAGTCGTCGTAACCCAGAACTACAATCTACAGATATGAGAACCGGATAGAAGAGATGTATATCAGATAATTGTTGGCTATTAAGATTATTTCTAGAGTGGACGTTGTTGCTACTGTTGTTGCTGTTTCTGTTATACTCGTTACGAGTGTTGTTGTTGTTAAGTAACATTAGAAAAATAAATACCCATATTAATATACCAGAACTATCAATAAGTAGGTCAATAGGTAATACATTTCATAGGTAAAATATGCATCTATGTCTGTCTGTATATTCGTGCGCGTGTATGTATATATATATATATATATATATATATATATATACAACCAGACCTAGGTATAATGCATATATATATATATATATATATATATATATATATATATGTCATACGAACACATATGCTCATAATGGATACACACATTCGTAACTCTGTTTGATCATTTAATTGAGCACACAGATCGACAGGCAGACAAGTCAAACTATCAATCAATCAATGTTTACATATTTATTGTATCAGTATATCAAACACGGCAATAACTTTCCCACTGCAGCAAGGAAAGAAAATGAAAAATAAAACAGTCGATTGAACACCAATCATCATATAACGCGAATACAACCCGTAGACAATACTAGATTATATACTAGATTAGATACGGTAACATATTGTGTTAATGAACGGCATACTAACAAGGTGGCCGCCTATTGGCTGGCGCTCTAGCCAATAATAGGGGCGTATGGCTGAAATTGATATAGTGAGTTATGTGATGCGCACGCACCGCCGGACATACCATAATACGAGGCAGCAGTGTAGCAATTTTGTTATCTGTGTTACTAAGCAAACAGTGAATAATTGTAGGCCTACTATTGTTCCTTTACAGAATTAAAAAATATGTCCTAAGTGGTTCTTTAATATCACGACTATAATAATTTGTTACTACTTATGTATTGAAGGCTCTTCCCTCTAACGGTATAACCCTTTGATGTAACGTCAGCATGATATCTCTGTTGGCGTTTAAATATGTGATATCTACACCAGAACACCGAGACTAACCAAAGATGACTTGAAAATAGCAGGAAAGCCACACAACAGCATTACCGGGATATGGTGAGTGTATTATACCATACAAGATCATGTTATCTTGACAACAAAACACCAATGTTGTTTTGTATCACCGAGGATAAGACTTGCTGACTGGGGTTGTACACTGTGTGTGTCTGTCTGCGTGTGTGTGTGTGTGTGCGTAAAAGATGGCACGAACTCATCATACGTGAGAGATGCCGCGTCGAGTAGAAATAATTTACATTTCTAAGCCTATCTCCAGCGTATTTACACACAGAGAGAAACAAACAAACGAGCAATCTATGCGGCATTCGGGATAATTATGTTGCTTCGAAAACATACTGTTTGTCTTCAGTAATGCTAATTCCGCGGGTACATCGATGTACTTACACGACACAGGGCTACGTCACACATAAAGCCACATTAATTGTGTCCTGTGAAGATATGTGAATTTGGTGATAGCAGACCCCCGTTTAGTAGAGTTTAGCTTCGAGAAAGCCAGCTATCTGCAGACAACGAAAAAAACATCAAATTTACCACCAAAAAATAAATATTCGTCGTCGCATTAACTATCGAAAGAGTCTTCCTATCGAAGGGTTACTAGACCAGAAATCCCAACCGACTGATTGATGTCTAAAGAACAAAATACACATCCGTCTTAGCCGTATGCTAGTAGTAGCCGATATGGAAGGGAAGAGAACACTGCGAACGATTCACGGAAACTACCAAATTAATTAGCTAAATGATAAATTCATTCGTTCTAACAAGAACAGGTGATAAATTTAGCTATTTAATCCACTCATTCACTCAGTATGACGCCTTTATACGATAACCAAAATGGACACAGAGACTCCAAAAGGCCAATGTCAAGCATAAAATGGCATTAGTGTTCAAATACTCCTAAAGATATTTAGCTTTGCAATTCCATGGTTAGTGCTACACAAACCACGTAAATAATAAACCACTTATATATATATATATATATATATATATATTGCATGAAAATATTTGCCAAGTTTTGTTCAGAAAATACATTTTTATCCTAAAATTTAAGGCATTTGTATTGAAACATCCAAACCTAAGCACACTCATACTATTTACATATCAAAAGAGCAATAAATATGAAGTCACATTACGTGGAAGGCACAAAACGCTGACGTAGAGCACACGAACTAAAATATTTATAGATCACAGTATCCGATGTCCTCTCCGCCGACAGATGCCGCTTCTCCACCGGAAATTATTGCTGATTGTACACTTGGTGGTACGGATGAGGCGCCACCTGTCAACGGCCTGAAACTGACCGAGCGGAAGCCGCTACTGCCACCGCTAGACGGCGCTGCTTGTGTTGGTCGCGGAGCGGCTGCTGGGAAAGAGAACAGAAGAGCTACGATGATAGATGATGAAGACGGGTAATGATAACGTACCTCTATCATATTACCTGTGATTATAATCGATAATAAATTGTTGCTTAACTGTATTATCCGTGATGATAAATGATTGTTGTACTTAATAACTATGTGATGATAGGTGATTGCTGTACTGTATTAATTGTGGTGATTACTGAACTCCATCAATCTGTAGTGATACATGATTGTTGTATTATATAACCGTAGGGTGATATACCATTGCTATACTGTATTATCTGTGATTATAATTATATTTGTACTGTATTAACCGTGTTGATAGATGGCTATTTTACTAAATAAATCTGTGATGATAGATGATGGTTGTACTGTATTAACTCCGATGACAAATAACTGTCGTACTATATAGCTGTGTGATGATAGGCAATCGTGATGATAAATTGTTCTTGTATTATATTATCCGTAATCTGGAGGGTCTCTTCTCTACTATTGGATCCACCAGATCCACGGGTGGGTCTCTATAATAGTAAATATTATAAACTCAGATAAAGACATGGCCCATTGTTTTAATAACGTTTTCTGTCAAAAGATACTTCCAGCACCTTAATACAATATATTGTTGGTAGAAGAGTCCTGTACGTCCATAATGGATACATTTGAGCCTTTTACAGAGACTTATATCAAACAGTTGCTCGAAAGGTCATCTAAAGTTTTTTGTGCAGTTAATCGTATGCTTACCTGGCTCGTGAAAGAGTGTCAGGATGTTCTGGTAAGCCTGATTACAAAGATAGTTAATAAATCATTATCTCTGGGGGTTTAGCCCAAATCCACGAAAGCTGCCCTTGTAAAACAATTAAAACAGTTTGGTCTGTAATATTCTAAACAATTACAGACCTGTTTCAAATCTAAATTTTTATCTAAAGTTATAGAAAGCGAACAAATATTTAGTCAATAATAACCGCAATGAATCACTACAGTCGGTATATAGAAGTGGTCACAGCACTGAAACATTCTTGTTTCGGTTAAAAATATATTATGATGTAAACTGATCAACTTAAGCCAGTATTACTTGTTCTTCTGGACCTGTCTGCTGCATTTGATTCAGTTGACCATAATGTACTTTTCTCTAGCTTAAAAGACATGTCCGGTCTGTCAGATGAACTACTAGAATGGTTTGAATTCTATCTGGAACAATGCTCCCAGAAAGTGTCTCCTCATGGTATTTTATTCAATGTTCTGTTTGTGTTATATGGTGTACCACAGAGTACAGTTCATGGTCGATTGGTTTTCACAATATACACTCGTCCTCTTGGGATCATTGGGCAGCGATGTGGGGTTTGACAATGAGTTAAATTTCTCTTCTTTCTTGAAGAATTTAGAACATTATATTGTCAATATTCGGCTATGAATGACTCAAAATCTTCTACGATTAAATAATAAACAAGTATTATATATTTGGCATCACCACATTGTGTTAAATCCTTAACACACCAGCATTACAAATGGTAGCATCTTCGATTACCCCTAATAGGTCAGCAAATAATTTAGCGGTTATCTTTGACAACGGTATTAATATCTGTGAACATGTCACATCAGTATGCCGAGCTGCCTACTACCATCTTAAGAACATCCACTGTTTAAAATCATTCTTGACACAAGAAGCACTTGTAACTGTAGTCCATGTCTTTGTAACATCTCGTATAGACTATTGTAACTCCCTGTTATATGGCATATCTGATTATAACATCAACTGGCTTCAGCGAATTCAGAATAGTGCAGCTCGCATAGTGACAAATACATGGAATTCTTCAAAAACTACACTACCTACCGGTTAGACAGCGTATCCGTTTCAAGATTTTACTATCAACTTATAAATCTATCATGGCATGATAAGGCACTCGAATAACTGTGTGGTATCCATTAGAAAGTGATCCAGAAAACTTAGTCAGATCCAGTCAGATACTATTTCAGGTCGTTGTGTCTCGGCTCAAGTCTTCTGGTGGTTGTGCGTTTACTGTTGGAGCCCCCACTTTGTGGGATAGGTTGTGGGTAGATATTAGAAATGCGTCTTCTCTTGAAAATTTTAAATCAGTTCTAAAAACACACCTGGCTTTCATAGATAAATAATGAATGCCGTTTAAATCTCTTATTGGGTTTTTACAGGCATATTATTTGGGATATCATTGTATAGCGCATTTGAATATAAATTTATATAAATGTTGTACATACTAGATGATGATGATGATGATGATGATGATGATAGACTATTGTACTGTGTTACTTGTATGATGATAACATATTACTGTATTGAGGTCATCTGTAGTGTAGAAATATTTACGTTATCCTGTCTTACACTGTAACGTCAAACTATACCATGTAGAATACGATGCGATGGAATGAGCAAAGATAAGCTATAGTTATACACGTAAGGCGCGCACTCACGTATAAACACACGCACGCACACGCACACACACATGTCATAATTACATGATGGGAGTTGTCTCTCTAGATATAAGAAGTCAGCTGTTGATGGTGTATACCTGCTGCCGAGGCTGATCCGTGATCCTGAAGGTTCCACGGTTTGATCTTCCTCATGTAATCCGGAAGCTTCGACGATTGCTCGCCGGCGGTCGACGATCCCGCAGCGGGAACGACGTTAGGTGGCGCCGTGTAGGAGTTCTTCTGGGCAGCTCCATCCAAATTGGAGGCCAGTTCTCCGGTCATCGACCGACCGTAGGGATTGTATCCCCTCAGATGGTCGAAGGCCTTCTGCACGTCTCCGTCATTTCTTGCCGCTGCCTCCCAAGGTGTCATCTTCGGCTTCGGCGGATCTATCATTTCCTTCAGTCTATTGACTACTGGTCCGCCATCGTCCCGCTTCTGGGCGGGAGCCTTGTTGGGCGCCGGGCCTAGTCCGGGCATGGGCATAGGCATAGCACCTCCGGCCGCCGCCTGCATGGCAATCTTCTGGATGAGCTCCGGGTTCGGCTTCGAGGGGGTCGGGTTTTCGTCGACGACCCACTTCTCGGCTCGGGCCACCCTCTTCGCGAACAGCTTGCCCCCTTTGCCCTTCATGTTCCTCAGGTCCTCAGCCAGACTGAAGCACAGAGCTGGTGACACCTGGGTGTGGTCGGTCTTTGCCTCGAATAGCCTCATCCTCTCGAATTCATCGGCGCTCAGAGCCTTGGCCTTCTCCTCTTTCTTGGCGGTGCCCATCGCGTAGCCAGGCGCTTGAAGCAGGTTGGTTGGGACGGGTGGCGGTGGCGGGACCTTCTTCGGCCCAAGATCGGCCTGTTTTGGTGGCTGCCAGGTCGCCGTGATTCCCGACCAAGGATTCGGGTTGTAATACTTTTCCTCCTCTTCATCGTTTTCCCACTCGAAGTCCTTCTCGGTTCGGTCCTGGTCAGTGGTCCACTTCTGCGACTTGACCATGCGCCTCATGAACATCCGGTGTCCTCGGGCTTTCTTGTTGGCGGGCGCCAGCAGCGACATCGCCACCTTGCGGGCCATTTTCACCTGCTCTTCGATGGTCGGGTACTTGTGTTCGGGATCGTCGTAAAATGCCGAGTCAGCAAACATCTTTCCTTGAAAAAAGAATAGACGAAAAGGAGCACGTCATGCAAAGCGAAACACAATCGGATAGCTAACAAGAATTTACGCCGCAATTAATTATTTCTTTGTAGCAAAGAAAACACATTTAAAACATACCCATAACAGATCACGACTTGTTTGGGTTATTATCGAACAAAAATGTTTTTTTTAGTGATTCATGCTAACAATGCGAATATGCTATATTACGACCCTCGTAACTTAAAATAGTTTCATGCAACACGTCAAGCGAATAATATGTCTCGCTTAATTTGAGCAAGAATATTATATAACGGAACTCATGTACGTAACCACATATAGCAAACTATGCAAGGGAGATTAATACTGAGAAATATATCTATGAATGTAAGTTGCAAGACAATATATATATTATAAACGAGTGCAATTGTATACCTATTGGTAGTATATATATATATATATATTTATTTGTGTGCTTTAGTTTAGCTGTCTGAAAATTCACTTTAATTTAACCAGTTGTAGCCGTAAATTTAATTTTGAAATAAAATTTACAATTAGCACAGAGAGACAGACAGACAGACAGACAGACAGACAGACAGACAGACAGACAGACAGACAGACAGACAGACAGACAGACAGACAGACAGACAGACAGACAGACAGACAGACAGACAGATAGTCAGACAGACAGACAGACAGACAGACAGGGGGAGGGAGAAGGATGAACTGAAACACAACAACCAACCATTTCCATACACATTCTCCATAACCGGAATCGGAAATAACAACCACCACAAACATAAGCAAAATTACTATACAACAACAGCAGCAGCAACAACAACAACAACAAAAACAACCATCTAAACACGTACATATACATGGACGTTTTTTTAGGACAATCTCAGGATAATATGCCCACACATACACGCACACGTAATCATAACAACCGATTACACAAACAGAAGCGCCATCTAGTGCTAAGATATGTGACAGTTTTCGGCGCCGAAAGGATATTTCCCGTTGACTTACTTTTGTGCAGTTCTTCCTCGGTTTCGTAATCGTAATCAGAAGCGAACTGTTCAACTAAAACAAAGAAACGGGGCTCAGGTGAAAATAGCTTTCCTAATGCCATAACGCTGATATATATATATATGATGTCGCCGTGATCCTTATGGCGCTGTCGGAAGCTTAGAAAGAAGATCTCCACCCGACGGCCGAAGGTGACTGGCCCGAAACACAGTAGCCACTGGCATTAGAAGAGCTATCGTTTGCGGACAGACAGATTAAACCAATAACAGGTAGAACGAATAAGAGAACCAATAATATGACAGGCTCCGTCGTTGGGATGTGATTGAAATGACGAAAATAAAAGGACAGCAACACAAGCTATAATTAATATTTGAGTGTTTAGCTAATGAAAGTACGATAGCTAGTAGACATAATAACTGAAGAAACTTTACCAGTAAAGATCGATAACTATGCCATAATCAATCGTTAATAACGTTAAGTTCTTGATTGACTATTCGCTAGATAGTTTTCTGATATCTTGCAAGAACTTTCCTCATTAACATACAAACTTGATACGGAGCTAGTTAATTATTCACTAAAACTAGGGTTGAATTACAAAGTTGGAACGATGCTGAATGAATGAATCTGGAAGAAGAGTTTATACGAACAAATAAATCGCGAAGCAGGTTCCGATCTAAAGATAACGAATCAATAATTCCTCTTTAGTACCGGTCACCCCATGCCAACGGGTCAAAGGTTATTCCCAGCCAAAAAGGTTGCCCTTATCGGCATAACACAATACGGCACAAATTCGGAGAGGGCAAACTTCAACATTAGGGAGAAATATCATATTACAGCAAAAACACATCTTGTGGGGTTTGACGTAGGACAGTCTGTAATGTACCATGGATGACACACGGTAGGCCTTTGACTGAGTGTGTTATGGCCGGGACAACAAAGAGGAGGCGAACGGCAAAACGATGACATATCACACTTACTGCGTCTTCTGGTCAGATATCCCGGAGAGTCAGGCGTTCCTTCTCGATCGCTGCCACTGCCATCAACGAGAACCTTCTGAAGAAGGTTGGGCAAAGGCTTCTTCAGCGACTCCAAGTGAGCCTTCAACTCGGCTTCTTCCTCTGGCAGTAATGGGATGTTGTCATCACCGAAAGCTGTACTCTCGTCGGTCTGGTGCCTAGGCGCCGGTTCTGGCGCCTTCGTGACTGGACCGGCAGAAGGATTCCACGACCCGGGCTTGGGCTGTTCTTCCGGTTTGTTGTTGAACTTGCTCACTTTGAACATTGGCGGCATGTTGGCTGTCTGTTGTTGGTGCTGCGGCGCGATGTTCTCCTTCGATTCGTCACGCGCTCCGTGTAGACCTATGGTCATCGTAATTGACTGATCCGGATTGTGTTGCACATGGACACCGCTTGGGGCGCTGACGGTCATCTTGCTGGCACCGCCCGGTGGCGTCCATATGCCGGGCTTCTGTACGGCGGAAGCTGGTATGCCGGTGGCCACATTGGAAACGTTAAACATCGGCTTCTGTCCATACTGTGTGACCGTCTCTCGCTTAACTTTGGTGATGGTCGTGTCACCGAACTGTTCCTTGCTGGTCTCCGTGATAACGTGAGTTGTCTTCTCTGCGTCGGCATAGGTCTGCTCCTGGCGTCTATATCGTTCCGGAGCACCGTAACCATTAACTACCTGTTAAAGGAATTTTGTGACATTTCACTAAACATAGCAGCTATAAACGTCTAGATAGGAGTGTCAGTAGAGACTGATTCTCCTTCTAAAACATCTCGAGATCATGTGTGTGTTTATGTGCATGTGTTTCTGTGGGGTTTGTATATATATATATATATATATATATATATATATATATATATATATATATATATATATGTGTGTGTGTGTGTGTGGTGTGTGTGTGCGCGCGCGCGTGTGTGTGCATGTGTACCTGTGTGTGTGTGTGTATGTGTGTGTGTATGCGTGCGTGTATGTGCGTGCATGTTTCCCTGTATGTGTCCGTGTATGTGTGTGTGCCCCGAGGGCGGGCAGGCGGGCGAGCTGTATATAATTACCTGGTGTTGAGTGTGGGCACCACCTGTTTGTGTGATGGTGGGACTTGGTGCTGGAGAGCGACGGACACTTTTTGTTGTTTGTGCCGACGTTTTGATCGCCGCCGTGACCGGTTGAAGCTCGGTCCCCAATGCTTGAATAGCAGCATTAACAGCATCCCTGCTGGTAGCACCTCTGTATAATAAACACTTATCAGTCTATATATATATATATATATATATATATATATATATATATATATATATATAATACATTAAAGATAGTTGTATTTAGGTGAATTAATGTAAATATTTACACGTTCTGTTGATAATACCCATGTTGTGATGTGTAATAGAAGACACTGCAACGCTACGCAAACAAACTAAATAGTTCAATGAAGCCAATTTATTATAAACAGAAAATATAAAGACATTGACCCAAATTGACTCAGTTATTCTATTATAGAAGATCGGATGGAAGACAACAAGATTATCGGGTGACTGTTAATTCTCAATTAAAATTAATTAAGTAAATTCTACCACAGTACTGATTAAATACAACACTCCGTAATAAATATGAGTGAGTCAGTGAGTGAGTGACTGACTTGGAGCTTTGTAGTACGTTACTCTATAAACATAAGTGCTAACGGACTAGGGGATGTTTCATAATGAAGTCTTCATGGTTCGGATAATAAGGATCTCCTGGATTTGTGCCTGCCAGATTTGGGAAAATCACCAATTTCAACTCCGGATCAAGTCATATTTCACATCATACGGAGAAATGTGATATGTCGAACGACTGTCGTGATCAAACGACTGACTGCACACAGAATATTGTCAGTTATTCAGACTAGCAATATCGTTTGAGTACATAAATATAATGTATATATATATTATATATATATATATATATATATATATATATATATATATAAGATTCCACTCCTTCAGAAACAGATGAGTTTGTTTTTCTTCTTTCTACCAAACATTGTTTATTTTTTATAAGCAATTTGAATATTGATCAATCTCGACTAGGGCTCGTCTTTTGTGTGTATTTCTCTTTCCTTGACGCCGCAAATATGATAAATAGAATGTAAATATAAACGCTGACGTCTGCTAAATGGGGCGAAGTAAAAAAAAATATTAATTCAGATATAGCTCAGTCGGGGTTTGAACCCAGGTGTTATAATTATGGCTAGCCCCGCTACTGATGGTGACGATCTTCTGTTATAAGTTAAGTTTTCCTCCTATTTATGATATGATTTTTTTTTTTTTTGGGGGGCAGATGGTTTTTGCAAATATCTTTGCAAATATAATTCCTTATATTACACATAACTAATAACATAATTGGCAGTAGAATATATGTACACTTAATAAAACGTTGTTCAACTTGTTGGAGTACAACCGACATAACTAAGGCATGTAGACATTCCGTTAATTCAATATTTATATATCTCGTAGCCGCCGCAACGATAACAACATCCGGTTAGAACGATCCTGTACGTTCAGTAAACAAATAGCTGGAAAGCTTAGAATAGTCAGTGTAATAAACACGATGGTAATTACCTACCCAACTACAGGTATACATAACACAGAACAAAATGTTGTCATCTCTTCTCTCTCTCTCTCTCTCTCTCTCTCTCACACAATCTCTATCTCTCTATCTGCTTGAAGATTACGTCGAAGTCACGAACAGTAATTCCTTTGCATCTTCCGGCGACATTAAGCCATATTTCTGCTCACCACAACATCGCCGTGAACAATTCTCACCATAACCTTCAGGATCGCATACGTCATCGACTTATATCGAAGAGTTTCTATCCCGTCAGCGTTCTCACTGCCGTCCGTCTTCGACTCGATGATACATCTTACCACATTCTCTGGCTGTTCTTCGCCATCTCACTTATCGCTCTCAGTCATACAATTATCGAAACTTTCTCAACACGGCGCGGCCCTTTACATCACTCAATCGTCACTATTTCCGCATAACGACGTTTTAGACATTTCCTCAACCACTCAGTCGATCTCGATCCCGTCCGGCGGTTCGCTAAAATTCGCATCTCCGCCAATCGTGAAATACGTGCCTAAGTACAGACGAGCCACACACGTCGACTGGGTTTAGTGTCTGCCATCTGTCAGCGCGAGTTAATTAATGTTAATTAACTCGTGTCACCAATAATTGCTCACCTTAATCACGCCAACACATCAAGCCCGATATTATTTTTGGCCGCGGTACTGTAGTACACGTTACGTATCATTAACGTAACTGTGCCATTTCGTCACAATTGTCTCGTGTTTATGTTCTTCTGTTGTGTTTAGAGGCTCGTATTGTTTCTGGGGCCAATTTGCTACCCAAAAAAATCGAGCTATACTGGCCATGTCAGTATACTGCCAGAAACCGTGAAGATGAAACTTGTTATCAAGTGTTGTTTATAAGAGAGAGATAGAGAGACAGAGAGAGGGGGATATATTCTGTTGTCCTTCACATTTAACTACTTTATGTTTAAGATTTATGGCTTTATACTCTGGCAGAGGTCGCATCGGTATGTAGACTGCTTAGATCTTGGTGTGGTTTTATACACAAAAATGTGCCCTACATCACGATTCTCTCTCTCTAAACACACACACACACACACACACACACCGAAATACATCTGATGAAACATGTCATACATTAGCAAGACGGCTTCAATTCCCAATTATTTACGTTGATGAATCGTCCAGATGATATAATTAAAACTGTGGCTGATCCTTTCCACATCCTGTTAAACAGCAAGGATGCGCACGCACGCACGCACACACACACGCACACACACACACACACATATATATACAAACACACACAAACATCCTTTGAAGACGGTAACAATTGGGTTATATAGTTTATATAGTATTGCTTTGAAGAAAGATACAGCAATTGGAAAATAGCTATAAATAGGGCTGCTTAGATAATTAAGCTAAACATTCTCACTACTGCCGTGATCTGACTTGGGTGTTTTACTCCCAAACTCCACGGCTGTAGGTGATTCGTATTTTGAGTTTGCTTGGCGGCTTAGGGACTGGTGAGACATTACACATGTCTCAGCAAGAAAAGTCGCCACTCTGGATTCAGTCCCCTGAAGAAACGTCCAGAGTTTGAAATCCCGGTTCGAGATGCTCTGTGCCTGTGCCTTATTATACACAGCTAAAACACACACACACACACACACATATATATATATATACAAACAGACACAACCTTCCATTTGGATATCATACAGATTCGGCAAGTGGTCAACAATGAGATGTTAACATTGAACCACACGCACTTGTTGTTTGTTGCGAGCTGTGGTATCAAATGGTATGTTTTTACGTGCTTCCGCTTTTTGTACGTAGCCTGCATGTAGCCGCTTTCCTGTGGGCGTGACATATTTGTGGCGTACAAAAAGCGAATTAGCTGGTTCCCACAGGCTGATGAGTAGACCAGATTAATTTATGTATAGTTGTATTTAGATTTATGGAGCTAGGTCTCGAAGGATGTTTAGATATGTTGATCTTATGTGCCTGTTGCCTCTTACTATGTACCCTAAAACGCACATTGCCCGTGTCAGACATCTTACCTATTTCCATCCAGATTCCTTATTACACCAATGTATATAGCTTTTTATTATGTTCGGTATCACACACACACACACACACACACACACATATATATATACAAACACACACAAACATCCATTTGGATATCATACAGATTCGGCAAGTGGTCAACAATGAAATGTTAAGAGGTTGGACATAATTTACAGTTACACACTTAGCTGACCCCTAGCGGTGGCTCAGGTTACTAGAGCGTTGGTTATCAGGATCGAGTATCCAACTCTCGACCGGATCATAGCAACCATATTATAGGGGCGATAATCAGGAGATAGCAGAAACATCTGATCCGTCGATAATTTACTTATCTATTACCTTCTTATATTATCCGGGTCGATCCAAGTCCATCAAGTTAGATGAAAAGATCGATATGATTTTTACATAATCGATGTCCCTATTTCGCTGTATTTAGTATGATTTTTGCAACAACAACAAACAAATTTACTTCATTCACTGGTCTACGCTTTCCTAGACTGACAAATAACAGGAAGATATGAACGACAACAAATGATAAGATTGGCAATAATTGGGTGTCTTTGGTGAAAAGATTAATTAATTCTACATAATCCCTGAACAGTTAATACAAATACATAATTATAAAAATTATGACGACAATAAATGAACGGGTAGAAACTGTTTCATATAGGAAAAAAACCCGTGCAATCTTATTATTTTCCTATCACTGTCACACGGCGAAATAAATGGGACAAGAAACCCGAAAGCGTATAAATAAGGCCAAGTTAAAGATGAAACACCTTTCAGGCATTGCTAGGCCAGGAATTGAACGCGGATGCAGGAATTCTGTGGCCGGACGCGTTACCAGATCGGCAAACGAGCGGTCGTTTTCAAGTAAATGGATACAAATAGTAGGAATCACCACTTGCTGCTGATAAGGGATAAGGTTTGTCTTAAGTATAGGACACCAGCAGGTGTCAAACAGGGTTGTTTTTTGTATGTCTATTCGGGGATACGATTATTCTTGGTTACGGATCACCTTGAGTGATTGAGTGATGGAGTAGGGATTGTTGTTTTAATCGCCCGTTACAGGACACAGAAACAACCTCTAATATCTACATCAAAGACTGGGCGAATGCCAATAATTATCATTTCACCGAGCCAGTAACGCATATTAAGCTATTATCATTAGGTTCAGGTTAATAAACGAATACACACTCACCTCCTTTAGCCGAGACACTGAGTCTTTTGTTTTGTTAATAAACAATCAAAACATTTCAAGTTATTTAATATCTAAGCCCAGTATTACACCAAGAAGCTACCAGACTGGTGTTATTGTCTAATTTGGAACAAGAACATCCTTGCTCTATACCCATCTTCTCATATTTCCTGTCCAGCTGGCTCCATCTGGGTAGTCGAGTTGGTACACTCGTTATTAAGCAAGTGACTGATTAGTAGCCAGTTTAGCCTTCGGCAGTAATTATATACAAAAATGGACGGGTTTTGTTTGCTTGAACCGGAAGTATTATTCAATAACAACTACCGAGGGGCTTAGGGCTAGTGTAGTGACGTCAGAATATAAAATGTTATCTAGGGTTAGTTGGAAACTGAGTAAAGGTTATGATGAAAATTACTGTATCGATGAGTGAGTCAGTGACCGAGTGAGTACGTCAGTCAGTGAATCACCCATTCACTCACTGACTCACTAACTCACTCACTGACTCAATCAATCAGCCAGTCAGTCAGTCAGTCAGCCAGTAAATTAGTCAGCCAATGAGTCAGTTAGAAATAAAGAGACATATAGTTAAGACGGCAAATATTTAGCCAGAGCTGATACGATGATGAAGAATGATGTTTTACGACCACTTTTGTGCACATGGTAGGCTAAATGGGCCGAGGGTACGCCAAAGGTCATAAATCGAAGTCAAAGACGAAACATCCTTCAGATATACCCACGCCGAGATTCGAACACGGGTGGTAGTGGTCTGTGATCCAACACGCTACCGTTAAACCACCGAGGCGCCCCAGATTTTAGACTGTAATCACAGAGTATTAGCATTTCTAATCCTTTCTAGTTGTCTTCAGGTTAATTATCTCAGCTAATTTCAAACAAACCACAACGTAACATATTGGTTTACAACTATACGTATACATAATAAGCTTGTTCCTTAATCATCCCATTCAGTGATTTAGTTTTTTCATCTGGATCGATAAACTACAGTTTATTTTATCTCGTGATCTACTCATTGAATGCTGGCCCGTTTAATAACAGCTGAACTTCTACGGTTCAGAGGTTGAGCTTGTGACGCTTGATCCCGAGGACCCCCCCCCCAGTTCGAAATTTATTTTTCAGCTCACAGATTTGTTAGCGGATGACAACGCGAAATAGTACCTTTTGCCGAATACATTTTGATACTAAAGACCAATTTGGCACATAGAGATACTCACTGTGATTACTCTTCGAGTACTTTTGCTATATGTTCCGTACTGGTGGTGGTGGGGAGACGTTTTTAATGTTTCAGAAGATAAGTCTTTGAAGTTTCTTGTTTCAGTCACGTTTTGCGTTCATGATAACGAAGATAAACAAATGAATCAAGACTATACATGACATGACTTGTTGCACGACGGTGTAACCTAGGTTGTACTGTCATATGATGCGACTTGGTGTATCACATGACGTGAGTTGTGCAGCCATAAGGCAAAGCTTGCTGTCACACATCACGTGTACTACATGACCTCGTAATAAGGCTTGCTTTATCACCTGACATGTGTTACGCTTGCTTCAAAAGAATAGACCAAGAAATGTATGTGTGTATATATCCATGTGTTAATATTTGTATATATGTAAGTATATGTGGTAGAGGCAATTATTTAATAATATAAGCTAAATGGAAAACGTAAGTCATGAAACAAACCCGGTTAATATCATTGTTCCGTATTTTTCAATATATCGAATTCACGCCCCTAGTATTCCAACATCTCAATGTTCCGATGATCCACTGTATTCCGACGCTGAAATCTTTAAACCTTACCCAAAGTGAATAAATTGATCTGTGTATGTCGTAATGAGAGTTATTGGGGTGTTCGAGTGTGAAACATGGTAGGACACGAAGAAGCGTCCCATCCCGAGCTTTGGAAGCTTCAAACATAAATAACAATAGCAACAGGTCTAGGTAAATAGGAACAGAGCTTCTGAATGCCAATGAGGGGGGACGTCTGATGTGACGTAGTGAGTTGGCATATTTCTGCTCCAGAAGTAAGGGACTTAGAGCGAATTCGCCCAGAAAGCGAATTTAAAATTGTGTCCTAAAATGAATCCTAAAAACGATCCCAATTGAAATGAATAAAATAAAATAAAATAAATATAAAATTAAATGGCAACACTTACAGAAGTCAGCTGTGGTTTGCCGATCCGAAGGATAAGTGTTAAGAACTAAATGCGCAGTTGTACGTTTACTTTTCGCCACTGAGCTGGCACCATCATGGCGCACGATCTTTATATACCGGAGTCTCAGGGGTAGGGCGTATCGGGAACGGTAGCTATGAGAATAGATTACAAGTCTGCGCCTGGCGAAAACGAGAAAGATATCCCGGAACCTGAATGAATTCCGAGCTGGCCAAGTCGGTGTTCATGAACCGGCTCGGTGTAAATATGAAAGTCGTTCTGGTGAAAAATTACGGCGAGCACCCGGGTGGTGGTGGTGGTTGTGGGGGTTATACATCTTAGGTACTTTATTGCGGCACCCCTGTTTCTTGTATAAATTACGGGCCATAATCTCTCTCAGATGTGAACTATACGGAATGCATCCACGTTCAAAGACGTTGATGACTGTGATGTAGGATGTCGAGCGGTCGATAAAAACTCCGGTTGATAAGAAGAAAAAAGATGCTCGCAAATAGGACACCTCTTCCATCATAATTTATTTACATAAAAAATGAGTAAAGATAACGTTCACTGTTGTTATTCTTCAAAAACGTATCTCTAACAGAAACATAGCCAGAAGAATTTGGTTATTAAAATTATATTCTTTTGTTTTATTCTTCTTAAAGGTTTCGGCTAATTTTCTAGTTGTAATATTTATATCAGATTCCAACATTTTGTTGTTCATATCTCACATCTTTAACCATCTTATCTGATATATATATATATATATATATATATATATATAGAAAGAGGTGTTTCGGCACTTCGTCATCAATCATTACATGGATACAGCGTTAATACCTATTCACAGCAGGACACCATAACACTCCGTGCTCTATAATACCTTATACCTGATAGAAGTCTATTCATTATATAAAGGTAACCTTGTCAATTCTCAATATTAAACACTCTCTTCGTACATTGTACACCAACTCTCGAGTACACACAAAATAGGCTCAATAAACAGGAGATGTTTTATCACAGTCAGTGTTATTGTGCACTAAGAATGATAGTATAGCCGGGTAAACTAAAAGATGAATGGTCCCTGGTTCAAATCAAAGTTAATTCGTAACCCAAAGGTGAAGTAGATGTTGGAAGTTTAAGGTTGTGCTAAACACCGATATGTTATTACTACTGGCTATTATTAAGTGGTTTTGATGAAGTACAATTATTCATTCAATCATTTTAATATTCTTCAAACTACGTCCAATATTTTAATTATATTTATGTTTTATGTGATGCTGTTGTTTTTGCGTGTATAGATCAGATAGTCTTGGATGAACAAAAATTATTTGTTAAAATTTAAATCTGGCCTAGATGTCATAACTATAATGCCAGTACCCTTAATGGGCGTAGCTTAACCCCCCCCACACACACACACGCACCGACCTGGATTTAGAGGGTTTAACTGTACGGAAAACAAGACTGTCTTATCGTAAACTGTAAGCGGCCTTTTATTTTCAATCTCTCTGACTTGTTGACAGCTACGTCATATATGTTACAGTTAGATCATAAATAATCCAGATATGTGCATTCCGACTACCTTCAGTTTCAACCGAAACAATATGGCGTTAGATATACTGATAATATTTGCATCCTGTAATGCGAACGTTCATGAAGCGTTTGGTGGAAAATGTTCGCAAACTGTCTGCCACGAACAGCCAATCACGTCTCTCAGAGTGATGTGCTATAGTTAACAAAAAAGGCTCCAAAAAGTAAGATACACTTTACAAATAACAATCGAAAAAATAACAATAACATATAGAGATTTCATTGGCACACTTAATTATTCTATTAAGTTTACAATATTTGGCGATCGCGAACGTTTGCCAACAAACAGTTGGAGGGCGCCTCACTACCACCCGTGTTCGAATCTCGGCGTGGGTATATCTGAAGGGTGTTTCATCTTTGACTTCACCTCATTACCTTTGGAGGTCGCTCGGACCATTTAGCCTCGCCGAAGGCAACATTGATGAGTAGAACATGTCGGAAATTAACAATATTTAACTTGGCAGCTTACAAAATCTCTACCATCTCTATAAGATGTAACATTGATATGGCTAATGTACATTAACTGAGATTGAATATTTGTATTGTTGCCAGCTTAATTAAATATAGCCATAATGCCGACCTGGGGGTCTAGGTCTCATAACTGAGTATAATATTGTGAGTTAACGAGTGATATGGATAACTATACCACGGGTCAGTAACAGGATGTTAGGGCTAATGTAATTGACCAGTATTTGGGAAGTTCTGGGTTCGAATCCAATATTTTGCTACTCTTTATTCATACTGCCATTGGTTAGCTAAGCCATAAATATATACTTGTATGATGGGATATTGCGACCTGTACACCTATAATAATGTGCTTATTCTCGTGCACCTATTACTGTAGACCTAATCCTCAGTCATTCAAATGTAATAGCCTTAGGTTATCCGAACTATATATATATATATATATATATATATATATACAGTCACTTAATTAAAGGTGGAATTTCCAGTGACTGAACAACATAGAGAACATATTTATTTTTATTCACGCATACACATACTTTATACAGATTTGCACGTAGATTACATAACAATTTATCTTGTTTTGTCTGAGTGACGAATTCATCCTTGTTATGACACTCATATCCTGTAGGTCCATGACGCGATCCAGGAATGTGCCATTGTCATCTTAATTCTTGTATGCATTCTTTTGCTCTATCAAGTGATGTTGATTCACTCTCATTATTATTACTGTCACTTGATG